>PDHQ01000018.1:0-191908 GCA_003339415.1 Ophiocordyceps camponoti-saundersi (nom. inval.) | reverse complement strand
GGGGGGCGGGTGGGTGGGTGGGGGGGGTGGGGGGGGGGGGGGGGGGGGGTGGGGGGGTGGGGTGGGGGGGGGGGGGGGGGGGGGGGGGGGGGGGGGGGGGGGGGGGGGGGGGGGGGGGAGTGGACCGGACACGCCAAGTAAGACGGGGGAAGTGTAAAGGCCGGAGATAATAGACATAACGGCCGTCGTTTACCTGCCTAGGTTTGTGCACGTTGGTAGGCGTCGTATGTGTGTAATACGTAGGTAGTTGTTTGGTATACACATACCCTGGTAGGTAGGTAGGTAGATATATCTGTACATCCGAAGAGGCTCGTAGATGTATTTTTATACAATTTGGGTCTGACTTACGCAGACACTCTCACTCTCACTCTCACTCTCACATACATGTATGAATAGAGGTAGCTTTGCATTCTGTATGTACTCTTGACGTGAGAAGAAAGGGGCGAACCGGCGGGTTTAAAGTAAAAAATACTCCCCTTCGCCAGCAATAGGTAGGATGATGAGCCGTTTTCAAGTCCAGGAACGAGTCTAGACCCCCGAGTAAGGCCGTAGAGTTAGTTGTTTTTTTTTCTCTCTTATCCTTTTTTTATCCCTGGCCTCTGGAGGAAGCTTGGCGATGATGATGCCACGATAGAGCATGCACATCTCTTTATTCTTCTTCTTGTTCTAAGCTATCCATAATCCACCCATCTTGTTGGCTGCGGCTTACAAGTGCTCGAAGCCATCGGAAGCCTTGGCCTACCTGGATAGGTAGCAATGGGGTAAACTCGGACCTTATACCCAGCGCCGGGTTACGGATCCGGGCGGGGCCGGATACAGTCCGTGTTCTTGTATGCATACAGTGAGTGTCAAGGCAAATGCTGGGGGGGGGGGGGGGAGAATCGGGGAAGTGGTCGGGCCGTTCCCGGAAGCTGAGTCAGCTACTGATGATAATCCACCACAGGTGCACCACTATCAGTCTATCGACACTCGACAGCAGGTTTCCCCCTTGGCGATAACTAACCCACGAGACATCTCCTCTTCATATCGACGGCCATATCGACCTTCATCAGCGGCCTCTCCGCCCGTCCGATCCGAGACTCCACAACCCCTAGAGCAGAATCGACGGATACTGCCACAATGGCGACGGAAAAGACGCCCAAGGAGAAATACTCCGTCATTCTACCCACCTACAATGAGCGACGAAACCTCCCAATCGTCACTTGGCTGCTGCACCGCACCTTTACGGAAAAGTATCTCTCTCACCCGTTCCATGAGATGCTAATTTCGGCTTCCCTTTTTCCCTTTTCACCCCCTTGAAGCTCGTACCCAGCACTGACGCAAAGGACCTCCTCAAAGCAATCTAGACTGGGAACTCATCATCGTCGACGACGGCTCTCCAGACGGAACGCAGGAAGTAGCCCAACAATTAACACGCGTCTACGCACCGCACGTAATCCTGAAACCGCGCGCGGGCAAACTCGGTCTGGGAACGGCCTACGTCCACGGTCTGGGTTTCGCGACGGGAAGCTTCGTCATCATCATGGACGCAGACTTCAGCCATCACCCCAAGTTCATCCCTCGCATGGTCGAGGTCCAGCGCGAGGGAAACTACGACATCGTGACGGGGACGCGGTACAGGACTGGAGGGGGCGTCTTTGGATGGGACCTTCGGAGGAAGCTCGTCAGTCGGGGCGCCAACCTCTTCGCCGACACCGTCTTGCGTCCTGGCGTTAGCGACTTGACCGGCAGCTTCCGTCTGTATCGGAGGTCGGTGTTGGAGAGGGTCATTGCCGATACGGAGAGTAAGGGTTATACGTTTCAGATGGAGATGATGGTTCGCGCAAAGGCCTTGGGTTGCTCCGTTGCCGAGGTTCCCATCTCCTTTGTCGACAGGGTCTATGGCGAGAGCAAGCTCGGAGGGGACGAGATTGTCGAGTACGCCAAGGGGGTGTTTTCCTTGTGGCTCAAGGTCTGAAGGGGGTTATCGTGGGGGGAGGAGAAAGGCGTTGATGGCTTCGTCGAAAACATCTTCTCGACGTAGATTTCCTTCCATTCGTAGAAATCTTGCTCTAATCAAACTCACTTGGCGTTTATTCGATCCCGATTCATCTACAGGACCTTTACAGCTTAAAGTCGACATTGTTCCTCTCCCAACCCGCCGGCGACTCGTCCATGCCCGCCACCCTCTCAGCCAAGCTCGTCTTCAGCCTCCGGTGCTTATCCGTGCACAGCTCGTACATGGTCGACAGGTTAAAGAGCAGCGAGTGCGAAGGCGATGACCCCCCCGTCGTCGCCAGCCTTCGCTCCAGCACCTGACGGCCCTCGTCCATCCGGCCCAGATACAGGAGACAGACGGCCTTGTTGACAGCCACCGTCTCGTCGTCGTCGTCGTCTTCCATGTCCTGCCACTTGGCCAGGGCCGCTTCGTAGTCTGCATCGGCCACGTCGCACAGCGCCTGTACGATCTTGTCCGCGTCTTCTTGCGAACCGGCCCACCTGCGCGCCTTGTCGACGTCGCCCACCTGCAGGGCCAGTAGAGCTCGGCAGAGGGATAATCGTCCCGGTCCCGTCGTCGCTTCGGGCAGGCTTTCGAGATGGTGCGCGGCGCCGGCGAGGTCGTCCATGTCGATGAGGGCGCCGGCGACGAGCATGGCCAAGTCATGTAGCCTGTCGGTCCAGAGCCGTCTGTCTTGGTCGTGACGTGGGCTCTTGCTGATCTGCAGCCTGGCTTCCCTCGCGAGGTCGTAGTAGCTCATGACGGCCCTTCTCGGATCTCCGAATCCCAAAGACTGAAGACGGACGTTGAGGAGACGAAGAGACCAGGGCGCAAGATGCTGACCTGTCTTGTCGTCAACGTAGACGCGAACGCTGTTGAGATCCTCGAGCGCCTTGGCCTCCTGGGCTGCGAGCGGCGTCGCGTCTATAAGCGTCAGACAAGCCAGCCGGGTATAGAAGAGGTCCAAGATGCGTCGTCCATCACGGGCGTCGACGCCTTGTCCTTTCTCTCCCCCGCTTCGTCCACCGGAGCCCGTCAGTTCCTGGACGGCGGCGATGGCGGCGGCGCGGAAGTGGCCCCTCTGTAGGAGCTGGGAGATGTCTGTTTCGGGATCATCTGGCTGTTTAGGCGAGTCTCGGAACGAAGGAGGTACGTTGAGAGCTGTTAGCGGATGGTAGATTTCGGGTCGGAGGAGGAAGCTGAAGTCTGGTGGCTCGTCATGGCTTCGATGATGAACCGGCTGTTAGAAGTGGTGATCTTGAAGGGGGAGATGAAGGGAGAGGAGGAAGGGAGGGTTTTTCTCACTGACTATGTAGCTGGATCGTCTTTTCCTTCTGGCTGGCTCATGGGAAAGGGAGCCTTTGAGGGCTGCGATACCGGAGGGAGGGTGACGTGACGTTGATGGTGATGGTGGTGGTTGTTGGACTAGGAGGTTGGTTGATTGACGGAGAGGGATGGCTGTATAGGGTAGGTCGGAATGAAACTTGACACTGAGACTTGACAACCAACCTTTGACCAGCAACAACTCCTTTCACTCTGTTTCGTTTTGCTATGGAAACCCCCTTCTATGCAGATATGTATGTATATATATGTGTAAGAGTATATGTGTGTATGTGTGAAGAGTCTCTCTCTATCTGTCCTTTATAGGTTTCTCTTCGGACGGTATCTCGGGACCACCATATGGGCCTCTGCGATTGGTCTCGTAATAATAGCCAAAGCCCAGGTCATGACCCATGGCCTTGAAGTGTATCGGGACAGTACAGCGCTTTCCCAGGTTGATGTCTGCGAGATTGCCGTCCCACCTGAGGAAGGGGTCTAAGCATTTGGCAAGGGAGTCACAGCAGTCTTCGTCAACGTCACAAGGGGCTGTGAAGCCTTTTCGTCTCAGCATAGGGCCTATTTCACTTTGCCCGAGTGACTTGGGGGGAAAGACTCGACCATCGTGTCCGCAACTCTGTCTCGTTACCGAAGAGGTTGGGGATCTTATCACTTCGTCTGCTTTTGGCGGAGCAGCAGCAACTGGGGGGGTTGTGGGACCGGGGACATGAGGCGCGGCTAGAGATCCGTTGATGGCCAGGGTTGTGACGAGGACGATGGTGGACTTCATGGCTGCTGCTGCTGTTGTTGTTGATTGGGTTTGTTGTAGACGAGATGGGTGATATATGTAGTCTCGAGAACCTCATAGCGAGGACGAAAGAGTCACCTGTAAGGAGGCTGTGAGCAGGTATGTAAACACAAACACACGCACACACACATACAGACATATATATATACACCATAGACCAGTAGTATGAAGATAGAGGTAGCAACCTAGTAGAGGTAGGCAAGTGATTCTCTCTGTATACGGATTCATGCTAGGGTTCCCTTGGCAGTGGAATGCGGATGAAGAGATGCACTTCTCCGTGGATACGAATACCATCAGAAGGAGAAGGAGAAGAAGAAGAAAGTATGCATGACAGAATCCTCATCAACTGCATCCTATCGCCCATCGCTTTTCGTTTCTGCCATCCCTCTAAAGGAAGAAGAAGAAGAAGAAGAAGAAGAAGCAGCATGACAAGGTCACAATCCCCGGATCGCGAATCAACTATACGGATTAAAGGGATCTACATCATCGAGATCCAGCCTATATGAACGATACGAGATTCTCCAATCGATGACACCATCTCAGCAGAAGCAACAGAAATACGAACGACACTTTGGTTGACGCTGTACGATGGCTGCCGTACTTTTACCATGTCCTGATATCCAGCTTGGTCTCGGTTCCTCGTCTCTCATACTTTGACACAAGCTATAGCCTCTCCTCTCTTCTCTTCTCTCTCCTTTCCTTGCCCATGTCCTTCGTCGCTTGTCGTTTATATTGATGATTTCGATACCGAGGGAGAGACAGTTCAAGTCCGGCTTCCCACTTTGCCGACTGCGAGGGAGGAGAACGGTCGACCAGCTTTGCTACGGCTTTGTCTTTGCCTGATACGACCACCTTCATCGCCGAGTTGTCCTTGATCTGAAATTGATGGGATGGTGAAATTGGGAACAGCACTCAGGCAGAAAGAGTTGATCTTGAAGAGACTCCCCATGTCCCAGGAACTGTTTTTCGTTTTATGATAGGACTTGATAAGGTGACAGATGAACGGACAAGTCGCTGTAGCTTATTATAAGAGATCGAGTGGTATTGAGTTATCAGCCTTCCATCGTATATATACGATCTATGGTGACCATCTCTATGCACCTTTGGGGGAGGACACACGACATAACGTCATCAATACTCAAGTTGCAGTTCCCGGAGCATGAGACTCTATATATTGGAAGAATCGGTCGATGAATCAAGGTCGTTGGTCCGTGTCAGATGCTATGTAAAAGGGGCGTCATGTTCCCTTTTCTTGCTGGCCTCAGAAGATGTGAAGCCTAGATGATCCTTTATTCTACGTCACGCCATCGACAACGATAAACCAAGCAACTCTGCCGATATGAAGATATTCTTGGCTCTCATGGCTCTGCTGACGCTGGTCAGCAGCTCCGAACCGTCCACAGAGGCGGGGAAAAGCTGCAAGGGTCATAAAGAGAGATGCCTGGACGACAGCGATTGCTGCAGCGTGAGTGCCGTCCAAGTCTATAGCATTAGCCTGTACATGTGCCCGATGTTCTCGATGCTAACAGGGTCGTGTAGAAATTCTGCCAGCCCGTATGCATGACCTTCTCTTTCCAATCCGAGATGATGCCATGAAGACGAGTTTTGACCGTCTAGAATACTGACCTAAGAGAAAACAGCTTTTCCGCCAGTACCGATACTGCTTGAGTGTCTAAGTTGCGAGCTTGATTAGACGCTCTTACAGTTCCATATGACAGATTGGCTCTTTATCTGACGCTGCTGCCGTTTAGAGTCAGACGGTTGGGCAGCTTGTAGGCAAATTGGCGACGACAAAGGCACATTGCCGGAGGAGGAGGAGGTGAATACCTAGCTTGCTTCTGTCTCGATGCTGTGGAACGTGGTAAGGGGGACTGTTGAGCATGCTATAGAGAGAGGAGTGAGAGAGTGAGACGGATGAATATACACACGTATATGACAGTTCAACTGGGACGTGGCTGTTTGTATGAGACAAGGTCTGGTCATGAATTGCTTCATCCTTCTTCTTCTTCTTCTTCTTCTTCTTCTTCGTCTTAACAACACGGCGATGGACGCGTCTGACGAAACCACTCCCTCACGCTCCTCGACTCGGCCTTGTCGTAGAGCGGCTTGTGCTCCTCGTGGATGTTGTGCTCGTGCTCGTAGTCGATGTGAACAAAGGCCCTCTCGACGTCGGCCAGCCCCTCGAGCTTCCGCTGCAGCGACTGGCCGACGTCGTGGGAGACGCGGAGAGGCGTCTGGGCGTCCATGACGATGTCTACCTCGACGTAGTAGTTTTGGCCGGCGTGATACGCGCGGCACTAGAGGAAAGAAGGGGAAAAGGAAGAATTAGACGTTGCCTTCTTTTTATATCGAGAGAGATGGGAAACTGACGGTATCGACCTTGAGGATGTGGCTGCTATGCGTCAGGGTTACATAGATGAGCTTGGAAATGTACGGCCACGGCGCACTCTTGCCAGCAAGGAGACCGGCCTGTTCGAACGCGTTGGAAGACCAAGAGACGAGGATAAGCAGGGCAATACAGATGGCGCCGACGGGGTCGAGATACCAGGCCAGGCGATGGCCAGCGATGGACATGACGAGGCCGAAGACGTTGACGACAATGTCGTTGCGGTGATCGATGAAGAAGACGTGAACGGAGGGGAAGCGGCGGTAGAAGAAGCAGTAGGCCATGAGCGAGCTCTTTGAGAGGACTTGTAGGCTCTTTTACTCAGTTTACAAGTGAGCAGCAGCTGAAGAGTAGGGAAGACGGACTGGCGACGCCGGTGAGGGACAGAGGTAGAGGCTGGAGGGGAGCGGCATCGTGGTGGCCTTGTGCCAGGCTTCGGCCAGACTCGATCTACGGTAGGTAAGATAGGTAGGTGGGTATGTGAGGACTGACTGATGGGGGGAAAAGGGTTGAAGCCAGGAAACTTAGGAATAGCGGCTTACAATGAGCTCGACGGCGACGGTGGCCATGAGGGCGCAGAAGATGATGATGCCGACGGGCTCGATGCGGGTGCGTCCCTAAGAGGAGAGGATGAGGTGAGAAAAAAAAAGGGGGTTGAAGACCAAGCCTCGCCTCCCTCGTCAAAGACTCACAACTGGGAAGCGGTAGATGCTGGGCCGGCGAGCGAGACGTGAGGTTATCACCATGACGCAGGATGAAACGAGGTCCATGAAGGCATCGGCGGTGGTGGCAAACAGCTGAGTGAGACAGGGGTTGAGGTGAGTCGCGGTGTAAGTCAGACAGACAGACTGATGGTTCGTGCTAAAGAGACACGATTAGGACAAGGAGGGGGGGGGGACCACACAGACCGACAAGGAGCCGGTGGAAACAGCGGCGTAAAGCTGTATAGCAAACAAAGCCGCGTTGACGCCGAACGAGCCGTACACGGCGACTCGGACCCGCGGTCGAAGCCTAGCCTCTTCATCCTCGGCGGAGCGCTCCTCGTCGTCGACGGTGAGGTACTGGTCTATAAGCCTATCCTGACGCGAGTAGAAGTTGCGAACGGGACGTTGATGATGACGATGGCTTCCGTCGCCGAGACGGGCTCGTCGGAGGAGTTCTGGGTCGAGGAGGGTTGGGGGTGGCGCTTCTGGGGTTGTGGTTGAGGATGGAGTCATTTTTTTTTTCTTTTGTCGGTTGATCTATGGCGTTTGATGGAGGAGGAGAAGGAGAAGAAGAGAGAGGGAGAGAGAGGGAGAGATGACGAAAGAGGCGGAGATTATGGGCTTTGTTTGCTTGCCTCTCGGGTTACACGGTTGGGTGAGCAGCAGGGGTATGGTGGTGTTGGAAAGACACGTTGGAGAGAGAGAGAGAGAGAGAGCGGGGAAAAGGACAGGGGGGGGCAAGGGGGTTTGAGTGAGGGATTCATGGTGAGATGTGAAGGGGGAGGAGGGTTTGTTCATGTATGAGAGTGAGTTGAGAGGATGTTGATGACGGAGGCGGTGTGTATAAGAAGAAGAGGAGGGAGGTGTTGAATGAAGCCAAGCCAAGCCAAGCCCAAGCTAGATAGGTATGCAAGTCTATATCTCTACATGGTGTTGTATATTTAGAGGGTTTGACTGCCCTGCCCTGCCGTCTGGACGATACGGTTCCCCATCTCTTAGCTGGCTGGCTGGCTGTGTGGTGACGCCAACGCCGCGGGGAAGACAAGCTCTCTAGAGCTGTTTAAACTGATGGGTGAAGAAGATTTGAATGAGTGAGAAAACTGTATGTTGGAATGACGTGTAGAGGATAGAGATGGATGTGTATATCCGTATCCGTATAATCATCATCACCATCGCCATCATCATCAGCGTCATTCACCATCCCCCAGGCAAAGTCCGACTTCAGCTACCTTAGTTTCTCTTATCTTCCCCTCCTATATACATCTTATATCCTCAAAGACACTCACTCATCCATGCATCTGAACTGCTGGGCCCGACAGCTTCTCAAAGCGCCGATGGCGGCGTCAACATCCACTACTACTACTACTACTACTACTACACTACCAACCTGCTTACTGGCTCTGTGGTACGGGATTATCGTCCATCCAGGCTGCTACAAGCTGTATCTGTTAGCGCTGCATCTGCATTTCACTGCATCCTGTCTAACAGTAACAGCGCCCCCCCCTTCCACGTCGCCATGGTACCTACCTACCTACCTAACCTACCAGGTATCCGTGAAGGCGGTGGGTGGGTGGTGGTAGGGAAGGAGGGTATGAAGCTTTCACCTCCCTCAACAACCAACCCTCCATCACAACCCCAGCTATGAGGCCTCCTCTTTCACCAGTCAGTAACAACAACAGCAGCAGCAGCAGTGGCATCTTGTTCACCGTCATGATCATCAACTTCCTCTTCTTCCTCCTCCTCTTCGTAACAGCATCAGCAACAACAGCAGCAGCAGCAGCAGCAGCAACAGCAACAGAGGGCATCGCCGCCCTGGCAGACAGGATCCTAGGCCCCGGTCGCGGCCTCAGCTTCGACTTTGCCCTCTCCACCGAGCCTGAGCTCTGGTCGCGATGGCACCAGGCGGGCAACGATAGCTACGTCGTTGCCGTGGTCGAAGACGGCAGGATCCGCATCGAGGGGACTACGCTGAGCGCGTTGGCCAGAGGGTGCGTGCGTATATATCACTTACACACACATGTCCCCCGTCCATATATATAGCAAGGAAAAGACGATATATTTGGAAGAGAGAGAGAGAGAGAGAGAGACAGAGGCTGATGCTCATCCCCGACAAACACAATAAACAGTCTTCGGCATTATGCCACCGACACCCTTCACCTCGACCTCTACTGGTTCATCGGCCCCGGCCGGCAACACCTCCCCCCCGGTCCGCTCCCGCCGCCGAAGCAGACCCTCCGCGGCTCCAGTCTCGTGCCGTGGCGATACAACCTAAACACTGGTGAGAACCCCTTCCCCTTTCTTCCTAAGCCTACGTCCAGGGGAAGCAGATACCAAAACGTCGTAAGTCACCTTCTCCTACTCTTTCGTCTGGTACGACTGGGACGAGTGGGAAAAGCTCCTCGACTGGTCCGCCTGGCGCGGCATAAACGTCCAGCTGGCGTGGGTAGGCTACGAGATGATCTACCTACAGAGCTTCCGCGCCATGGGCCTGTCAGACGATGAGATCATCCCCTTCTTCACCGGCCCGGCCTTTCAGTCGTGGAATCGGCTCGGCAACGTCCGCAGCTCGTGGGGCGGTCTCGGCGATCTGCCGCTGGGTTGGATCCAAGGACAGGACACGCTTCAGAGACGGATCGTGAGGAGGATGGTCGAGTTGGGAATCACGCCTGTGCTTCCGGCTTTCCCTGGCTTCGTTCCGGATGCCTTGCTGAGGGTGAGGCCCAACTCTACCAACAGCGTCACCCGCGTGAGCTGGACCGACGTGCCGGAAGCCGTGGGCGGCATCCTCTTCCTCAGCCCTCTGGATCCGGTATACGCCGAGTTGCAGCAGCAGTTCGTACGCTTTCAGATGGAGGCTTACGGCAACGTCTCCAACATCTACGCGCTCGATCAGTTCAACGAGTTGAAGCCGCCCGTCAGCGGCCACACGGAGGAAACCCTCCGGGCGATATCGCGCGCCACCGACGCCGCCCTCAGCGCCGCCAACCCGGCCGCCGTCTGGCTGATGCAGGGCTGGCTCTTCTTCAACGACCAGAGCTTCTGGAGTCCTTCCCGCGTCGACGCTTACCTCGGCGGCGTGGCTGACGACAAGGCCCTGGTGGTGCTGGATCTGTTCGCCGAGAGCGAGCCTCAGTGGAACCGGACCCGGTCCTTTGCCGGCCGGCCCTGGGTGTGGTGCATGCTTCACACCTTTGGCAGCAACATGAACCTGTACGGACGCGCCTCGGCCGTCGTCTCCGGTCTGGCCGTTGCCCAGTCATCATCCTCGTCGTCGTCCTCGGCCACGATGCTGCTCGGCCTCGGACTCTCGCCCGAGGGATACGGCGCCAACGAAGTCATCTACGACCTCGTACTGGACCAGGCCTGGTCCGCGACGAGCACGTCACAGCTTCCGGACTGGTTCTCCAGCTGGGCCGAGTTGCGGTACGCAGGCGTCGTCGTCGTGCCCCGTCCCCTGATCCGGGCCTGGCAGCTTCTCGGCGCTCACGTCTACGACTGCAAAGACGAGGCGATCCCCAGCGCCGGCGTCGGCGTCTATCAGCTCTCTCCGCGTCTCCAAGGCCTCGTCGGTCGCACCCGTCACTTCCCCTCCCCGACCGCCCTTCACTACGATGCGCGTCTGCTGAGGCGCGTCTGGCGTCTGATGTTGGCCGCCGCGGCGGAGAAGGCCGCTCTATGGACGCAGCCGGCCTTTCAGCTTGATCTGGTAGACGTCACGCGTCAGATTCTGTCCAACGCCTTCACCGACCGGTACGAGGCTCTCATCGCCGCATTCCGAGCCGCCATGACTCCTCCGGCTGCTCCGACTTTGGCTCCGCTGCCGTTTCGCCGATCCCGGTCCGACTCCGACTCCGACTCCGACAAGAGCGGTGAAGTAGCAGAGCGCGGCGCCGACCTGCTCCGTCTGCTGGACAGCTTAGACCTCGTGCTCTCGGCCGAGCCGGCGTACCGTCTATCCAAGTGGCTAGGCGACGCCCGTCGGTCGGCAGCGCAGGTCGTTGACGCCGACGACCTCTTCGCCTTCAACGCCCGCAGCCAGATCACGGTCTGGCTGGCGGAGAAGCACGAGCTCAACGACTACGCCGCCCGCGCGTGGGCCGGGCTGACGAGGTCGTATTACCGTCCGCGCTGGGAGGTGTTTGTCGACGGCTTGGTGCAGGCCTGTTCTGTCGGGTCGATCAACGAGTCTGCTATCGTGGCGCGGATCGGCGACTTTGAGAGGCAGTGGCAGTATCGTGGCTTTGATGGCGAGGCGAGGCCGAGACCGAGGGTGAGGCTTGTGAGGGAGGTTGTTGCTCTTTTGGAGATGCAGTGGCCTGGGGTGTTTAGTTTAAGGGGCGAGTTACGGGTCTCGTAGTTGCAAGTGATGCTATTACTCTGCTGCTACTGCTGTTGTTGCTGTTGTTGCTGTTGTTGTTGCTTCTTCTTCTGCTTCTATCGTGATGGTATAGTTTCTACTTGGTTTCCCTTCCCCCTTCTCTCTCTCTCTCTCTCTCTCTCTCTCTCTCTTCTCGAGGTTTCAGCTGCTTCTCACCCAACAACAACGAACGATTTCCCAAACAGGCATCAAGACGCAGAAACCCCCCCCCTCGCGACAACAAAGCTCATTCACAGTCTCTGCAAAACAAGAAAATTAGCAGCCGAAAGAAGAACCTTGACGGAGTTGAATCTATCATGATACCACTTCCAGACACCTGGCAAAGAAACCTCGATTGTTATGCCTTGCCTTGGGCTAATCGCATCACTCTGTGCTTGCTCTCTTACATGGGTAGTTGGGTAACGTTTTCATAACTGTTATGGAAGTTTCTGAATTGTAGAAACTTCTTTCGGGGTTTTTTTGCTAAGGGTCAAGTTTCAACCCCCGGTCTTTGCCGTCTCTTACGTTGAGACGGTCCAGTTTCCTTTTCCTAGGTAGGATACAAGTTTAGCATCAAATGGATGGATGAATCATGTTACGCTATGAAAAAAGCAGGAGGAAAAAGGCCTGGTAATGTAATGCCGGGAGAGAAAAAATACACGATGCAGGCTTTACTTACCCATTGATGCAGTTGCTTCGATCCTGCATGTGAAAAAGCTATTACACAACCTCAACGGCTACCTTGATTTACAACAATCTCGTCATGAGGCGAGTTTTTCGTAGCATTCTTTTTACCTCGCTTTTTACTGCTGTTTTCAAGCATAGTTACAGTTGTGAGGCTGGTGCTTCCTTCAAGTTGTCGGGAACACGACGCTGTGTGTTATTCATAGTCAGTCGGGATGAAGAAGGGTTGGGAAAGTCAAGTTGCCTAAACTCCGCAACTCCGACACACACTCCCACCATCTTCTCTCTCTCTCTCTCTCTCTGTCTTCCCACACACCCCCCTTTGTTTCTCCACAGCAAGATGGAGAGAGAGAGAGAGAGAGAGAGAAAGGCGAAACAGAGAGAGGCTTGGCTGACGAGTTTAATGACCGTATTATACCCTCTACAGTATGTATGTATGAGTTCACAACTAGAATTCCTCCGTACTTTGGAGCTTAGATTTTGACTTTGACTTTGGACGGGGGGAAACATGTCAGATTACGAAACTGTCTTTTGGCTTTGGATGGGAAGCTGTAGGGAACAAAAAAGGTTGTTCGTCTCGTCCCGTGGCTTCATCGTCATCATTCTCTTGAACCTCGTACGAGCAAAACAAGCTTCGCATATATAGACGTGCTATATATATATATATATCAGACGGGCTGGCATCGACTTTCGGAGGCAACTTTCGCGTATAAGACGGACGCACACACCCTCACACTTATACAGCCCAAGTTCTGAAACCTCGCCGGAATCATCACCTTTACACACACACACACTCTCTCTCTCTCTCTCCCTCTCTCTCTCTCACCCCATTATCAACTCCAACTCCTCTTACACCTTTCAACCCTTCCCTCTCCCCTGTCAAAGCTCATCCCTACAAGGAGAAAGCCATGACAAAGGAAACCCCCCCCCCAAGTCGGCCCTTGTATTCCGTCCGCATACGGCTACCAAGGTTTTTTTTTCCCAACCCACAACGGCCAAGTCCTCGGATGGACGGCTATGCGGCGTTTTTTTCGAAAAAATAGACGAATAATGTCACGACGGCTTGGAAGGGATGGGAAAGGGGAGAGAATCTGGGCTATGTATAAGATGTATAAGAACGACGGCTTAGACTTCGTTTTTCCCCCCGTCCTTGCTGCTCCCTCCCCCTTTTTGAAACCCCCTTTTCCTCCTCATCCCCTTGAGATATACAGAGGAAAAAGACAAGGCATGGTTCTGAAAAGATAGAGGGATATATATATACATATATATATACATCTCCGTCTATGATATACCCCCAAATCCACCCTCCCTCCCTCCAACCAGAGAACAAACAACTCAAGCTTCATCCGAACAAGAGAAGAACAAGATCATGCGTCGCCATAATCCCACCCTCCTAGCCGTACTCTTCACCACCCTTCACCGAGCCGCACAGTCTCTCCCGCAGCAGGCGCCCAGAGCTCGAAAGTTCATCTCTTTACCCGACGGGGCCGAAGACGCGCTTCTCAGGGAACCGCCTTGGCCCGGGCCGGCGAGCTCGGCTTTCCCCATGACGTCGCTGCTGACGCCCTCGCTTCCTCCTCAAGTCAACTTGTCTGTCGGCGTGACGGTGAGTGCCGGTAAGCAGTCGCTTCGCTCACCTGGGGCTTCGGTCAAGCAGGTTCTGTATCGGCCTACCGTCATCTTTTGCGAGCATTCGCGATACAAGGGACGCTGCAAGGAGGTTGCTGCTCGGGATTCCTCCTCTTGCTGTTCGTCTTCTCTCTTTCCAGCTATCCTTCTCTCTCCTTTGTCCCCCCTTTATATACATCGGGCTAATGCGTAGAACTAAATTGGTTCAGATGAAACTCCCATCGAGGTCCAGAAGATCGTATCGTCAGTTAAGCTGGTCAATATCATGGGAAGCTGTCGCTTTTACAGGTATAACTCTCTTTATCTTTCTCTCCCCCCATATGACTTCTTCTTAACCTCATCTACTAGGGACCTCTTCTGTCAGGGTCCCTTCTTCGAGACAACCGAGAGCGTAGCCAAGATCTGGGAAGACTTTTACCCCTTTCACAACAAGATCCGCTCCGTCAACTGCAAGTTCCCCCTGCCCATCTTCTACAGCAACGTCAAGTTCCTCGGTCATCAGGCTGCCATCGATATCGACTCTCCAGGAGAATGCGGCAAGTCTCACCTATTCTGTCTCTTAACCATCTTCTCTTGCTTTCTCTAATCACATCCTCTCTCTCTCTCTCTGTCTCGGTAGGCCAAGTTCCGTCGAGGATGGAAACCAGAGTTTCGTCTCTCCGCATTCCGGAAAGCATTGGCCCGTGTCGTCTCTATCGGTGAGTTGCCATCATCCCCTCTCCCACGAGTTCAAACCCAAAGACGATGGAGAGCTTACTCAACTGACGATAACCCCATCAGTGATCAGGGTTGTCAAGGTGACTTCATCGACGTCTTCGAGGACATCGCCAACTTGAAAACCTTGGACATCGATCTCAACGACAACGTCAGCTCCATACAATGTCCACCACCATCCCCATCCGAGCTTACAACCCCGAGGCCGGATCCGATACAGCTCATGTCGCCGCAGTATACGCCTTCGCGGCCTCTACCGCCGCAACCGATGCCGCCACAATCCAACCCGCCACACTCTAGATCGTCCAAGTTAAAGGTGTCAAATCTCAAGGTCACGCCCTTCAATTATTGGCCTGAAGAGGGCAAGGCCTTGAGGTTCACGCCGCCAACCGTCATCTCGTCAAAGGCCATAGCCCAACAGCCTGTACCGGAACGACCCGCGCCGCCCGACCTCTCCGCCGTATTCGACTGGGTGACGGCCGGTCTCGTTGATGGCTGCTGAGTTCTTGATCCGGTTCCGCCTTCACATCAAGAATCCTCTGGCGCCCCTTTTGAATGCTTTCATTTCTTTTCTATCATAGACTCTTTGTATTGTTGATAACAGCCTGGTGACGAGACACGTAACCGGCTTGTCTGTCTGTGCTCTTCGGTTGTTGTTGTTCTTCCATCCGGTGCCTCGATGACGATTGTTCTTCTTCATGATCCCCATCTAATTAGAACCTATACCTAATAAATGAAGAGTTGGTTGATTCGGGAATGATAGAGATACAGCATTGGCTTCTTTTCCTATTGAAGTGGTTGATTCCATCCTTCAGCAAGCTCATCAACGTTCAGTCAAAACCTTCCCAGCCGCCCTCACGCCGTCCTTCCCAGATCACTCCCGCTGCTAATCCAGTCTCGAGCCACGCCTCGCTGCTTCTCGTACCCGGCCGGGGGCTCATGCAGCGCGTATGGAAACTCCGACTGCGGCCCCCGGGGAGCCGCCTCGGACTCGGACCAAGCCGGCTGGCTCTGCTCTCGAATCCGGGTATCGGCCCCGGCCTTGTCGAAAACAGGCCCGCCCGGTTGATCTGCCATCGGACCGTAGCCAGCCCTCGGCACCTGCTGACCTGCGTAGTAATACGACGACGCTTGGCCGGGAACGTAGCCCCCGGGATGCCATGGCGGCTGGTCCTCTCGCCGTTCCTGCGTCAAGGACCACCCGGGATTTCGTTGTTGATACTGCTGTTGTTGTTGTTGTTGCTGCTGCTGCTGCTGCTGCTGCTGCTGCAGTCGCTGCCGCTGGCCAGCCACTCGCTGCGCGATACGACCCGCCGGCCCATCCGTCACTTCATCTTCCGACGCCCGCAGCCTGTTCTCACGAGCTCGTCGGTCACCATCCATACCGTAGACGTCCCCGAGATACTTGGCAAAGTCGAGGTAAGCTTCCTGCACGGTCTTCAGATGCTTGAGCTGAAGGAAGACGCTGTCCACCATCTCGACCTCGAGGCTGGTCTGCTTCTCCATCGCCTCGAACTCAGCCAGGGCGAGGGCCGTCTGGCAAGCGTTCCGGATCTGACGGCCGTTCCAGCGGCCGAACCGATCATGCTCCTTGAAGTGCTTCTCTGCAAAGTCCAAGATAGACGACTTGTCAAAGGTCAGCTTTCGACCCTTGCTGGTGCATCGGTTCTCGATGAGCTCCAGGTTCAGCTCGAAGACGCGCCTCGTCTTATCCCAGTCGAGTTCGGGGTAGAAGAGGCTCATGTGAATGCGTGATGAGAAGGCCTCGTCAAAGTCGCCGACACGATTGGTTGTTAAGAATAGGACGCCTGTGTAGTATTCCAAGACGCGGAGGAAGACTTGGTAGCTCGGGTTAGCCATTAGACGTCTTTTGGACAGTAACACCTTGCTTCACTCTCTCACCAGAGACCAGCCCGTTGCGGACAAAATCCTTGCGCTCGCGCTGGGCCAGGAAGACATCTGCTTCGTCCAGCAGCATGATACATCCCCATTTGCTAGCAAGATAAAAGTTCTCTTCGAGCTCCTCTTCAACTTCGCTCGCGGTGGTGCCGAGATCTCCTAAGCAACAAGCATCAGACGCAGCACTTGCTAGAGATTCAGCCATTCCTCACCACAGGTAATCTGGAAGAGGGGCTTCTTAAACACCTCGGCTATACCCTCTGAGCATCCAGTCAGCGGCCGCATGTGACGTTTGGCATGTTGAATGGATAGACAGACCGGCCGTCGTCGTCTTGCCAACGCCCGGCGCTCCGTGAAGCAACATGATAACACCCTCGCCTGCGTCACGGTCTTATATCAGTCTTATGTCTCTGCTTGTCTCCTCAACTAAGTCGTATGGCAAACTTTACCTTTCCCCCTAATCAGATCCGACTGTTCGTCCGACTTGTTCGAGGCCTCCTTGTTACGGAAATGCTGCGTGACTAGTGCCCGAACGACGTCTTTGTATCCTTCAGGAAGAACGAGGCGTTCGAAGGCGTTCCGGTCCCTTTCGTTCTTTGCTTTGTTTTCGTACGTGAGATGGTCGAGGCTTAACTGGGCTGGAGCAAAAGGATAACTTAGCCTGAGTCGTCGGCATCGTCAAGCAGAAGCAGATGGAATGGACGGCTCACCCCATTTACGGCTCCTCAGAACGAAGCCAAAAGCTCTTCCGTCCATGACGACGTATTCGTCATCGCACGGTTCGTAAGAGCCCCCTGCGCTTTTCAATTCTTCCAATGCGCGATTCATCACAAACAATGATGGGTTCTTCCTGGACTCAGTCTCAAGCATTTGACAAGCTCTGATGTCTTCAGCATATTTTCTGAGGACGAATTCATCGTTGTGGATGCGCTCGTCCTTACAGCAAAAGCGATTGCACTCCTCTACATACTTCTTTGCGTGGAGAAAGCTTGGCTGACTGACCTCCCCCAGCCAACTCGAGTTTTGAGCGAGAGCCTCATCAGAGTCAATGACTACCGGGCCATCGACATAGTCTCGGGTGGCTGTCCGTGGAGTACCATGCCAGGGGGCGTCGGTAAGCGTATAGCCATGGTAATACATGGGTTTCGTCTTCACGACGTCCAAGAACTTCTGACCTCGTTTTATCAGTCGGTTCCGGACATTGTCTTCATCGGAAAGTCGAAAAGGGTAGAAGGAAAGATCCTTGATGGGCCTCTTGCCATCATAGGGGCTGACCCACAACAACTGGGCCTCGGAAACTACCATCCGCCCGTCAAAGCAGATTTTTAAGGCTCTCAAAACGAATCTTGCCTGGACTTCCAGTGTGATTCCGTCAACTGCTCGGCTCCAGGAGTCGAGGTAATCGTGAAGGGGGAGTTTAGCGTTCGTGACGCGCAAAGCCTGCCTCTCTTCGAAGGCTAGTATCTCAACGCCGGGTCTGAAGAGATACCATAATTCGTGAAAGTAGACTTCAAGGCATTCGCTGCTGGCTATGTATTCTCTCTTTGGGCGGATATGGACGTCTATGAAGTCGACGAGACACCGCAGATGAACGAGCGCCTCGGCCGACTCAGCTTGGTCGTCTATTTCCGGCCTGTCGTCTGATATCTTCACTTGGGCCTTGTGCTTTTCCTCCAGCTTGGCCAACAAGTTGCGTAATGGCTGCTCAAAGTAGTTCAGCCAAGGATATGGTCGCAACATGACAAGTCCACGCTTCTTGACACGATGCGAGGCTGCTTCAAACCCAGGAGAGTCGTCAATCTGTTGCATAGCCTTGAGAATCTCTTCCGAATAGATTCTGATTCTCTCGGGAAGGGGATCCCGTCCACTCTTTACCCCGGGTCCTGGATGTATGTCGGCCGTCTGGGACATGCTGGAATCTTCTGTTGGCCTCGGTTCGCCTACCAGAACAATAACCGGCGTAGCGCTCCGATCCTGCCGTGGAATAAATCTTTGGAAGTCTTCCCAGCAGGCATATTGCAACTTTGCCTGCGTATTGGCGTCAATTTTCGGCCGCGGTGAGGGGCTGTCGGCGTGAACAGAATCCACAGATGATGCCCGTGAGCCGTGGCTTGTTGAGCTTGATTCACAAGAATTGGAGCTTCGTTTCCGTCCCCTCGACTGTTCTAATGCAGCCACTTGACGTTCCAGAGATTCTACCTTGTCCTGCAATTTCTGGAATGAAGCCCCTTCCATGAACGCCCGGATAACATCCATCTTTGTGGCAGAGGTCGGCTCGGAGACTGGCTTTCTGGTCGTTTGCTGGGCCTCGTCGTTGACGGCAGAAGCTTCACTTTCGTCCTTCGTCTGGTCATGTTCTTTGGCATAAGTTTCATCTTCGACCGTCATCTCGTTTTTGAAAGCCTCGTCCTTGCTCTGGTCCTTTTTCTTGATATCAGCATTTGTAACTTTATCCTCAACCATTGAAGACATTTTCTTCGCAAAGTCTGTAATCGTCATGCTGGCCTCACCTATTATATGAGTTTCCTCCATCGAAAAAAATGATAACTCAGAGTTTTCTCTTGAGTCTTCCTCCTCCGCACGGAGGGCTCTGCGGAAGCGGGGTCTGACGCCTCTTTATGCGAAAAGAGAGATTCAGCCGACTGCCGTTAGATGGTCATCATCACCTGCAGGCGACCAAGTACGTAACATGGAACTTGGGCAGCGAATAAGACCTGCGTCGAATCATCATCGACAAAACCGTGGCTTCTGTGCTCCGCCTCCGCCACGGCTTGGCTCAGCCGCGTTCTTGAGGTCAAGGCTCCCCTCAACCGCCATGTCATCGTCGTTTTTGGTGCCTCGTCCATGTCTGGTTCTTCGGAACGGTTTCGCCTGTATTCTCCAGCAGTAGACTTCGTGGAGACGAGGCTTCCTCGCTATCACAAGGCCTTTGACAACACCCAAGTTCGATACGATCCCGCGCTGGACCGTTTCGTCGACGCGATGGAGCTCTATCGCCCCAAGTCTCAGCTCCTCCATCATGATCCAAGTCCTCGCCCTCTGCCGGCGGAGATTGAGGTGATGAGTTTCTGGAAAGGCATCTTCCCACGGGCCATGTCACTCCTCAACGACCTGCCCGCTCTGCGTGATAGCGACCACCCGGAATATGGCATTCGTCACCTTGGCACGTGGGAAGAGGTTCATGATCGGCTCTGTCGTGCGAAGACTTCGTACGAGTTTGGTAAGAAGAAGACGAAAACAGGGGCAAGAGCGATGGAGAACTACAGAAAGGGGTTGAGGATCGGGATGGATCACGCCGTTTATCCGCTTCAGCAGGTGACTAAGATGATGCCGTCCAACGACATTGCGTCTCCCGTTGTTGGAGGAGTCAAGGTGCTTCTCGAGGTGAGTCACTTGAATATCCAAGCGGCAGCTTGACTAACACGGCTCAAGGCATATAAAAGAGCCGTCGACTTCAGACGAGAGATCGACTCCGAGTTTGATGATCTCTCTGATGCCTTCGTCGACATCGAGTTTAACATGGCGCAGTTTCCAGGCGACGAGAATATCGCTGCGGCATCAGAGAAGCTTCTTCTCGCTATACTCAAAGCTATCGAGCACACTATCTGCTTCTACACTGAACATCAAAGTATGCAAGCCAGGTCGAAACTCCAGAGCCTATTGCCACTTCGGCTAAAGCGGTTGACCAGTTGTCAGAGCCATCAAAGCCATCGGTCGCGGCGATCAATACCAGCAGACGTTGCGAGACTGCCTTGCCGAGATCAAGAGCTGCAAGGAGTTTCTTGACAGACAAAGCCGCAGGTCGGAATCGTATAGCAATAACCTTGCGCAGCAGTCAGATCGAGAGTTCAAAACGAAAATGGAGCATACAATGAACGCAATGAACGCAATGCTCTTTCTATTGCAGGAGAGGCAAAGTAAGTCAAGAACTTTTCACAATATAGCAGATGGCTACTGACAGGCATCTCAGATCTCCCTCTACCTGGGGAACTTTGGATCCATCATCTTCCTCTTACTGGGCATTCAAGCCATTCCCCTCCTCACCAAGAGCTTTGGAACCGACCTCATCCTCAACAATCACAAATCCGGAAGATGGTTCCGTACACCTCTGACTACCCACACGGACACGCTCCGCAACACACGAATGAATTGTTCGACTTGTCCAGCTTTGACGAGGACGACCTTCAATACGTCCTGAGCCGAGCCGGTGCTATGCCGGCCGAGGATCGCGGACGCGCCGAGCAAATGGTCGACACCCGCCAATTTAGATCCTGGGTTTTGAGCAGCTATACGACAAAGCTGCTCATCCACGGAGACTTTGACTCGGCTGACGATATCTCGCCCCTGTCCGTCCTTAGCGCCACGATTGTACAGGCGCTCCGCAGTCATGCCGGATACATCAGCCTCGTATACTTCTGCGGCCGTCACCAATACAGGGACGGCCCAGCGTCAATGATTCGCAGTCTGATAGAGCAGCTTCTGCGTCAGTATCCGTTTCAGCTCGATGACATGCATCGTATAGCTCAAGAGAGCATTGCCACGCTTTGCCAATCATTCGGCAACCTGGCCAGATCGTTGCCTCCGCACTTAACCATCTTCTGCTTCATCGACGGCATTCATATCTATGAGAGAAGTCAGTACAAAGGCGGCATGGAGAACGTCATCTGCTCCATTCTGGGAGTCGCGGAGGATGGCCAGCCGGGACGAAGCGCCCCTATCAAGATGCTCCTGACCAGTCCTCGACCTACAAGACACGTCCGACAACTATTTGACATCGACTCGTCGCTGCTTACTATGGCGGCGATTCCTCATAATGGCCAAAGCCCGAGCTCACTGCGGCTTCAGCGACAGCTGGAAGGTATGGTAGAGGAAGACTAATGCTTGAAGGGGGCATACGAGTAACACCTGAGCTTCGGGGGAGAGTCATTGGCGTAAGAAGTTGCTCTGCTACTTGGTAAAATCTGCTTATGTACGGATTATAGTGAGAGGCATCTCTTTTAATAAGTTGACTTAACGATTCAACTTGACAAGCTGACTGAATAAGTGAAAGGAGCTTATAAGTAAAGTCACGTTTGTTATTGCTATTTTCAACTTCAACAGAGCCATCTGAACTCATTAACGCCCTTTGATGTGACTCCCAAATGCAATGGACCAACTGCGTAACTGCTATCCGTAGTTGCAGCCTTGGAGGGAAGCTGAAATCCTATCGATAAGACTATATCCTTCATGACTAAGCCCGCACCTCAACGACATCGGGGGGGCTTCCAGCATACTAGTATCGAGAAATCAGGGCGAGCAGCAGAATGAGAACTCGGCGGTCAAACCGCACCAAGCGCTTCACGGTTGAGAAATACACCTTCGGAAGCAGTTCCGACGAAGGCGCGGCGCCGCCAGGCGAGGGCGAGGGCGACGCAGACTTTGACGAGGCCGACGCCGAAGCCGACGCGCGAGAAGATATCGAAGAGGAGGGGGAAGAGGAAGAGGATGATGAGGAGGAGGAAGGCGATGGCGCGGCTGCTGGGTCCAGGCACGCAGCCCAGCATGCCGGTCGCAAAGCCACGGTAGCCGTAGCTAAAGCGGTCTCTCGTCGACCAAAGCCCCGCAAGAAGCAGTCGACATCGGGTCCCTCCTCTTCTTCCGACTATCGCGCCATCGAACCCGTGCCGTCAGACAGCCACGTGTATCAGAGCTACTCGGGGCCGTACAACAGGGCTCTACGCGGTCAATCCCTCGTGGCAATATGGTACGGCCCCCGCAAGCAGGATATGCACGTCTGTCAGCAGTTGCTGGACCGATGGCTTCACAGGACGGTGTTGCCGCCCAAGAGTGGGCCGACGTTGGATGTGCCGGCTTGGATACCGAAGAGCGATTTGGAGCGCGAGGCGATCCTGGCCGAGAAGTGGCGTGTTCGTTGTGTGAGGGAAGGGCCTGCTCGTGTCTTGACGCCGAATGAAGCCGAACCGTATCGGTTCCCCGACCGTCCGCTGTCTGTCTTGATGGGGCCTTATCCTGACCAGCGTGTTTTCACCTTTCGGCCTGGTGATGCCCACTGTCTGGCGCAGGACGGAATGCCATATGATGATAAAGGAGACGAAGAGGGGGAACAAGAAAGAGTCCCCATCGGCTGGATGCTCGACGTAGGCGGCATCGTCATCAGCATGGACTGGGCTCCGGGCCAGGGAAAGGAGCAGCGCCTGGCCTTGGCCGTCGTACCGCACGCCGACGAAGAACTTTTCGACTTTGAGGCCGAGCATCAGAAGCCCGACTTCCTGCGGCACGGCGTCGTGCAGATATGGGCCTTCCGGTCCGACAAAGCCAAGGGCTTCATCAGGCCGTCGACGAGGCGGCCGCGGCTACTCAAGACGCTCTGCTTCGACTGCGGCCGGGCCAGGCGTGTTAAGTGGAGTCCGGTCTGCGATCACCTCGCCGTCATATGCGGCGACGGCCGCGTGTGCGTCATCGAGACTGAGGGGGATCAGGGAGAGGGTGCATACGGTACGGCATGTAAATTACTCGGACTTCAAAGTGCTGTGATTCATACTGACAAGACACATCGGCTAGAGCTCATTCAGAACCCCTTGGCTACACTCAGCCTCACGAACGAGGAGGGCGTCAAGGCGACGGCCATGGCTTGGGCTGCCTTCAACAGGCTCATCGTTGGCTACTCTGACGGCTCCGTTGGCCTCTGGTCGGTACATCCGGCCTGCCTCCTCGGCCGGCATGCGCTGCACCACAGCGACGTTGTCGACCTCGCGACAGGCTATCCGACAATGCCCTACCTGGTAGCTTCGTCGCCCATCGGCGGCCCAATGCGCCTCGTCGACCTCCGGTCCCCAAGCTGCGAGTCGACCATGGTGCAGATCAACGCCATCCGCTGGCAGGCCAACCTCCTCGGCTGGAGCGATCATCTGCTTGGCTTCTTCTCCTTTTATCCGTCTGCCAACGCGCTCGAAACTAGGGTCGGCTTCATGTTCCATCGTCATTTCCCCCTCCCGCGCCATATCTTTACCGGCGAGTGCTTTCTCTCGTGCCTTGCCGTCGGCCGCACACATCCTTACCTCCTGGTCGGCACCACCGATGGCTCATTATGGAGCCTAAACCCACAATGCGAGCTCTTCAAGGGTCGGGGGCCATCTCAGGACCGCCTGCGCATCTTTCAGCACGAGCATCGACCTGCCGGGCGCGTGCCTTCCGGGTTGCCTGCGGCAGATCGCGGGGCGTCGGGCGTCATTCACGGATTCGGTGTGGAGCAGTGTGCGAAAGCTGTGCCAGAGACGAAGACACCGGCATCGACAAAGAAGACCAAAAAGGCCAAAAAGGCCAAAAAGAGTAGAAAGAAGAGGGGAGGCGGCGATGACGCTGCAGATGACGACGAGAACGGTGACGATGACAATGACAATGACAATGACGATGCGGGCGACGAAGGCGGAGGCGGTGACGACCTTCTCTCACTAAATGACATCGCGCGCGGCATCGTGCACGAGCCTCTGACGAGGATCACAACAGTCGCGTGGAATCCCAACCCGGGCTATGGGTGCTGGGCTGCCGCGTCCATGGCATCCGGGCTCGTGCGCGTCTTGGATCTTGGGCTCGAAATCAACGAGGAAAGTGATGAAGGCGAAGGGGATTCGGATGTCCAGATGGCATCACCGGACGGAACACCGTGATCCCAAGACGGCGTGGTGGTGATCGAAGGCCTTTGCCATGCCACAGAAGTGGGTGGCGGCGGCGGCTAGAACAAACATGTGAAAGATCTGATGCGAACTGCCCCAGATGTCGAAGACGCCAGGGAGGCTTCTCTCCGGCCAACGAGCCTGATTATGGGTTATCAGCAAGCTAGCTTCTCAAGAAAAAGGGGGGAATACTGCCTCACAGCATAGAGAACGGCGCCGATGATGTAGAGTGCACCTTGTGCTATGGTCCAGTCGATGCTCATGCTCTCCTGGAGTTCTCGGTACCCACGCATGGTGATGCCGTGTAGGACGGGAACGACGCCAGAGAGGCCGAGAGCGACGAATATAGCAGCTCGATAGGGTCGCCACTTGGGGGTGCGAAAGCGCTCAAGCCACGAGACGGCGGTGCAGGCGAGTGCGAGGAGGCATATCTTGTTTTGAGCAGAAGGGTCAGCAGTAAAGACGTATATGAGGCTCGGGAGGAAAGGGGGAAGAGAGACTGACGGCGGACATGTAGATGATTCGCAAGACTGGATAACAGAAGAAGCCATAGTACAGGGCCGGGATATAGCTCCCAACTATGAGGGCGACAATGCCAGTGTAGTCGAGCTTATTACCCCAGCGTGCAACGGGCTCGCTATGGTGAAGGATGGTGTGATAGGCGGCGCTCATGCCGAGGCAGACTGCAGCGCCGGTAAAGAAGCAAGCGAAGACGACGACGTCACGAGGCGTGGCATCTTGATAGCGAGGATGGACGACGTAGTAGAGGTAGAAGCCTACGGCGAGGGCCAGCAGGGCGCCGACGAGGTGAGACCAGATGTTGACGGATTCATTGTGAAGGGTGGTAAGGGAACAGAGGACGTGGGTGTAGGACGGCTTGCTGTGGCGGTAGCCGGAGAGGATGTAGGCGTTGTCGCGGCGCCAGGCGGGGAGTTGGTCCCAGAGGAGGAGGGCTGAGCGCTCGGCGCGGTCGAGGAGGGTGTCATTGGGTGATGGCGATGAGGGACGGCGCTGGCGACGCTGGCGAGGGACGGAGGGTTCTGAAGGCATCGCCATTGGAGGTAATTGTTGGTGTAGAGGTATTTGTTGGGGGGGGAAGAAGACAGTGGAAGGTTAGGAAGAGGTTGAGGCCATTAGTTCCACCACGGTGGGTTAGGTGAGACGAGATCGGACGGAGCCGGGCCGCCCTTGACCGAAGCGCCGCATCCGGAGGCGAGGCCAAGGCTTGTGAAGAGACAAGGTATTTCTTTTTTATCTTACAGAGGGAGAGAGAGAGAGATTCTCTGTTCGTGGCTTTCGTAAGGTTCCGGAGAGAAACAGTCTTCTCGGCAGAGGAAGGGGAGAGAGAAAGAGAGAGAGAGAAAGGAAAGGTCCCAGCCAAGTCACCTCATCACGTCGTCGTCGCCGTCAGACACCCATCCATGCGCAACAACTCGACAGCTAAGCACTAAGACAACGGCATCACTCCCATTTAGACATGACTGAAAACAAACGGCTATTTCTTGCCACTCTTCTTGATGCCCTGCGATCCCGTGTTCAGAGGTCCCTTGCCGCCGGCTTTGGCTGCCATCTCCTTGCGCGCCTTTTCCTCTGTTCTGTCGTGTCAGCAGCAGCAGCAAAAGGGAACAGTTTAGGTCGGGAAAGGAAGAAAGGAAGCGTGTTCCCTCCTCGTACCTGCGCGCTTCTTCTCGAGGAAAGCCTTGTCGTCCTCGTCGAGGTCTTTGTCTGCCTTCTTGGGCTGCTTTAACGGCTTCGCCTTGCCGCCTGATGGGAAGAGGAAAGTTGTTAGAAATTGTTGGTAGAGGAAGAGGAGAAGAAATGAACTTGCCTTCTCTGTTGGAACCACCCATGGCTCTTATTATTGAGACAGAGAAAGGAGAGATGGAAGACTCGTAGGAATAGGCTTCAGAGACAAACGGTTGGAGACAGGTGACTTCTAAGGCTGTTATTTCATGCGCAGAATTCCTTGTGGCGAGGCTGTGGAAAAATCCCCAAGGTGCAGTGTAGCCTGTAGGTAGCGAACAGCTGAGGTAAGCTCGCCAGCCGACAGCCAGCCCCCACCCCCAAAATCAGCCAATCAGAGATTTCTTTCCCCTTACCCCAACCAAGAACGCCTTAGTCTATCAGCCGAACCCCTCCGAGCCACAAGGATTGATTTCATCATCACTGTTTGCCTCACCAAAGCTTCCTCCTCCACCAAGGGCTCTTCCGCGAAGGCTTCCTCTCCTTGCCTCGCCCGCGCCTAGTCTGGCGTCTTCGCTGATCCTGTGATGATTCCCTGATAACTTGGACTCTTGTCTTGCTCTCAGCTCTCGGTCATCGCCTCCCACACCGACGAGCGCGAGCTTTCCCTTTTCCTTACTTTTCAATCTCCCCTCTCATCTCTGGCATCACATCGTCACCTCTCCTCGCCGTCTCTCCCCCCCCCCCCCTTCGTCACCATATCCATCTTCACTTGTTTTTCCTATCTCTTTCCCTTTATCCTCCCCTCTCTCCCATTCTCCCCCCCCCCCCCCCCCCCCCCCGCCCGTGTCTCCTCCTCCGCCTGGGTCTTCTCCCCCCCCCCCTCCCCTCCCCCCCCCCCCCCCCCCCCCCCCCCCCCCCCCCCCTCCTCCTCCCCCTTCTCCACGTGGAGACTATGGCAGAGAGAGTCTGAGCCTTGGAAACCGATTCATCGCTCATCCGGTTGGACGCTTCCTTCAGTTCGCGTTTGCCGCATCTGCAGAACTCGATTGCTGACCTGTGTTCACACCTCGCCCCAAAAATCCCTGCAAAAAACCACTCTACTCTCCTATGAAATAATCCCATCCAAGTAGCACTGCACTGCACCATTTCTATCTTTGTCACCATGTCGAGCACCGACGAGGGTGAGATCCGTGACGAAGAACATGGAGAGCTGAAGGCATCGTTCCAGTACTCGCAGGCAGAAAACGGTGTTGACCGCCGAGGCAGACATCTGGACTCGTCTCCCGTTGCCGACTCGTTGTCTCGACACAGTGGCTCATCTCGTCGCAGCCTGTCGCCTCGTGGCCGGAAGAGGCTTCACGATGAAGGTGACCGCTATGATCCGAAGAAACTCTATCGAAGCCGTGTCGACCCTCCTCGAAATTCCCACTACGGCTATGGCCGAGATCGTGACGCACGTCCCAGCCACGACGACGCGTCCTCGCGCATGGATTATCGCCGATCTCGTGTGACGTACGACGATTTGGACCGGCTGTCCTCTTCCTCCTCGCATAACTCGCGCCAGCCCGACCCCAACCGCTACCGAGACCGAAATAGCCGCGACGACCGCCGAGACGGCGACCGCTCACGCGCCAGGGACCAGCCTCGTGATCGGACCCGTGACAAGCCGGACAGACAATCCCGTCGCGGTCCGCACCGACACCGAAGTCGTTCTCCCGAGAGATCTAGACGCAACGACCGGGACAACTATTCTTATCGTGAGGCTCGAGATGATCACCATGGCAGTTTCCGCGGCGCTGCCATACCCGATCACCGGGAAAAAAACTCCAGGACCTTCACGTCTGAAGCCCAGGAACATTCTAAAGACGTCGCCGTTCACGAAGCGGCGGCGTCCTCGAGGCACGACTACCACTTCATGGACCTCTTGGTTCCATGCTCCCTACTCCTTATCCCACTTCTGGCCTCCCTGGTAGCTGACCAGCTTGCGTAGCGTGCCTACCAAGCAGCCTTCCCCCGAGCCGGAGCCGGAGGTGGAGTTGGTAGTGCCGGAACCCATAGACGAGGACGCCGAAATCGAGCGTCGCCGCAAGAGGCGCGAGATGCTCGTGGCCAAAGCGATGGCCCGCGATGCGAACGTTGATGCTCCCGAGGACGTCGCCGAAAAGTCCGATGCCAAAGCGGCTTCTGATACCAAAGAGATGTCCGAAACCGTTCGACAGACCGATACCACAGTCACCGATCAAGAGGCTGAGCCTACCCAAACGGATGTGGTTCTTGCTCAAGAGGCCAGCGCTGCCAGGCGGGAGGTCGGTATTTCGGTTCGAGAGGCCGACGCAGCTGTCGGAGAGGCGCCCGACGATGGCACCTCGGTCGCCCCTCTTCAGCTCGATACTTCCCAGGGCTCGGCCGAGGTAGCCACTCCTCAGACGCCCGAATCTCCCGGTATGCCATTACACTACACCAGTCATCCCCGATGTATCTGGCTGGAAAGTGGAGGAACCGAATCTTGGAGCAACACGGAGGCTGACACCTGCTCAGATGACGAGGCATTGGCGCACGGCATAGCTATGGATGTTCCCGAGGCCGCCGACGAGGCCGCCGACGAAGCTGTTCCCGACGCAGCTCCCGAGCCGCCAGCCAACTTGAAGTGTACCGGAAGTTCCGGCGCTTCGCCCAAGGACGTCGATGACGACTTCGATATGTTTGCAGAGAACTTTGACGAGGAGAGCTATGCCGTTCACAAGGCGAAGCGGCCCAAGATAACGGAGCAGGCTGTTGGCCTTCTCGAGGGCGACGACAAAGACGGCTACTACAAAATGCGCATCGGCGAGGTTATCCACAACCGTTACGAGATCATCTCGATGCTGGGCCAGGGCGCCTATGCGCGTGTGATGCGGGCCAAAGACCTGAAGTCGGACGTTAACAGAGTGGTGGCTCTCAAGGTCATGCGCAACAATGACGCGATTCGACGGTCCGGCCACACGGAGATTGCCATTATCCAGAAGCTCAACAAAAACGACCCGTCGAATAAGAAGCATATAGTCCGCTTTGAAGAGTCTTTCATGTACCGCAACCATCTCTGCATGGTGTTTGAGAACATGGAGATGAACCTCCGGGAGGTGATTCGCAAGTTTGGACTGAATGTGGGCATCAATCTCGAGGCAACGCGCCGTTTCGCTCGACAGATTTTTACTGCCCTGGATCACATGCGTAACAACAACATCATCCATGCGGACTTGAAGCCAGACAATATTCTTGTAAGATTTGACATCCCCCTTTCTTCTATAGAGGATATGGGGAAGCTGACGGCGAGCCAGATCAACGACACGCGATCAGTGGTGAAGATATGCGACATGGGGACGGGCTACGATTGCGACGACGCTTCAACGACGTTGACGAGGAACCCCTATCTGATCAGTCGCTTTTACCGGGCGCCTGAAGTGATTCTGGGCATGGACTTTGACCACAGCATCGACATTTGGGCCACCGGCTGCACGCTATTCGAGCTATTCACGGGCAAGATCCTGTTCCCTGGCTCGACTAACAACCACATGCTCAAGCTCATCATGGAGAAACGCGGACGGGTGCATCTGAAGTATCTCAAGCGCGGAGACCAGGCCAGCAAGCATTTTGACGAGCACGGCACCTTTTTGAGCACCTACACGGATCCGATCACAAATCAGGTTGGTCTTTTTTTTTGGTCTTTCCCCTTTTTGTTTTTACCACCACGACGACAGATGGGGACTAACGAAGGAGCAGACGTTCAAGCGGCCGATGACGTTTAAGCAGAGGCGGAACCTAGGTTCTCGCATTGACGAGGCGGCAAGCGGGATGGCGCTGGCGGAGAAGCAGGATCTGGACCAGTTCAAGGACCTGCTCGACCAGTGTTTGCTGGTGCACGCAGAGAAGCGCATCACGCCGAGCGCGGCGCTTCAACACCCATTCCTCAAGAAGGTAGCGACTACGACGCCTCAGACTCGCTAGGTAAGACAAGAGACACGGGTCCGCCGAGGAGGAGCGGGTACGAAGACGACGCAAGGGGGGAAAGTGAAGGAACAGGCTGGGGGTCCTGTGAAGCCGGCGAGCCTGCAGCAGAAGACGGCCGGCCAGCAGCAGGCCAAGGAAGTTTCGAAGGCGTCGGATCAGCAGCAGCAGCAGCAGCAGCAGCAGCAGCAGCAGTCCGGGGAGACTCCGACGAAGGCCGAGCAGCAGCAGCAGCAGCAGGCCGAGAAAACTTGGAAGGCGGCCAAACAGGCCAAGGAAAACACAAAGTCTGCGGACCAGTACCAGCAGCAGATGGAGTGTGCTTCAAAGACGGCGGAGCTGCAAAACTAGGTTTCAAAGGCGGTTCCAAAATTTCGAAGAGTAAGCTTCTTGTAGGTACGACGAAACAGCAGATCAATGAGGCTCAGACGGGCTGACTGAGGGATTATCAAGGCGGAAGGATGGGGACACGGCTGCGGAGTTGGGGCAGAAGGATTGACTGTCCGCTCCGCGGGGGGATTTTGAAGGGGGGCGAAGAGGCATGGATCAGATGGGAGGAGATGCGAGGACGATCGAGATTCTGGCCTCTTGAGAGAGGAGCTACTACGGAGACTGTTGCTTGTATTTACGGCTAAGGATTAGACTAATCAGTCGTCGATCCATGTCTCGTTGATGCATTGGGGGGGGGCTGTGAGTGAGTGGGTGGGTGTGAGTGTGTGGGATCTACAAGCGGATGGGGATAGCTAGTAGGTACGGGTAGATGGACAGACAGACAGACAGACTGTGGTGGGTGGATGGATGGATCATGATGGATCATGATGTTATGGACGGGATGGGATTATGCAGTGTCGAGAGAGAGAAAAAAAGAAACGGGGAGCTACCCTGTGGTTTTGGCCGTTTCATGAGGCGGCTGTTGCATGAAGTGGAGAGGCGAGAGACAAAGTATCCGTAAGTGGGTGGTGATGACTTGTGACTGTGAGACGGCGACAGTTTTGAGAGCCAGGGGGGAGCGGGTGGGGAGGGAATCGGTTGAGGCTGTATCCGTATGTATGTATGTATGTACGAGGGGAGAAGAAGGGGGAGGAGGAGGAGGAGAAGGAGGAGGAGGATGGAAGAGGTTGTTTGGGGTTTAGAGGCGAGACAGGGCTCTGTGTGTGTGTGTGTGTGTGTGTGTGTGTGTGTGTGTGTGTGTGTGTATGCGGATATCTCTACGGAGGATCTCTCTTGGATCGGAGAAGGGAGAGAAGAAGAAGAAGACTATGACTAACTATGGCTAGTAGGTGGGTAGGTGGATGGACGAGAAGGAACTTGGATCTACGATGGTCTCCTTTTCTCGCCAAGTATGGTGGATTATGCGTGTGTGTACGGATAGAGAGGAGGAGGAGGTAGGTGGTGGTGATGGTGGGAGTGGCAAGACAAGTTGTGTAGCGTAGCGTGTCATGAGGCGACACACGGCTGGGGTCTGGAAGTTGCTGGGAAGGGGGCCACGTGTGGACGGGCGCAGTGAGTGGGACACGGGACGGGCTTTGTTTAGTCTCGATTTCGATGGGGGAAAGGGATGCGGTTAGGATGATGATGATGATGATGATGATGATGATGAAAAGCAAAGCAGAGCAGAGCAAGTCGGATGGGAAGCCGTTGGCGAAGAAAAGTTCCTCGGTGGATATGTATGTATGTACATATAGACACGGCGAGACCGACCGGTGGATTGGGGGGGGGGGCCGGGGCGGGGCGGGGACCGGGGCCGGTGTGGGAAAGGGAAAAAGGGGAAGGAAGGGAAAGGGAAGGTGGATGATGGGATATCCGTAGATGCTATGTATGTATATCCGTACTATGATATGCTATAATATGCTACGATATGATATGATATGATTTGATGTATCGATTGGTGTTGACGGTTGTTGTTGGTGGTGGTTTGGCGTTGACGGTTTCCACACCTGTGGACTTGTGAGGACCGTGAGTGTGGGAGTAGAAATCGGGACTAGGGTCATGTATAAAATTGCTAGCTGGCGGTGTCTACCTACATACTTGCATACTTACATACATACGTCAGTGAGAGTCTGGTTCTTCTTCTTCTTCTTCTTCTTCTTCTTCTTCTTTGTTTAGAAGTGGACATGTTTGAGAGAGAGACAGGATACGATGGGGGATACGACAAAAACAAGGGCAAGACAAGACAAGACAAGGCAAGAACAAGACAAAACGATGGGAGACAAGACATGATGTCTCTCTTTCTGTCTCTCTCTTTCTCTCTGGTCTCGAATCGAGCTTCTCTCTTGTCTTGGAGGCAAGAAGGTTGTCTTGGAAAGATGGGGGGGGGGGAAGGTGAGCGGGGGAGGAGGAGGAAAAGAAGAAGAAGAAGGGACTTTTTTTTTCCGGAGGGGGGAGTTCGTGTCTGGGAGGTAGAGAAAGCTTATAACGGGGATATAGCGATGGGAATTACTCCGTTCATATGTATGTATGTATGTATGTATGTGTGTGTGTATGTTTGATAGCCTGATAGAGAAGTTTATACTTGGTGTTTAATATTCCATGTTGCTTAATCCGTATATATGTACCTAGTTGTGAGAGATTAAAGGACCTTTTTTTAAGAAAGAAACAGGGGAGTAACGGCCAAACTAAAGAACAAACTAGTTATCAACATGTAAAACGGAGAAGCAGTTCTGGAGTCCCCTTAGATGGAGAGGTAGGTAAGCTAGATATAAAAAGAGCTTGTTCTGAATCAGAGCGTGTATAGACTAAGATGGGATAAAAATAGCACGTCTTTCTGACAGCTATGAACATAGGAGAGAAGTCATCGGCCTCTTTTCTTACGTGGTGAGAAAGAAAAGAACTGGGTAGGTAGTCCGAGGGAGGAGAATAGGAGGGGTGTGGCTGTTTGAGATTCGTACATACATAGGTAGTGAGCACATTACCCTTTAACGTTATAAAGGCCAGGTAAACACTACATACACAACTACCTAACTACCTTGAGAGAAACGCAAGGGAGAGAAAAAAAAAAACGGGGGACGTCTTGGTTCATGAATCATGATTAAGGGGGGGGGTTTTTTTGTTCTGGTGTGTGAAGAGCCGTGGCTTTGTGTGGATTGCAAGGCAAAGAAGATCTGTGACGATATATACCTACCTACCTATCCATCTATCCGTAGAATTATATCGGAACAAAGGAAGAACGACATCCTTCTCTCTTCCTTCTTTTCTCTTCTCTTTCTTCTTCCCGGCGGACCGGTTAAAAAAGGTGTTGGCGCCTTTGATCGGTGGCGTGTGGAGTAAAAAAGATCCGTAAAGCCGGAGTAAGTGGGTCGCTCGTCTTGTTTTTTTATTTCTCCGACCGCTGCGGCCCCACTTCACGGCAGGGAATAAGCGGGGCCGGAAGGAAGGAAGGAAGGAAAAGAAAAGAAAAAGGAAGCGGAGAAGAAGGACCGGTTAGAAGGGAAGCGGAGAGGGGGGGGGGGGGGGAGGAACGGACGGAGGTTAGCGGGTGAGAGAAAAGAAGGAAGGAAGAACAGAAGGAAAGGGAAATCGGTAAGTGAATTCATTAGGTTATTAGGGTTTTTGTACATGATTTATTCTTGTATCCGTGTCAGTGTAGATACACTGTATGTATATACATATGTTGTGTGTGTGAGAGAGAGACGCTGATACGGATACTGTGATACACGGTGATGCCGATGAAAAGCAGCAAGAGAAAAGGAAAAAAAACAGACGAGACGAGAGAAAGAATGAATAAACAGAGTCGAGACGAATGATGAACGACTGACGGAGATGGGATCGATTCGGCAGAGAAAGACGGTTCTTTCTTTCTTTTTTTTTTCTTGTTTTGTTGGCTGACTGGCTTGAATAGTTGGTTGGTTGGATGGGTGGCGGTGGTGGCACGCGTGTGACATGTACGAATGATGGATGATGTGTGTATGTACGTATGTAGGTGTAGGGTATGGTCTGTGCTGATGAGCTGTTGTTGAGTCGTATTGTTGATGTTGTTGATGTTGATGATGTTGTTGGCAGAGTTGTATTCGTGCAAGGGGGGGGGGGGGGGGGGGGGGAGGGGGGAGGGGGGGGGGGGGGGGGGGGGGGGGGGGGGGGAGGCAAAGCAAGGCAAGGCAAGGCAAAGCAACGAGGAGGTCTATCATCAGGTGTGTGTGTGTGTGGGAGGGGTGGAATGAATCGAGGCGGTCACGAACACAATCTATGTATGTATGTACGAATATGTATGTATATACATACTTTGTAAAAACAGGCAGACAGACATAAGAAATGACAATGTACGGATACAGATGTACGGTTAGGATGTGAGGCTGTGTGTCTTGTCTGTGTGGTTGGAACGGTCCTTCAGCGGTTAGAGAGGGGGGGGGGGGGGGCGAGAAGCAAGGGAGAGCGGATTTTGGATCGATGCTGCTTGCATCTCACCCTCCATCACCACCTTGATTCTCACCACCTGGTACGGACGATGTTTACTTACATACAACATAGTACATATGTATGTATAACTTGCACAAACGGATATGCAGAATACTATGTATGTACACGAATTATGTATGTAGGTATGTACGGAGTATGTGACCGGGTGGGGGGAGTTAAGAAAGAGTAAGACAGAGCGAGAAAAAGACACATAAAAGGATATGAGGCGGGAAAAAGAAAGAGAGAGAGAGAGAGAGGCGCCTCAGCTGACGATAATAAATAAATAAAAATCCTTGAAAGGAATCGTCTTTCTCTACCTAGGTATATTCCAGCGTCGAGGTGTCCGTACTGTTTATCTACTTATACACGTACATTTACTTGCATATGCCTGTATACGCTCATAAATACAGAGGAGAATATGTATATATACGGAGTATACGGACATGCAGTGCACGTAATACATGCGGCTACGGATCAAGCAAAGCCTATTTGTCCGTCTCGAGCGGCAAAAGAACAGATTACATGGCCCCTTGTCAGGCAGCGAGAGATGAACTGTTTATAAGATGATTGGAGATGATGGCCTGTTTCTTCTTTGGCGTCTGTCCATCTGTCTCTTCTGCCTCGTGCGTCGGTCGAGGATGGTTAACGGGGGTTCGTCTCCGGTTTGGGGAGGGGGGGGGCGAAACCCGCGGCAGCTGCTGAGGCGAGGGTTACGTCGCGTCACGATGCTCTGCGGTTACGCTGTGAATTTATTTTCTTGTTTTTTTCCCTCTTTTCACATCCCTTGCTCTTCTTGCTGCTTATCGCAATTTTGTGATGGTTGAAGAAGGTATCGGGTAGGTGGCGAGTGCAGATGTTTGCGTATCTGCATACATATGCGTTTAAATACATATGCGCGTAAAAGGTATAGTAGATGGATCACAAAGTGGTGTGGCAAAGACGGGACGAGAGTTCTGAATCGACCGTGTTACGAACGCGGTGTGTTGTGTGTGTGTGTGACGGATGCATGGCGGGCGGGCGGGCACGCAGGCAGGCAGGAATCGTAAAGGAATGGGGCTGGAAGTATCCCGTATCAGCACTGTGAGAGAGAGTTGAGTTAAGTTGAGCAAGATGGCGTTCTTTTTTTTTTCTTCCCCGTGAGCTTCGTTTTTTTCTTTTCCCCCTTTCTTTCTCTCTCTCTCTCTCTCTCTATATCTTTCAGCTTACATACTTTCTTCTTTAGAATGGAAAACGGGGGAAGCAAAAAGGAAGAAACGGTTAATTGAAACAGAAAAGAAACAAGGCTGCTGCTGACTGGTGGTGGCGAGCGGATATGGATTAGAGGCATTAAGGCTTTGATTTATGTCCTATACCTTTTTAAAGGTCTCTTTGAGAAGAAAAAAAATTTGGCAAAAGAAAGAAAGTAAGTAAGAAGAGCTAAGAAAAAGAAAAAGAAGGAAAAAAAAATTTACCGATCTAGGGAGGTAGCAAACAAGTCGGGCGCAGATTGAGAAAGAAAGAGGCGCGCGTTCCGGAGATTGAAGAAGATGGAATAAATGCACGACAGCCTCACTTTCGGGGTTTGGGGGGGGATGAAGAAGCGATGACGAAGCAAGAACCCCCCTTTTTTATCTCCCCGTAAAGAGAAGAAATCCATGGGAAAGAAAGAAAGAAGCGCTGAACATGGGGGGGGGTTGGGTCTGGGAGGGGGGGGGGAGAGAACCTGGGATAGGGGGGACTGGGGCGAGTCAAGATGTTGCTTGCTGTTATGTTAGATGATGGAATCAATTACGGATATACAAGGGGAGAAAATCACACGGTATTCATAAAGATCGCGTGACCCTGTTTCAATAGAGAAAAAAAAAGATGTGAATAAGAATACATGAATGAATGAATGAATGAAAATGAGGGTGCAAATCATCAGCCGTCTCGTTCGATCCGATTCGATCGGTCGACGAAGGAGAGGTTAAGTGAGTCGAGTCGAGTGGGCTATCACCTATGTATGGTGACCAGTAGTCCGTGGATACTGTGCTTTACTGCTTGCTTGCTTGCTTGCTTGCTGCATGCACTCTGCACTCTGCACCCTGCAACTGCACCCTGCAACTGCACCCTGCAATGCATGCTGCACGCTGCATGCTGCGCGCTGCACGGGCAAGGCGGCGGCAAAGTCTCTCTCCCTCTCCCTCGCCCCTCGCCGTCTCTCTGTTAACGGTAACATGATACATATGTATTTCCGCCTTGCTGGCTGCAGAAGAGTCCGTTTAGGGTAATAGTCTAGTGTTTTTACTTTTTTCTTTCCCTTCTTTATAGAGAGAAAGAAAGAAAAAACGAGAGAGAGAGAGAGAGAGCAGGCTTATAGTTTACACCATCGTTTTCTATTCTTTCTAAATGGACGGGTAGAGATGGTGAGGGTGTGATCATGTGTGTGAGTGTGTGTGTGTGTTGGCTTCATACCAGTTTTTCAATACTGCATACCTACCTCTGTACCTTAGTTTAAGCGCTACCTTGCCGACGGATACCGTTTTTATCCCTTTAATTTAGTCCGGGCACTAGCAGGTTAGTTTCAGGACTAGAAGGGTGCTTTAAAACTGATGGTACGGATGGAGGTATTTACCTGCGTACATACATACATAGAGGCAGAGAGAGATTAAATCACGGATAGTGATTATCTGCACAAGTATAGAAGCATAGGGGAGAAAGAGAGAGAGAGAGAAAGAGAGATGGTTTCGTGAGAGGGATGGATAAGAAAAACATAGGGAGAAGGAGAGACAGAGACAGAGACAGAGACAGAGACAGAGACAGACCCCGTGGCTAGACTCTCTGACTCGCCCCTTCTTTTTTTTTCCTTCCTCCCTCCCTTGAATCGGGCGAGGGATTTTTTTTTAATCCCCGTTCTTTCTTTCCCTCTCTTCCTCTTATTCCTATAAAAAGAAAGAAAAGGGGTCTAAGAGGAAAGAGAGAGGGTTCGGATACTTGACTCAGAGCCATGAATACATCTGACTCATGTCTCTCATGCTCGATCAAGCTAAGCTGTTTCCACCCCCAAGACATGTCCCCTTCTCACCTATTCCCGGTGGGGAAGCTACAGATCCATCGATCACAGCTGTGGTGCGCGCGATACATTACCGCCTCGTACACACTTGTACACTGTGTTACTCACACTCGCTCCACTTGCAATAAAAAAGAAAAAAAGCCTCGACCGCCCCGATGTCTTTCACTATTTTCTCTTTTTTTCTCTTTAGGGGATTGGTGGAGGTGGGTGTCTGTCTGGGTGGGGCAATGAGAAACCTACCCTGAATTGGTTCGTAGTTGCCAGTCCCTGCTAGTTAGCCGGTATGGCAGGTATGTCCTTACTGTACATAGGTACATGGGTACACCGGCACGGATAGTGGACACTGGACAGCAGCTTGGGCGGAAAAGGGGCCCACGCCGAGGTGGGGCGCACACAGGGACACAGACGCACTTTCCTTTTTTTTTCTCTTAGCCCACCTTTTCACCCACACACTCACACAGACTCATAACACGCTCATATTTTCACCCACACACACAAACATAACGACTCCGCCGTCGAATCCGTGCTGCATACCGAGGAATTCAGGACCTGACTGCGGAGATGAAGAAGTGAGATTGAGAGAGAAAAAAATGGAAAAGCGATAGAGACAGAGTGAGATGCGAAACAAAAGGAAGGAAAGAGAAATGGGAAGAAGAAGAAGAAGAAGAGGAGGAGAGGGATCGGCTGAGAAACATGCTCCAAACAGGGAAAGAGGGAGTGGAAAGAAGAGGAGGGAAAAGGGGGCGAGCAACCTTGCTAGGCACTAACCAACTAACTACTACTACCAGTACATGCATATGTATGTATGTATGCTTGTAACCGGTTTTGCCCTCCTCTTCTTTCTCTCTCTCTCTCTCTCTCTCTCTCTCTCTCTCTCTGATGCACACACTTCTTGACTGTTGACTCTCACACACATACACACTCTCTCTCTCTCTCTGTTTTAATGACTTGAACAAAATTGTACCCATCCTAATCCCTACTCGGCTTGTGGAACCATATCCTTTCCACCCCCCCACCCCCTTCTCTCGCCTGTTCTTCGTTATCTAGACTCCTCCTCGAGGCCCCTCCCCCCCCCCCCCCCCCTTTCTTCTTCTTCTTCTTCTGTTCCTCTCGCATAACCTTCTCGGGTACATTCATACTCCCACCGTCAATCCATCCATCCATCCCGCGCCCGCCTCGCCTTACCTCGCCTTCCTTTTTTTTTTTTTTTTCCCTTGTCAGCCTCACAACTGGCGCCCGCCCGCCCACCATTCATATCATCATCATCATCATCATCATCATCATCCTTTTCCCCTCCTTCTCACCCACCACCACCACCACCACCACCACCGCCATCTCTTTTCTACTTCTTCTCCTTCTTCTCTCTGTGCCAATCATCTTTTCACTTCCCGTTATACAAGGAAAAAAAGAAAGAAAAATTAGCCGCTTTTAGTCCATCTTAAAAGGCAGAAAGTCAAACACATCAACCCTCCCATCCCCACTCACACTCACACTCACACACACTCACACGCCACACGCACCACACAACGTCCCCCCCCCCCCCCCCCCCCCCCCCCCCCCCCCCCCCCCCCCCCCCCCCCCCCCCCCCCCCCCCCCCCCCCCCCCCCCCCCCCCCCCCCTCCCTCTACGGATACATACAGTACAATCATACTCATACAAAACAACATCCGGTTCTCAACTGCTCTCGCCCCCCCTTTTTTTTCCCTCTCTCTTTCTTTCCTTTTTAAACTCTTTCGGCTGTGTTTCCCTTTCCCCTCTTTTCATGCCGGTTCACTGTCGTCCGACGGTTGGTTGAGTGTTGCCTTTCTTATACATACATACACACACACACACACACACTCACACTCACGCCTGCGCTCACGCTCTCACACACATACAACTACCCTCTCAACAACACCTTCAACCAACTCAACTCTCTCACCACTCGAACACGAGCAAGATCCCTTAATATTTTCTCTCCTCTTCTTACTTCATACTCACACACACACAAAATATATTTCCTTTTCATTCTTCTCCTTACATAGATCCGAATTTGCTTCGTTATCGTCGTCCTCCTTCAACCCTGTCTTATCTTTTTCCCATCTTCACTTCTCTCTTCCTCTTTGCGGATGCGGCTCAGTTGCTTCTCTCGCCTCACGAGAGCATAGAGAGAGAGTGTGTGAGTGAGTGAGCGAGAGAGAGACAACAAAAGCTAGGACCAAGATGCATAACCCTGGTCCTTACGGTTATCTTACTCCTCCGACCTCGCCCGTCGCCTACGACAAACCGCCGACGTCACGGTCATTTCGTTGTGTCCCGCTGGCACCCGAGGACAGACTGGGCAGATTGCTCGAGGGAAAGCTGCAACTGACAGACATCCTCGGCACCGGAGCCTACGGCGTCGTCTACTCTGCCGTCCACGTCGATACCGGCGTCCGTTACGCCGTCAAGTGCCTCAGCAAGTTCGCCCCCGATGGCGCGCCTTTGGAACGTCGACAGGTGGCCTATCAGCAGCGCGAGATACGGCTTCACTACCTAGCTTCTGCTCATCCCAACATCGTCAGCATGCTCAAGATTGTCGACGACCCGGACTGCGTATACGTTATCCTCGAATACTGCCCGGAAGGCGACCTGTTTCACAACATCACCGAGCTGGGACAATACGTTGGCAAGGATCACTTGTCGCGCACCATCTTCCTGCAGATCCTCGACGCCGTCGAGCACTGTCACAAGCTGCGCATCTACCATCGCGACCTGAAGCCCGAGAATATCCTCGTCACCGACGGAGGCGAGACGGTCAAACTGGCTGACTTCGGCCTCGCCACGTCCGAGGAGCAATCCGAGGACTACGGTTGTGGTTCGACCTTTTACATGAGTCCAGGTACTTTACTCGCCTTCTCTTCCCCTTGTTTCGACCCCCTTTTCTAACCAGGGCAACCCCCTAATGAACAGAATGTCTCGATCCCTCCGCCCGCAAGCCCTACTACATGTGCGCCCCCAACGACGTTTGGTCCCTCGGCGTCATCCTCGTCAACCTCACCTGCGGCCGAAACCCTTGGAAGCAAGCCTCCCTACAAGACTCAACCTACCGCGCCTACTCCCGCTCCCGCCACTTCCTCAAGACCATTCTCCCCCTCACCGATGAGCTCAACGACATCCTCAGCCGCATCTTCACCGCTCGACCCGAACAGCGCATCACCCTTCCCGAACTGCGGGCACGAATTATGGCCTGCTCCGCCTTTACCGTTTCCTCTTCTTCTTCTACTTCCTCCTCTTCCCCCCCCTTCCCCTCCTCTTATCCGTCTTCCCCATCATCCTCTTCAGCATCAGCAGCAGCAGTAGTCAAGCCGCACCATGACCACCACCACCAACAACAACAGCAGCAGCAACATTTGCCTCCGTCTCCTCCTACTCTACCAGCGCTACTGCCTCCGCTCATCCCTCCTCCTTCCGAATACGTTAGCTACGAGGACGCCGTCGTGGACGATTACGAGTACGATTCGCCCCTGTCGCCCACCACGTCGTCCGACGACGGCTCACTTACCTCGAGCGTCTCCTCCATCGACGACCTGGACGACGACTTTCTTCAAGAGCGTCAACATCAAGAGTACACGTCGCGCACGTACGAGCAGGATCGTCACCACCAGGACTACACCCCGCGCACGTACGAGCCCGATGGCTTCCGCGACGTGTCGCCCATGGTCCCGCCCGGCCACGAAGTCGCCTCTCAGCACTACACCGGTCCCGTCCCCGTCCGCTCCCCGGCCGATGCTGTCGTCTCTTGTCTGCGGCCCACGCCGCTACCGGCTCCGGCACCGATACAGACGTCGTCGCCGTTGACGCCCTGTCATCACCCGCAACCGCACCAGCCGCCGCGGTCTTCCTTTTTCCCGCCCCTGTGGGGGATGGTGAAATACGTTCAGCAGGCGCCAATGGCTCAACATCAGGCTGCATTTCACCAGCAGGTGCAGTTTCTACCGGCATTCCAGGGATGCTACTGAGCCTTGTTCCTGGTGATGATCAACGTTTTGCCTTGTTCGGCCTTGACTTTTCACCGGGCCTTATCCATTTTTCTTCTTCCTTGAACCTACATATCGCACTCTTCCGCACAATTTCTGGACACTGGGACTTTTGGGGGTCCCTGGAGCATTCACAGATACATACATATATACATATACGAGGGTGTTTTTCCCTTACTGCGGGAACTTTGGGCAAGGTTTCCCCCCCCCCCTCTCATCACCTATGTTTTGCAACTCCTCTTTCTCCTTTGTCTTCTTCTCTTCATCTTGTCAATTTATTCAACCATTTTCCTGTTTCCTTTACGTGGCCCTTCACTTTTTTTTCTTCCTCTTCTCATCCATCTTCATCTCCTACCGTCACGAAATTGGGGTCATATTTAAAAGGGAAGCGCGGCGTTTTTTATTCCACCTCTCTTCTCTCGCCATATCCTTTCTTGTGTGGATTGTGCTGGTTGCTCGACGCTGAAACGCGCCTGGGTCCAGAGATGAAAAAGGAGGGCGGAAGGAACTAAAAAAAAGAAAGAAAGAAGAAACGGTCCTGGTATGCAAGAGAGGAGAAGAGGATGGTGTGGAGAGGTGGAGACTTTTTTTGGGGGTGGACACGTGGACGGGAGGAATTCTCCGGCTTTAGAGAGGAATGCTCTGTGAGTTGATTTTGTGTGTCTGTCTGTAAATACTGTTGTATGTAGATAGAAGGCGAAGGGGGAGGTTTGGAGATGTTGAAGAGGACAAGAGAAGAAGATGAAGGAAAAAGGAGAGTGATGAGCAGCTGTGTGATGATGATATGAATTAAGACGAGAGAAAGGAATCAACTTTGAGTACGGATAGACAGATTTTCCTGTTTAAGAGTTATTCTCCAACCCCGGAGATATGTATGTACATATGTATGCTGGTTACTTGACGCGAGGGGGAAACCTTGTGTGTGTGTCGTTGCTGGGATTCTGCTACTGAAATCGGTGTTAACGATGGAGAACTAACGTGTTGACTTTGAGTTGGCGGTTTGGGGATGTCGGGTGTGGGCTGATCTGATAGGAGGGACTTGTCGTGCTTGTCGGGCACGTTGCGGACGGGGTGACTTTGATTGTGAGTATTCATATTTGCCACGGCACCTATTCCTATTAGACACGACACTCCTAGATTTAGCGGTACGTACCGAATTACTAAGGCATTTTCCGACCTACCCCACCACGTAACGTGATAGCGGTACAAGGCCTAGGGAGACTTAAATATCGCTCGTAGTCCGTAAGTACCTATCTTTTTATCTACCCGCGCGCACGCTTTGCGTTTTCTAGCCGGAAAAAAAAAAGTAAAGGTAAGCAGAGGTAGGTATAGAAAGTATAGGTAGGCTTAGTTAGGCATAGAAACGTAAAAATAGGTAGAGGTAGGTAGAAAAGATAGATACCTATAGATTACGAGTAACTTTAGGCGTCCTACGACTTTGTACCGGGCAAAAAAAATTATCTTTGTTATCAGGTACGTACCGCTAATTTCAGAATGTCGTGTCTAATAGGAATAGGTGCCGTGGCAAATATGAATACTCCGCTCGACATAACCCTAATGGCACAACAGCCGCAGCTCTCGGACGGAAAAGGAGTGGGTAAAATGCCCGTTCGTGTGCAGCATCTCCAGGAACTGCAACCCCCTGTTTTCCCCTCTTCGGCGTTGCAGTGAGCAGGGCGCGTGCGGGGGGGGGGAGATGAAACGCTCGAGCTGCCTGCAGAGCGGCTCGCCCCCCTATATATGTATGCAAGTGACGGACTTGAGATGAGGGGAGTATTGTGCGGGTGTATGTATGTCTGTGATATATATCCCTATGAGTATATGTATGTATGTATGTGTGTGTGTATGTGTGTATGTATGCCGTCACATCGTGTGTAAGAGTATGCACATACATATGTACATATGTAGGTATGTGCCGTAGACGGTGGTATCCGTCGTGGGAAGAGGGCGTCATCATCCTTACGCACGTACATACATACATACGCTTATAGCAATGTGGCCTTGCCTTGCAGGCAATATCGGCTCGGAGTCGATCCATCTACATACATACGCATTAGTTTTACAACCTCATGTCATTGAGTGGACTGTTCTGAATGGCGGAGCAGAGCGTGCACGACCTTGTCCTGGCTGATCCCCAGCCTCTCGACCTTCTCTCGACCTTCTGAGGGAACCCCTGGCTCCTTCAAACAAGAGCTTCAAATCACGTCCCTTGGCTTCGAAGCAGGAAGGCATACAGTATACACATGTATGTATGTACAGCTTCTCTCCCTCTCTACACGTTTCCATCCCAAGATGCTGTTCCAACCACCAATTACCGTCTCCGGATCCCCGTTTCCGAAAAGACGATATCCCTCCTATTCAGCCTCCTCCTTCTTCTCGTCCAGCCTCTTCGGAGAATGGCAAAAACCTTGTTCTCCATCGCCCGGCAACCGGCCCACGCCGATCGGCTCCACTTCCGGGGATCCACTGCCGAGCTCCGCCAAGTCTTGGCAGTCGACGACAGTTGCGAGCTTCTTTCTTTCTCTACTTTTGTAAACTCCCGGGAAGAAGACTGACTCTAGATGTATCATAATGGCCATCTTCACCATCTCGTCAATATACATATGTTTCCTACTTGATAGGTGAACTCGGAATCTCCAGGCCAGTTGGAAAACACAGAGAGAGAGAGAGCTGAACAGAGATAAAGCTCCACCCCCCCCCCTGTAAAAACTATAAACCTCTGCCAAGACCATCCACGTTCCTGTCAACCAGGAAAATGACCCAACAATAGAAGCTCAACCCTTGTTCCAAGCTTCCTTCTCGGCCTCCCGTAGAAATGTAAGCCGGATCCGGAGAACAATGGCCTTGTGTCGTCCTTCATCCTCGAAATTTGCAGCTTCACTTCCTCTCTTCTTACGCGTTCTGAATATCTTGAGGTGGTCGGGGTTTTCTTCCTCGTGAAATCTCCTCTGATGGAGGTAGACGTCGTGGATCAGGAGAAGAACACATACAGTACATAAAAGGAGGAGGCCTTGATAGTGATAGCGCACGTCAAACGAGATTCTCTCCTGTTTCCTTCGTCCGCCGCTTGTCCTTGTTGCTCTGTGTTAACCCTCCATTCCGCCTGTCCTCAGTGGCGATTTCATCACTCTCCTCCGGGGAGAGCAGCAAAGTCGTCAGTAGTTAGTCGACGAAGCTATGGCTCTCACCAATCTCGCCACCCTGCTGCTCTTGACCAGCAACGTGGCGGCACAGACCTTTACCCTGTTGCAGACGATCAACGGAAGCAACTTTTACGACGAGTTTGAGTTCTTGACCGTTCGTACAACAGCCTCAACAACCGTTTCTCTTCAACAAGCTGACAGAGACTTGAACAGAAAGGAAGAAACCCAAACAAGACATACGACGACAACGACGCCTTCGTCAGATACCAGCCTCTGGCTAGTGCTCAGCAGAAGAACTTGACGAGAATCGAAGATGACGGCCAGATATATCTCGGAGTCGACCACACAACCGTCCTAGGCCCAGACACGGATCATGGCCGAGACGCGTTCCGGATCCAAACTCGAAGGGCCTACAACCAAGGCCTGTTCATCATGCGCTTCAGCCACATGCCCAAGCCCGTGTGCGGTGCCTGGCCGGCATAGTAAGGCTCTCCCTATCCTGCTTGTCAACTGTCGAGAACGGATATGTAAAGAGAAGACTTTCTAACTTGGGCGTCTCAACACAGTTGGACTGTCGGCGACGGCGAGTGGCCTCTCAACGGTGAGATTGACCTTTACGAGGGCTGGAACCTCAACACCGCCAACCGGCCTTCGTTCCACGCCGGTACGCCGAGTCAAGTCGGTAACTGTACTCTGGAGAGCGAGCTCGTCAGGTCGGACATCATCTCCAACAACTGCGACAACTCGTTCGAGAAGCGGCCGTCACAACCTGTCGGCCAGGGATGTCAGGTGAACGAGACGGAGGACGGCATCTGGGGATCGCCAGAAGGCGGCATTCGTATGATTCCACTTCTCTCCCGTCGTCACAACATGGAAGACAGAATACTAACTCTCGTGCTTTGAACAGAGGTTCTCCAATGGACAAAGGAAGAGGTCAAAGTCTACACCTGGCCTTACAACCTGGCACCTCCCAACCTGGAGAACAACGAAATCGACACGTCGGCATGGGGGAAACCGTCGATTCACCTGAGGAAACCCAGCTGTAACGTCGAATCTGCGTTGAGGAACCTGCGCTTCATCCTCAACATTGCCTTCTGCGGCGGCCTTCAATGGGGAGAGGGACCGGGCGGGCCTAGTTGCCAGGCGAAGACGAAGCAGACGTGCGAAGACTACGTCGGCAGCCATCCGGAAGACTTTAGGGATGTTTTCTTCCGCGTCAAGGACTTTCGATACTACGCTCTGCCTCTGCTTGATGACGAGGAGCAGACGGTGGTGAAGAGGCAGGTTGAGGAGCAGGGCGAGAACTCGATAACCCTCGATGGGGAGGAAAAGCCACGAAGGCGATGCAAATCCAAGAACCGTAAGAAGGTTCAAGAACAGGAAGAGAAGGAGACGACTCAGGCCGGCGACGATGACGATGCTGCGAACAGCGTCGACACCTCGGGCGGAGACTCGATGATTCAAAAGGGGAACTCGTCTGCCGGTGATGACTCTGTAGTATCCGGTCATGATGCCGCTGGCTCATCTGCCACCGGCTCATCCGTCACCGGCTCATTCGCTCACCAAAACACCGAGCATCCATCCGAAGCGTCAGCATCGAGATCAACAGCCAACTCGTCAGACGTCTCGCCAACGACGCACTCGACTATCGTGTCAGATTCGAACCAGAAGAATGGCTCATCTAGCCTGGAGGCCTCTCCATCTAACACGTCCGACACCTCGATCCCTCATCAGCTCCATGATCAACCTTCCAACATCACTGAAGGCGTCCTCAGCAGAAAGGGACGCTCCTCCGGTGATGACGGCGTTGACTCTGAGCAGCCATCTGAGGAACCGGCATCCGAGAAGTCGGCATCCGAGAAGTCGGCATCCGAGAAGTCGGCGTCCAAGAAGTCGGCATCTGAGACATCGGCGTCCGAGAATTCGGCATCCGAGGAATCGGCGTCCGAGAAATCGGCATCCGAGAAACCGGCATCTGAGTCCACAGCTACAACCTCAGAATCCTCATCCGTCGTCCCCCCGGTGCCAGATCACACGGATCCCTCAACCAGCCCATCAGAAGCCGAGACGGCCACGACCAACCCCAACCCTCCTCAGCTCTCGGCAACACACCACTCAAACACCACCCATCTGAACATCACCGAACTCATTCTTAGCCGGAAAGGACGCTCATCCGGTGACAATCCCCTTGAGCAGCAGCTTCCTGAGGAATCTACATCTGAGTCTTCCACGGCTCCTACATCCTCATCCTCATCCCCGGAGACAGAAACCACCGACCTCCCGGCAACGGAAGAGACGGATGCCTCAACTAGCCCCGAGGTCGAGCTGGCCACGACCAACACCTCCGCTCCTCAGCTCTCGTCAACACAGCACTCGAAAACGACCCATCTCAACATGACAGAAGGTCTCAGCCGGAAGGGACGCTCATCTGGTGATGAGTCGGAGACGGAAACCGGCGCGTCTCTGTTTGGCCACTTCTCCAACGGAACTCTGCCCATCATCAGCAGAAAGGGACGATCATCAGGCGATAACAGCGACGAATCTGCCTCTGCCGACGCTTTGAGTCTTGAGGAGAATCATGCCGAGCAATCTCAGATCTCCTCCTCTGGTTCGTCCGGGGAAGAATCTGTCGATGGAAACCCGGAATCAGGCTCCCAAGCCGGCTATGATTCCGTCAACCTCGACGGCTCCGACTTGACTCCATCATCTTCATCATCTCCCCAGATAACTACGATCAACACCGATGCCAAGGTCGCGGCCAAGTGGCAGCTCGAACTGGCAGAAAAAGCCGTCCAAGATGGCGTCCAACCCAAGGAAGAGCCGGTTGAGCTCACGTCGACGACGACCCTCACGACGACGACATGCCCTTCACCAGCCGTCTGCCAGGGGAAATCTTCCTTCCTTCCGGTCGCTTACACGACTCAGCTTGCGGCAACGCCCATCACGACCCAGCCGGAGGCGACGAGCACCGCCTATCGCGGCAGGCTTAAAGTGGTGCTCAAGATCAGAGTCGTGGTCAAGCTCATGCGATGCAAAGCCAACATGCCCGGCTGTCCGGACAAAGGAGCCGTCGTCGTCACCACCACCGTCACGGAGACGTGTCCCGCGACGCCGACGCCGACGCCGATCACCTCGGCGGGAATCGCAAACGAACAAAAGCCGTCCAAGAGCCCCCCGACGGAGGAGACTCCACGCCTGAGCGACAGCGGAGGCGGCACCAGCAACGGCTACGGCCCGCAAGGCTCGCCTCCGACGGAGGAAACTCCGCGCCTGGACGACGGCAGCGGCGGCACCAGCAATGGCTACGGCCCGGACGGGTTGCCTCCGACTCAAGTGGGGAATCCCGCACCGGATGCCGGCCAGAGGCGCAAGCTTTCCTCCTGGACGTCGATCAACGTGGTGAAGACGGTGACGCTCAGTCGCTGCCCTCCGAGCGTGACGAATTGCGCTATTGGAAAGGTCACCACCACCACGGTCGAGCCGAAGACGCGGTGTTCCAGTCCGGGCTGCGGCCCCGCTACGGCAGAGGAGCCGCGGATGACCAGCATGACCATCCCCGCTCCCCGGCCCACCACGTCCTCGGCGTCTTCCAGCGGACATTCCGGTGTCGCCGAGACGCCGTCTTGCACCGGCACGGAATGCGACGCCCTCCCGACCGGCATGAGGCCGCCTCCGGCGCAGAGACCGAAGGAGCCGAGCCCAAAAGCCGAACCCGTGCCGCCTCCCCAGTCACCTCCCACGAAGCCGGCCCAGAACCGGAACAAGACTCGGCCGCCGCCACCGCCCGGCGTCCTCGTCAAAGAACCCGAGGTGGTCAAGACACCCGATGAGCCCGAGAGAAAGGGCTCGTCTGTCAACCAGCAGCAGCCAAGGCCTATGGACGAGCAGGTCCCAGAGGAAGCCGTCAGCGACGAAAAGGGGGACCGTCTGCCGCCCGTGCCGGAGAGACCGCGGCCCTTGAACAGGAAGACGCGCGAAACTGCTCCCGTGGAGCCGGAGCTTGAAAGACCGACGGCTCCTGAGAAACCAATAATCGATCTCCTTCCCGATCTCCCTCCTGTTCCCCAAGAGCTGAGGCATGACGAAGAACCACCGGCTGAGAGGCCTCAAGCCGGCAAGTCGACGTCCAAAGAGGAGCCTGAGCCTCGTCCTTACGAAGGTCCTCGAAGACCGCAGATTCACAAGACACCGCTCAGGGGGGCTGAGCCAGGCAAGCCGGTGCCAGGCAAGCCGGTGCCAGACAAGCCGGTGCGAGAACAGGTGGCGGAAACACCAGCATCATCCCCACGCGTTCACGGCCAACCACCGGCCAAGGGAGCGCCAGCTCTCAAGGACACTCAGCCGGCGTCAAGACCGGGACAAGGCTCCAAGCCGGCCCAGCCTCCATCCCCTCCTGCGGCTGGCTGCGTGGGCAAGGCCTGCGACGTCCCACCCGTTTTCGCCGGCGCGTCTCGGACGAAAGCTGGGGCGTTGGCGGCTGCTGTGGCTGTTGCCGCTACGGTGATGATGGTCTGAAAAGGAGGGGGGGGGGAAGGTTTCTTTGTTTCCTTTTGTCTCGGGTTGATGGTCTGTTGTTGATTGGAGTTTAAGGGGCTCTCGTTAGTAGATGCATGTCGTTTTCCATGCAGGACGTTGTATCGTTCGTCTATATAGGTATGTACTGCCCTTTTTATATGTATGTAATGTATATCTGCGTGTATGAACGGCTCGTACTGGAACGTGTCGTGATACTTCTTTTCATATATCATTATGAAGAGTAAACAGTCTCGTTCATCAAGGTTCGACGGATGCCGAGTCTATGTATGTAAGAACTAAGTAGAGATATAACATGGATGAGTCTGTTTTGATCGTATCGTCTTTATAGGCTTAGACTGCACTATAGAATGCATATATAATTAATAGGCACACACTCTCGCCGTCAGATGCGTTTGGCGATTTATCCCATCTTACAACCTCATCTCGTAGATTAAGGCTTGGCAGCGGCCATATCATTCTCTCTCTCTCCCTCTACATTCGCCGATGAACTTGCTCAATCCATCTCTCTCCCCCTCTCTCTCTCTCCCTCTCTCTCTCTCTCCCCCTCTCTCTCTCCCCCTCTCTCCCGGCTTCGCCATCAGGGTGAAAGGCGTTGCCGTCGACATCCATATCCGTATACACACTTCATACATGTATAACATACCTACATACATACCTACCACATACATACATACATACACACACTCCCCGTCTCGTGTCCCCCCGAGACGAAATCTCCCTGACAAGAGCAAGGTCCGCTTTATACATACATGGCCATAATATCATGATATGAATACGACTTGTTTACTCTCGTCTCATCAATATCCCGCACGAACATGCACATATGTGTATGGCCTCTATCTACGTAAGTTATCATAGCCCGCATCAGCTTCTAGCTAGCCACAGACTTCGATGCATATAAGCCTTCGTGGATGCATCTCGTTGCTTCTTCCGTCGCCAATTCGGTAGCCGCCGTCTCTGAGCCGAGGAATCTTCCTGATCTTGTTATTCAGGCTCCCCCTCTTTCAAGGGTATAAGCTTGGCTGGCTTGTTCTTCACATCAACGCTCTCGGCATGTAAACCAAGCCCCTTTTCCCTCCTTCACAAAGGCTCAAATCCCCAATCTGCCTGCAACATGAAGCTCCTACCTCTAAAGAAAATCTACCTCGGCCTGCTCAGCCTCACCCTCGCCAACAGGTTCGTTCCCCCCGTCAAGAGGCTGAACATCAGGACCATCGAAATTAAACCAAGAGCGTCCAGGTTCAAAGCCCCGGAGAATGACGACGACCGTCTCACGTATAAACCACCGCCTGCAGACAGCAATGGCACCTTGATCGGTTGGGACCCCGACACCGAAGGGGCCATCCACTTGGCGATGGCAACCGACATCATACTCTACAGATACAGCCTGTTCAACTTCATCGACTTACGTCAACAGATGCTCAAGTTTGGCGACGCATCCCGTCAGTGGTTGATGCTCGACTTCTCCTCCGACGGCTGCACCTCAGCGCCCGACAACCCGCTCGGCTTCAACTTCACGCCAGCCTGCAACCGCCACGACTTTGGCTACCAGAACCATCGTCTCCAGGCACGCTTCACTGTTACGACGAAGAAGCGGATCGACGACAATTTCCTTCAGGAGTGAGAAAAAAAAGAAAAGGCCTTCTCTGCTACCCATCCCTTTGCTGACCTGCTCCAGTCTCAGGACCACATGTCGCTTTCAGAAAGCCAAGTTGAGCTGTGATCGCCTCGCAGACGTCTACCATCTTGGCGTTGAGCTTTACGGCGGACGCGACGCCGCCGAAGACAAACCGTCCAAGCAGCAGCGGAGGGACTCGTTAGAGGATGACGGGAGCCTCGCCTTGAGGATCGAAAACAGCCAGACGTTGCTCGAGGAAGCCGTCAAGCTCGATCAAAGCAAGCATCTCCTGCCTGACCTTGACCCGTCTCTTTTGAAGATCAAGTTCAACGTCGCCAAGATGAACTCTCACTCGTAGCAAGGTTATCAGCGTATGTACACGGGAAGGGGACGAGTAAAACAACATTGAACGCTCTATGTAATCCATAACGAACAGCTTGCTTATGTCTGTCTCATAGAGTCAAAGACGAAGATGGGGAATCCAAACAGCTCATCTGATCATGTCCAAGGGAAAAAAAAGGAAATCCGCCACCCTCTCAACAACCCCGGTCGAAACACGGAATAACGACCGTACCCTTGCCCAGATCCCCCTCGACCTGCTTCACATTCCGCAGCGCCGGCAGAGTAAACGTTCCCTTCTCACTCAGGCTCTTCGCCCTCCCCAGCAGCTTCTCCAGCTGCCGCAGCGCCGCCGCAGGCGCATATCCTGGCCCTTCGTGTCCCGCCTGCTGTGTCGCCACCAACGTCAAGCCACGCTCCTCGTGCGTTGTGCCTAGAACTCCGGAGCCGGCGGGAAACTGGTCGCCGTAGAAGGAGGTGTTTGATCGAGTGCTGAACCCATAGAGCGGCACGTAAAAGGGGTCACTTGGCACGCGTTCGAAGCCTCGCTTGCCCCCCCACGTCATGTTCTGCAGCCCGAGCAGCACGCCATTGAGCGGGAGTAGAAAGTCCATGGCGCCGTGGGCGAGGATGACGTTCCGCGTCCGGTCTACGACGTTTGGGAGTTGATAAGCGTCTGGCGGGGGTGATTCGTCGGAGCCCGTTGGGCTGGCCTGGAAGACTCCCCTGGTACACTGTTGCCAGTGTGCGCCGACGGGCGCGTTGATCGCCCTTTTGACATCGGCGCGGTCGAAGAAGGGGGCTTGGTCGCCGAGAGGATCATTAACTTTAGGACACTGTTCGCGAATGTTGTAGACGCTGAAGCACGGGTTGATGATTCGCATGGCTTCGAATATCATGGAAAAGATGTTCTCGCATTCCTCGTTCAGCACCACGCTGCCGTTATCAAGCTTCCGGTAACCCGGAGCCGGCGGAAGCGGACCGGGAACGGCCGGATAGCGGAGGTAACGCCGGTGCCAGTCGTGGAAGCCGCACGAGGCCGACGATTCGCGGACGCGCTCAGTAGTCGGGTCGTCCAGTGGCATCAGGTCCCGGTTCTGGTCAACAAAGTCTTCCAAGACGACGGCTGTCTGAACCATGCCATCGAACATGATGCCGTCATACACCATCATCCCGGCCAGCTTTCCGTGACTCTGTTCGTCATTGGCTTCGAGCATACCGTTTGCGATGAACGGCCCGTAGTAACCGCCATAAGACTCGGCCACGACATAGACGCGCCAGCCCTGCATGCCAAATGTCCGTATAAAGTTGGCCCAGAAGCCTAGGAACTGTGCCGCTACCTGGTCCTCGTTGCGTACCGTGGCGTTGCCTTGCGAGAAGCCGGTGGTGACGGGCTGATCGATGTAAACTACGTTGGCCAGAAGATGCCAGCTCCAGGGGTTGCGCAACGGCTTGAGCATTCCGGGCTGCCATGAGAAGGGGCCATTTTCCTGCAAGAGGCCCAGAAGGGAAGAGCAGCCGGGCTTTTTATTACAACAAAATGTTTGTTAGTCTCCGCATCAACGATGAGCGAGCGAGAGAGAGACAGAGAGAGAGAGACAGAGAGAGAGATAGATGCTCACGCCTCCATTTAACCAGATGACAATCTCCTTATCCTCGCGATGCTCCTCGTTGGCCGTCGGAAAGAACCAGAAAAACAATGAGTTCTTGTCATCGGTCCGGTTGCTTATTGGCAGTAGTCCTGCGTAAGATTCGCCAACGTCGAAATCAACCTCGGGGATCGCCGAGCCGTTGACAGCAAACCCTGACGCCACACCATGTCAATAAAGCCAATAGTTCAAGGCCCACAAAGAAAGCTTGGTTCCTGGGTAAACTCACTAGACGTAGCCGCATTAAAGAATCGCTGGCCGTCGTGACCTGCTCGCCGCACGTGCGCGCTGCGCTTGGCGCCATCTTCGAACGCCGCCTCTCTTGAGGGAATGCTGTGCGACTCCTCCTGCACCAGACGGTGGGCCGTAGCCCTATGAGCCGCACCCAAGACGGGCCACAAGCCACCGACCAAAGCTACCAATAGCGGCAACGACTTCATAGTGGCGGGCGGGGCACAGGGTGTTAAGGGCAGAAGAGAGGGGAACCGGCAGGGGTTACCGTCGGTCGTCGTCTTCATTCGATCGCAAGCAGCCGGGGGCCATCGTCCATCTTATGGAAGCGGGAGATATCCATATCCATGTTCATATCCATGTATTGTTGTGTTGACAATCCGTGGCTGATGTGATGCGCGTGGCTTGACGTCAGGTCCCAACAATGACTGCGGGCCGCCGTCCATGCGTCTTGTTTTCGGGATGGTGGTTGCAACGTCCGAACTTGTAATGCCAGCTTGGCAGCTCCTCACCGCCCTTCCCTCTCTGCGGCTGCCGAATTGCCGGCCTAGGGTTGCGTTGATTGCGTCGATATGGCAGCCCGTGTTTGTTAATATCTCTGCGTTTGATAGTGACCGACGCCATAGGTGACGATGACGCATTGTCTTCATCATCAGCCTCAATGAGTTCATCAACGTTGATGATGAAAGGTTTTTCCGATTCCAGAAATAGATCAAAAACTAAACACTGCCGCTACTCACCGCATGTTGGTCTTTGGCTGATTTCGCCCCTTGGCCAGGTCGAAAACTTCTAGACGCCAGATAGCACCAGACGTGTCAACAATCAGGCATATGCTGCTTTGCCGCCTGAGAGCTCGGCCCACGTATGACGGGGCTCAGGTAAGTGTCGATAGTGGTCGGTGTAGTCTCAATACCAAATGACGGATACGCTGTGTGTTGAACGTGTGGACATACGGAGCTCCGCCGGCGCTGAGGCCCGGGGTAGGCCCCCGATCCACACCCGGCGTTCGGGGGCTTGCTCCGTGCAAGATAATCCTTTGTCAGGCAGAAGGTGCCGAACAATTTCCGGCTCTTGTTTTTGTGTCCGACAAAGTCATAGGTCCGTGCTGTCGGTCGGACCGACGTCTGACATAGTCATCGGCTATGGCGAGAGAGCACGTCCGACGATAAGGTCGGAAGCATACGCGCCACCTCCTACTCCAGTCATGGCCAAAATTATCCCTGGAACTGCATTCGACGTGAATTAGGTCAGTCTTTTCTCCCTGATGATGATTCCGAATCAGCCATCCGAGCGTCAACGCAATACGAGTCTGATTAGGCGGCTTGTGCTCACCATCGATGCAGTGTCCTGCCTAGTAAATGTATGTATGTATATGCATGAACCAGCTGCTGGAGACGTCAGCAGGAAAATGGAAAAGGATACAGCGAGGGCCCTTTGTCGTGCGTGGTTTTCCGTGCGCTTGGTCAGCCCCTGCGGCGTTTCCCATTCACCTGCAACTGAACCTTGACTCTCGACCGCGGAGCCGTCTCCCACACATGACAGCTCTGTTCCTCAAAGGCCCTTGCATGACCTCGGCCGTGTTTTCCTCTCAAAGTTGGAGTCCTAGCCCAAGCCCGGGCTCAAAGAATCTCGGACCCGGAGGCCGCAGCTGTGTGGCAACTCGCGCCCTCCACGCACGCCGGACCATCTGGGGAGAGGAACTTTTCCAAGTGTCCTTGTCAGCTTGTCGAGGATCCAATTGCATCCAGTCATTCAACGCAGGCCGTCGTCACACTCCGAAGAGTATCCTTTCAGCAATAGGACGACGGCTTATAGGGCCAAAAGATCCCCCACAACAAACGACAGAAGGCGCTGGCTGTCATCTGAATCCGATTCGTTCAACGTCGAGACCAAGTTGAAGATATGCGGATCTTGCGTTCATCCTCCTCCCTTGTCGCTGCGGCTCTCATATTCCTGGGGAAAACTGTTGCCGCACCGGACAGCTCACTCTCCTGGTCCAATGGCGAGCCCCTCTTCACCTTTCACTACTCGACGCCGGATCCCGACACGAAGAACTGGGTCGGCCTGTACAACTCCTACTATGGCGGCCCTGACAACGGGACGTATGTAGCGAACTCGCTGGCCTGGGCTTACGCCGCTCAGAGCGACGGGAGCGTCAAGGTCCCGCCGCCCGACAACTTGCCACCGGGCACGTACAAGGCATTCTTCCTCGCCAAGGATGGATATGAGCATCTGACGGACCCCGTGGACGTCATCATGCCAGGGACCGGGCCCCTGTCCTTTTTGGTCGACGAGTTCACGACACGCAACGGCCGTCAGGGAAATGCCTTTAACGCCAATGTCAAGGGCTTGATCACCAATGAACGCGACACCAACACCAAGTTCGCCAAGACAGCCTCCGATGGCGATGGCGGTGATTGGGTACAGGTATCGGAAGACGGAAGCCTCTCCGGCACTCCGGATGCAAGCGGTGAGAAGCGTGTGACGGTCGAGGCGACGGGCTCGGACGGGGCAAAGGCGCAGCTGCAAGTCAAGATCCCGGTGCGCGAGAAGGGGTCGCCGCTCGTCGACCGCATCGGCGTGCTTTCCTTCAACATGTGGTTCGGTGGCACGCAGGTCAATGATTATCACCGCAAGCAGGTCAAGTACCTTGTCGACAGCAATGTCGATATAGTCGGTCTTCAAGAGAGCGGCGGCGGACACGCGATCCGTCTAGGCCAAGCTCTAGGCTGGGACTCGTGGCAGGGAAGGGACGCGGGCATCATCAGTCGGTACCCCATGGTCGAGAAGTTTAACGCGACGCAGGCGGCGGGTTCCGCTCGGATCGCGCTCGACGGCGACGCCAGCCAGGTGATCTTTTGGAATGCTCACTTGGGATATACGCCGTACGGACCATACGACTTTTGCTTCGATAAGATGACGCTGGATGCCGTGATGCAACGCGAAAATGAGTCTGGACGCACGCCGCAGATCCTCGAGATTATGGACCGCATGAAGCCGCAGCTGGCCAATACGGACCGCTTGCCGGTTCTGCTGACGGGAGACATGAACGCGCCCTCTCACCTGGATTGGACGAATGCCACGAGCAAGCAGCATTGTGGCGTCGGCGCCGTGCCGTGGCCCAGCTCCGAAGAGCCGATCAAGGGCGGTCTCGTTGACTCGTATCGTGAGATTCACAAGGACCCGGCCGCCGACCCTGGCATCACTTGGTCCCCAATCTACCTGACGAACGACGGCAGGCCGGAGCCCATGGACCGCATTGACTTTGTCTACCACAAAGGGCTAGACGTGGTCGACTCGGTTCACGAGGTGGTTGGACAGCCGCGGCCCGAGCCGGACCACAAGGACAACGAGTGGACATCGGATCACGCCGCGGTGCGAACAATCTTTCAAGTGCCGGCGAAGCAGAAGAAGCGTGAAGCGGTGCGAGAGATGTTGAAGTTTTGAGGGTTGGTGAGGGAAGGTCTTGGGGGGAGGACAGTGAAGATTGTCGAGGGTCGAGGTTTCTTTTGAGGCTATGACGGAGAATTTATTTAGTTGTTCATATTGAGCCTGTTGGGAGGCAGCTCCTAACAAACCGGCTCCTCAGACTCAGAGGTCCGAGGTCGACTGAGTTGTATGTATGTAAATATCTACCCGTATGGGGAGTTTGAAGGGGGACTGGCGATGACTTCACGGGACACAGGCAGTACATAAATTCGGCAGCACACTCACCCGCTTAATTCACAGTGCATTCCAGCGCTCTCCGCTTCCAAGCTGCAGCGCTCGCCCCCGCTATACATAGATATTACATAAGACGAACGACGACATTAGTCTTGACACCGCGAGATTTTGATATCCCACCCTCCATCCGTTCGTCGCATCCCAACCTCCATGACCATGGACGGCCTTGACGAGTTTGAGAGAAACCTGGCGGCCGAAAAGGCCGCTCGCGACTCAGCAGACCGTCGCCACGGCAAACACCGTCATCACCATCGTCGTCGCCATGATGAAGCTGAGAGGGGTCGAGGAGACGACGCAGATCGGCATCGCCGTCATAGAAGACGCCGAGAGAAGTCTGCCGATGACGATGAAGACGAAAGCCACCGGCACAAACGCAGTCGTCCATCTGACGACACAGACCGCGAGCCTCGTCCCGTGCGAGATGCCTGGATGACGGCGCCCTCGGCCGTCGTGGTAGAGCACATGCCCCGTCCCGACCGCCCAAAACGGCCACGGGCCAGTCCCCAGCGCGTCATCCACAGTCGTGAGCTCAACAAGTCACTGAACAAGCCCGAAGCCGCGGAACCTTCTCGTCCAGCCGCCGATGATGACCGTGAAAAGTACACCTTCGGCGACGACGGCTCGTCCTGGCGCATGACGAAGCTCAAGGCCGTCTACGCCGCCGCGGAAGAATCTGGTCGGCCGGTCGAGGAGCTCGCGCTCGATAAATACGGCTCCTTGGCGGAATTTGACGACGCAAGAGAGGAGCAGCTCGAACTCGAGCGGCGAGCCCTCTACGGCGAAGGCTATAAGCAATGCGAGAGGCCTACGGGCAAGCTCTACGGCGAACGCAATCGAAACACCCTCGCCGAAGTCGAGGACGACGATGATGAGCCCGAGCCCGATGACGAGCCTCAAACCCGGCCCGAACAATCTCGGACACAAGCAGTAGATCATACCTCGCTCAACAGGCTCCGCGCCCAGATGATGAAGGCCAAGCTCCGCGGCGCACCCGACGCTGCCAAGCTCGAGGCCGAGTATAACCGCGCAGCGGCAGCGGCAGAGGCAGCGCCTTCAACCCCAGCCGTGGTGATCCTCGACGCCGCCCACAGTCGCCACCTCGCCGGCCGCGGCAAAGAAGTGCAAGCATCGAGCTCGCGAAGGCGACGCTCCCGCGGCGCCCTCTCCGACAACGACGACATGACCGTCGAAGACATGGTGCGCGAGGAGCGCCGCACGCGACACGACGGAGACGCCTCCTCGGCTCGCCGCCAGGCCGAGCGCATCGCCCGCGACGGCCGCTTCACGGACGGGCTCGACTACCTCGACGACAACGCCGCCCGGCTGGCTCGCGGCGTCCACCGGTCCGACGTCGCTCTTCGCGCCGCCGCCGCCGCGGACACGCAGCGCATGGCCCGAGCCCTCGACCGGTGCCAACTTTGTCGCGACGAAGACGACGGCGGCGGCGACAACGACGCGGGTCGTCATCGCCGCCGAGGCCACCGCGCCCCCGTCGTCTCCCTCGCAACTCGCGTCTTCCTCACCGTAGCGCCCGACCCCGAAATCACCCCCGGCGGCGCCGTCATCGCTCCCCTCTCCCACCGCGCCACCCTCCTCGAATGCGACGACGACGAATGGCACGAGCTGCGCAACTTCATGAAGAGCCTGACGCGCATGTACCACGACCAAGGACGCGACGTCATCTTCTACGAAAACGCCACCTCGCCCGACCGCCACGCCGCCATGGTCGCCGTCCCCATCCCCTACGACCGCGGCGGCCTCGCCCCCGCCTTCTTCCGCGAGGCCATCCTCGCCGCCGCGCCCGAGTGGTCCGTCCACGCCAAGGTCATCGACACGAGCGCCCGCGGCGGCCTGCGACGAAGCCTTCCCCGCGCCCTGCCCGCCTATTTCCACGCCTGGCTGGGCGGCATCGACGGCGGCCTCGCCCACGTCATCGAGGAGCCGCGCGATTGGCCTTCGGGCGATCGCTTCGCCCGCGAGGTCATCGCCGCCGTCGTCGGCGAGGACCTCGAGCCGGGATTGGCGCGGAGACATGCTCGGTGGGTGCCTGGCGATGAGCAGCGACGCGTGGGCGACTTTCGGAAGAGGTGGCGTCCTTTTGACTGGACGAGGTTGCTGGTTGAGGGGGGAGAGGAGTAGGGGAGCTTTGTCGTGATGGCTTGCTCTTGGATGTCGAGAACCGTTAACTCTGTGACTATGTATCCGTACATAGGTAGGTAGGATGAGACATAGTTTGTGTTGTCGACTGCTACTCGAACCTCAGCAAGGGAAAGGCATGATGATATGATGTTACAGATCAGCGAGGATCGTGACGTTGGCTACAACCGTAATACCAGTGAGACACGCATCAACCACGTTCTCGAGATAAAGTCATGGCCGTCGAGAAAGATGATACACTCAAGAGCCACCTAGTATCAGGCGGCAAAAGCAAACACGAGTCACAACCCCTTTTCCATCGCCAATACCCAAACAGAAAAACCCACGACAGAAGACAACAAACATCTTACAGACAACAAAAGTCTCATCTCCCCATAACCTTCTTCTTCCCGCCTCCGCCGCCGCCCGTCGCCCGAATCCAATCCTCCCATTCCTTGCTCATCTCCATCAAGACCGAGCCCATGACCTGCGCGCTGGCCATGAGCCCGTGGCCCTCGCCCTCCAGCACCCGCACTTCGCACCGCCGCATCATCTTGCCCAGCCACTTGACGTTGTCGACGGGGACGCGCGAGTCGCGGCTGCCGTGGTGGATCACCACCGGTCTTGTGATGTCAACGTAGCGAAAGCCGATGGCGTGTCGTCGCTCGAGGCATACAAGGAGGTCAACGGCCGGGTTTGCGCCCGTCGTGGCGAGCTCCCAGATGGCATGCGTGAGACGGGTGTCGTACGTCAGCTGCCGCGCGCGGTCGGCTGCGTAAGACACGGGCCCGCCGCTGTTCAGAGCGGCGCTGTCAGGCGGCCGAACACGGTCCATGTTCTCCGTCGCCGTGACGAGCTCCGGAGCTCCCGCCGCCGCCGGCTCACCACCGCAGTCCGTTGCCGCGACGTCATCGGCTTCAGGCGCGCTATTGCGTAAAGTCTTGCGCTTCGCCCCTCGTCGCTGAGTCTTGGGCAGCGAGCTGGTGATGGAGCTGCTGGTGGCTGTCATGAAACTCGAGTTGGCCGCTTTCAGGATAGGCGTCGGCAGTGCGCGAAGGATTTTCTGCGACGTCGGGATCGCGTTGTTGGGAGGCATGGTCTGGGTCGAGCCGAAGACGTTCATCTGCGACGGCGGAATCCAGGGCGCCAGCAGATGGATGCGGCCACGGATATGCTGAGGCATGCGCAGCGCCGTGGCGAGCGCGTAGATGGCGCCGGCCGAGTGGGCTAGGATGGAGAACTTTGTGATTTTGAGCGCCTGGCAAATGGCGTAGACGTCATCTAAGGGAGTTCGGTCAGTTTTGTGTAGAAACCAGAAACGTCATGTTGATCCAACTCACCAGGCCAGCCGAGAGGTGTTGCCGTGCCGTCCGTCAGGGGATCGCTGTCTCCAACGCCAGGTCGATCCGGGGTGATGAGGCGCAGCTTGAGGGTGACAGCAAGTTCATCGTAGAAGGCGGTGATGTAGCGCGTCAGACCCATGCCGACGCAGCAGAAGACGGCGGAGCCATTCTCGTCGCCGACTTCGGAAAAGGAGACGACGCGACCCGTCTGCGGATGGCGAATCTTTTGCGACAGACGCGGCGAAGAGAGATACGACTCGACCGCGTCGTCAACCGAGTCGGCAGATCCGGGCCGCTCCGGCGGCGAAGTGTGTCGCGGAGGCTCGGGCGACGCGAAGCTCAGCCGGGATTCGCTCCGAGGACTCCTAGGCCCGGCCGACAACCGCTGAAGACGGGATCTGCTACGACGGGGCTTGGCCGCGTCACGCGGTGTCGTCGGGCTGTGTCCTGCGGAGAAGTTGCGGTCGGCGTTGTTTTCGCTGCGGCGGCTGCGTCGACGATGGCGGCGACCGCTGGAGACGGAGGGATACGGGGCGCTGTTATCTTCGTCATCGTCATTGGGGATCTGGTGCAGAGCGCGTCTCGGAGTCTTATTTGGGGTAGTGACAGGCGCGGACAGGGGTGGCACGGGGAAATCCTCCTCGAGCCCAAGGAGGAAGGACGTGTCGGCGGCGCTGCCACGGCCAATTCGGCCGGGAGTCGCCTGCTCATCAGCGTTTTCGGGGACGGTCTTGGACGGACGGCTGCTTCGTCTCGCGTCTTGCAAGCTCGAGTCGCGGTCGGGTATGAGCCTTTGTGTTTGTTGCGGCGGACGTTGTGGCAGTGGTGGTGGGCTCGGGTCGTTGGGCTCCTCGCGGATGGCCGTCTCCGTGGCCGAGACACGGCGTCTCTCTGGACCCCGTTGTTCGCGGAGGCGTTCGCTGGAGGAGGCGTACATGAGCGGCTTACCGCCAGCGGTCCTCCTGACCCTGGCGTCGGCGGCGGCGGCGTCTATCGAGCGGTTGCCAAGGAGGGCATCGTCATTTTTGGAGGCGAGGGAGCCACGCGAAGAGGGCCGAGAGCGAATGAGGGAACGCAAGCCGAGAGCGCCGTCGTGGCTGGAGCTGCGATGGGCGGCCGCGAGAGAGGAGAAGCCGCTGGGATGCTTGGAAGTGCGGACGACGGGAGGGCAAGCGGCGAGCTCGTCGAGAGAGACGGACTCGGCGAGGACAGGACGGTTGTAGGCGCCGTAGTCGACGCCGAAGCTGCCCGATGAGGGGACGGGGCTGGTGGGCAGGGAGTGGCTCGGGTCGGGGGAGCCGGCGGCAGTGACGGAGGAGGAGGCGCTAAGGCTGGTGATGAGGGACGAGATTATCTCCGGGCTGGCGGGAGGGGGAGCACGGTGGTGATGTCGCAGCAGGCCTGACCGATTGCCGTCTCTGCTGGCCGAGCTGGCGCGACTGCTGCCGGAGCCGGAGCTGGGACGAGGCTGACGGGAATGGTGACAACCGTCAGCTGCGACGGCGGCCATGATTTTTTTTTCGTCTGTCTGTCTTTCTTTTCTTTCTTTTTCCTTCCTTCTTCTTCGTCTTATCGTCGAAGCGTCGAAGCTCGTCTTCTGTCGCTGCCGTTGTTGTTGCTGCCGGCTGCTGCTAGTGATGCGGCGCACGAGCACCTATGGTAGAGAGGCAAGGGAGGATTTGATCGTTGGTTCTTCGTCCTTTCTTTTTGGGAGGAGGGGGGGGAATCTTTCTTTCTTCTGTCGCCTTCTTTTTCTCTTCCCCTCTCTCGTGTGTGCATGTGTTTCTCTCTTCTCCCCCCTCCCCTCTTCCCTGTATTGTATGTCGCTCTCCTCCTCTCCCTCTACCTCTTTCATATGTATGTATGTCTGTCTCCCGCCTCCCCTCGATAAGACACGACTATCGCTCTTCCTTCGACACTCGTGTTTGACAGACGGCCAAGGGAGAAGACGGCTTCGATTGGCTTCGAATGGATGAACGGCTTTGGCGCCGGCGGTTGCTTCTGCGCTTCGGCCCTCCTTTTTCTTTGCTTTTTCATAATAATAATGCTCTCCAGTGGTGTCTTTTCCTTGCCTTGAAGTACTGGTGACCTACCCTCCGGGCGAGTACATACAGTGCGAACGTGGCTGTAATCACGAGGAAGAAGTAGAACGAATCAGACGACAGTCGGGCATGAAACGTGATAATGTCCCATTCACACAGTCCTCATGCTACTGTCATACTCTCGACTGTCTGGTAGCCAGATACCTACCTGCCTATCATGTAATACCTCGCATCAATCTATCCTACTAGTAGCTATTAGTATTTATCAGAGGGCTAAGACAAGAGTGGGTTAGGCGTATATTTTTATTATCCCTTAAGGCGTGCAGGCAGCATAGTAACAGATCCGCAGCCTAGGAAACGGAATTCCTATTAGGAAAAAGGCTATATCTAGGGCAATATATAAACTATAAGAATAAAAGCTTATTTATAAAGGTATTACGGTATAAAAGGCCGATACGGATAGTCTTTATTATATATATAAAAATAATAATAATTTCCTTTATTTTAAGAGGGTAAGTATATTAATTAATATAATTTATACGCCTCCTTTTTATCTAATAATTATAAGCTTAGTTAATACTCTCTAATCTAATTTATTTAATTTTATTATTTTTATAGCTTATATAGCTTATATTTTATAAATTTACTTAATTAACTAAGTTTTTATAAAAGTAAGGCTATTATTATTTTTTTTAGCGGACTTATAATTTCTAAACTTATTAATTTTTAATAATAATTAATAATAATTTTAATAATATAATAATTAATATAATAGTAAATTTTACGATATTAGTTAAATTTATTTTTATTCTTAAGAATTTTAAAAATTAAACTAATTAATATTAAAATATTATTAATACGGTATAAAGCTATAATATTTAGTTTTTTATAAACTTAGAAATATAAGAGATTTTTATAAAGCTAGATTAACCGGAAATCCTATTTATAAGCTTAGGAGGTTAAATAAGGAGTAAAACCCTTAACCCTAAAACTTTTTAATTATTTAGAGAAAAATATAAAATATTTACTTTTCCGAATTTCTAAGAAAACCTAAAAGAATATTATAAGATAAAGAAAGTATTAGAAGGGATAAATCCCTTTATCTAAGTAGGCCTTTTATTAGCTTATTAATCCCTAATCTAAGGGGATTTCTCTTTTAGGGAGAAACTTATTATTTTTTAAGCTCTTATATAGCTTAGAGAAATAGCTAAATATAAATTAGCTAAAAATAAATTATAAGATCTTTTTTTATAAGATTTTTCTAAAAAAAATATTAATAACTAAGTTATTTAATTAATTTAAGCTTAGTAAATTTACTTATAACTAAATAGCGTAAAGTTTACCGATAAAGTATATATTAAGTATTTTATTTATATAATAAGGGATCGGTATCCCTTATTTATATAAATAATATAATATAACTTTAATTTAGTCCGCTATAAGGATTATAGAAAAGTTTTTTAATTTATTAACGTTTTTTAGGAGTTTAGAAAGGCTAATTATAAAGCCCCTAAGCTTAATTAGATTAAAAAGAAAATAGCTTTTATTATTTACGATAATCTTAAGTAATAAATAAAGGCGAATACCTTATAAAATAAGGATTAAAATAGCCGCCCGGTAAAACGGGCCCTTTCCCTTTCTTTTTTAACTAATAACCTTAGAAAGCGTAACGCTTAAGTTTATACTTAGTATAGCTAAAAGTATTTTTAAAAGTTTAAGAAGAAGGAAAATTACTAAAAAAGGTATTTTTATATTCTCCTTAATTTAATCCCTCTTTTTCTATAAAATTAGATTAATCTTAATAATAACCTTTTTTAATAAGTTATAGATAAGGTAGCTTATAATCGATTAACTTAACGGAAAGTTAATTAATAAAAAAAGGAATATAAAGGAACTACTAGCTAATAAAGGGATAAGGAAACTTCGAGCGTTTTTATAGCTTTAGGGAATCCCGCTTCGAAAAATATAGAGATAAAAGATAGCGTCCTTTTTAATAAGGGGTGCTTAATATATATCTTTAACTCCCTTAATTAGTATAATATTTTCGACCTAAATAGCTAGGCTAATTTTACTATTATTATAACTAAGGTTATTATTTTAAGGGTAAGTATAGTTATATTTATAATAGAAATAAGTTATTATATAACTTTTACTAATATTAAGTTTAACCTTAATTTTAATATTAATCTTATCTTTTTAATAATTTTTATAGAAAAAGGTTATATTTAAAATAACCTTATAGGCCGATTTTATAATTTAAGAAATAACGTAATTTTTTACTATATAGTTATAAGGATTAGGTAGCCTTAGTTATAAGTTATTAAACTAACCCTTATAGCCTTACTTAACTTATAAGTTTCTTAACTTATTATAAAAATAAACGAAAACTTATAGTACGCCCGTATAAGCTATCTAGGAGCTAAGGTATAAGCTTTACTAGGTAAGTTATTAGGGGTTAGTATTAATAAGGCTATCTCGATAACTAATTACGAGATTTATATAACTACTAAACTTAGGAAGGAGAGATTATAAGTACCTTATTAAGCCTCGTAGCCTTAACGCCCCTAAGCTATTATCTTTTTCGACTTATTTTATATAAAACTAAGCTATAATAAATTAACGTATTTAGCCCTATTTACTTATAAGTTTACGGGAGAATAAAGGGGGTACGATATCTTTTATAAAACTAACCTGCCCGCTATATAAGTTAAATTCGCAGCGTATATTACGAGATCCTTTAATTTAAAAGTCTCGATTATCCTTATAAATTACGAGAAAGCCCTATTTACTAAGGCCTTCCGTAAAGATATATTTTTTAAAAGTATTTATATTTAATTTATATCTCTAATATATATATACTAAAACGGTTATACCGAATAATTAAGGGGTATCGTAACTTATACGGCTATATACCTTCTTATATAGTTAGGATTCTCTTATAACTTATAGCTAACGGCTATATATATAGCTATTTACCTCCTTAATAAGATACCTCGTAAGGTAGATAGGGGGGTAGCTATATAGCTAATTAAATAAAGGCTTTATTAGCTTAAAACTTATAACTTTTAGTAAAAAGGTTATCCGGAGGATTATCTTATTTAAAACTTACGGCATATTAGGGCCTATAGTTATAAGGCGTTTCTTATAATAAGGAAGGTATTAAGAGGCTTTTAAGGCAAATTCGATCTAAAAGCTTATATCGGCTATTTAGCTAATATTACTTCCTCCTTATAATACCTAATCTAGGTGCCCTTTTTAAAAAGGCACTCCCTAATTAGTATTTCCTTTATTACCTTTAATAAGAAGATCTTCTTTAGCTAAGACTATTAGGAACTACCGGTTCCTTAAGTAAAAGAAGCCTTATATTAGATCTCTCTTATTAAAGATTATAAAAAAGAAAAAAAGGCCCCTAAGCCTCTCTTATATATATAATATATATATATAAAGCCCGCTATACGTAACTTAGCTAGTAACGATACTTAATCTTAAGAAACGCTTAAAAATATATTTTCTAGCCCTTCTAATTAATCTAGCGTTAAAGAGCGGGATAATAGTTATCCCGGCGCCGGACTTATAGATTCCTTAGTAAAAGAGGCGGAAACGCCCTCTTATACGCCTCTTACCCCTAACTTTTTTAATTAGATAGGGAATTCGGCCTTTATCCTCTCTTAAGCCCTTATAAATAAGCCTTATCGGGACTATTTACCGGAGCCCCCTCTTATATATAAAGGGGCTTACGGTAAGCCCGATAAGGTATAATAGCTAGAAGCTATAAAGGTTAAGTTAATAAAAATAGAGGATTATAAAGTTATTAAAAAAATCTTAACGGCCGCTATACTTTAAAGGTAGCGGTTAATTAATTTTAAATAGGTTTTTATTTATAAGTTTAACTTATAAAGCTTCTTTTAAAAATATAAAGCCCGCGTTATTATATACGGAAACGAATAATTACTAAATAAATTATCTATCTATACTTATACGCTAGTAATATATATATTTAGGCTCCTTATAGCCCTTATAGTATATTTTAACCTTAAGGCCCGTTAGTATAATTTCGTAAACGTATTTTATAATAGTAACCTCGACGAAGAGGTATATTATAAGATACCTCCTAGCTTTAATAAGCTAGGCCGGGCCTAAAAGTTAAAAAAGGCTTTTTATAGCTTTCGATAATCCCCTTTCCTTTAATATAAATTACTTATAGCTTAGCTAAAAGATTAAGGTTATAGGACTATTTCGGAAAACCCTTATATTATAACGAATAGAAAGATTATTATTTTCTTCTATATTAATAATTTTATAGCTTTATTTAAGAAAGATTAAATAGATAAATATAATAAGTTTAGAGAGGCTATCGAAAAGGCCTTTTAAATTAAGGATCTTAGGGACCTTCGCTAGTTCTTAAATATTAAGGTTATTAAGGATAGGGCTAATTAGCGTCTATTCCTAAGCTAAAAATCTTATATTTAAAAAGTTATAATAAAATTTAAAAGGCTTCTAGGAAAGAAAACTTAGCTATAGCTAATAATACTTAAGAAGATCCCCCCCTTTAAGGGGTAGGTAATAAAAGAAGAAATTAAGCAATATTAAGCTATTATCGGTAGCTTAATATACGCTATAATTATTACTTAAGCGGATATTATATTCGCTATTAGCCGCTTAGTATAAGGTTTTATAAATCCTAGCTTTTAATATTTATAATCCGTAGTCTACGTTATAGAATTCCTTTATAATACTTAGGACCTCTTAATTAGCTATAATAGTAATAATTTAACTATTATAGCTATATCTAATATTACGCGCTAGTAATTATAGGGATTTCCTTTAGACATTTTATAGTAATTTCCGAGGATTTCTAACGGATTTCCTCTAAATATTTTACGGTAATTTTTAAGGATTTCCGATTATAGTTACGTAACCTCGGAAACTTTATCGTAAAATCCTTAGGAAGTTCTTAGGAGGAAATTACCTAGAAATAGAGTCGACCTTTTACTAGGATTTCCCCTTACCCTCTCCTATCTCTACTAGCATATACTTTTATATATTTTACTAAGATTTCGCCTATAGGAGTTTTCCTCTTTTCTTTCCCTTCTCCTTAGCTTAGAATCTTTATTTATAATACTAATATTATTATTTAATTAACGTATTTTATAGCCGTAATATCTAACGCTTTATTCGGGGATAATTATAACTATAAAAGTACTAAGGGCTTTATTATCTAAGTTTTCGGGGGTATAGTCGTTTTTAAATCGGGTAAATAAGATATTATTATAACTTTATTTATAAAGGTAAAGTTCCTAGCCCTCTCTTATATTATTAAAAAAGTTAAAGCTTTTAAGAGGCTTTATAAAAAAGTATAATTTAAGCTTATATAAGATATTATAGTTTATTATAATAACCTTTAAACGATTAAGCTAATTACGAAGGAGAATTTAAGGCTAAAAATAAAACTTTTTTATATTAATATTTATTCGTATTAGCTACGGTAAGAGGTTTAATCCGGCTATACGAAGATAGGCTAGATTAAGATATTTAGTATAATAGCTAATAGCTTAATAAAGCTACTTTAGGGAGAGAAATTCCGCACTTTCTAAAGAGAAATTAGCCTTACTATACTATACGTTAATAAGAGGGTTAGAAAGAGGGAAGAAAATACCTCTAATTAACCCTTTTTACTTAGCTTAAGGGGAAGAAAATACCTTTTAAAAAGGCCGTTTAAAATAAATAGTTATACCTATTTACTTTTTATTTTATATATTAAATCTAAACTTATATATCCGCGATTAACTTTATTAATTATAACTTAAGCGTTACTTTAGATTACTATTATTTCTTTACTATTAGACTAATTTTCTTTAAAATTATTATATATATTTATTTTATTATTTCCTAATCGCTATCGCGTTTATTTTCTTATCGGTTAAATAATACCCTTATCCTAAAATTATCTCTTTTATTATCTATTCTAATTAGGGAGATTATCTTAAAATATTATAAACTTTTAATTATAATATTTTTATTTTCTTTACGAACTTTTCCTTTTTAATTTTTTTAACTTATCTATTAGTTTCTTTATCGTTAAGGTAATATAGTAAACTTATTAAAATATATAAAAAAATAAAAAGTTAATAATATTTAAAAGTATTACTAATAAGACTAACTAAGGAAAACCCCTAACTAAGTAATTTAGCTATTTTACTATAATAAGGGGGCCCTTAATCCCCTTATTATAGCTAAGTAACTAAGCTACCTAACTAAGGGCCTCCCTTATATAGTAGTTTCCGAAAATATATATTAAGAAGGTACTAGGAATTAAACCCGGCCTTATTAAGGGCTTAGCTATAAAAATAACCGCTTAACCGTTATCTAATATTTTCTAAGCTAAATAAACTAACTTATATACCTTATTACTAATTAACCCTTAACTTCTTCCTTAATTATCGCGAGAAACCTTAATTATACCTTCTAAAAGGTAAGTACTATTTACCCGGTATAGAAGGCGGTATACGTAATACCTATAGGGGTATATTAAAAAGCTAAGATAAAAATAAGTTAGGCGTATATTTTTATTATCCCTTAAAGCATATAGGTAATATAGTAATAGATCCGTAGCTTAGGAAATAGAATTCCTATTAGGAAAAAAGCTATATCCGGGGTAATATATAGACTATAGGAATAAAGGCTTATTTATAAGGGTATTACGGTATAAGAGGCCGATATAGATAGTCTTTATTATATATATAAAGATAACGATAATTCCCTCCGTTTTAGGAGGGTAAGCATATTAATTAATGCAATTTGCACGCCTCCTCCTTGTCTGACAGTATTACGGATACTCTAATCTCTTATCTCCTTCACCTGTCATTTCTCCTCTTCTTCTTTCTTCTTCCTCTTAGTCCGCAAAACCTCGGCCTCATCTTATCTCTGCATCTCCTCCTTTTCCTTGGGACTTTTCCCCCCCGTGATTCTCAGCTCGCCGTCTTCAGCCCAGCAAAGGAAACACTCAGACAGTCCAAGTCGAGTCGGAATGTCCTCGGCACCAACACGTGCCACGTTGTACATATGTAGTCATCGACTCATCTGCCCTCATGATCATCAGACTGCGTACCTGTATCAAGTGCAGCTTGCTCTATTGTACGGATAATGCTCTCCCTACCTAGGTAAATAGGCACCTATAGGCTATAGCCCCCTTTTTTTTCGTAATGTCAAGCTTCACCGCAGCATCTTGTCTCTATCTGTGTACCTATGTAAGAATATGTGCAGCATCTTTCACTAACCGCATAATTTTGGCACTTTTACCGGCAAGAATCTGATTTGTTCGCTCGCGTCTCTAAAGTTCTTGATCAGTCTCGCTAGTATTGTTCGGCCTACCCTATAGACCTCCCTTGGTTAGTTATCGCCGCCGGCCCTGCGTCTTAGGGCCTGGCCTAACCACACAGACCTAGCAGGTTCGTCAGACATCATCATCACCTTTTTTTATCAGCGTTGCCCTCCCCTATTACACATATATACTATATACGACTCGCCTAATGCGGTCGAGAGCCATGCAGCTCTGGTACTCCTTCAAAAGAGGGGGTGAGATGTGACGAATCTTCCATTACATGTGTGGATAGAGCGCGATGAGGCCTCCTCATAGGGACCCAAGAAGTGACTCTGACGAGTTTCTCCTACTGCCTACTCTTTCTGCAAAACCTGGCGTCGCTGTGAAAAATTTTAGTTGTATAAGAGAGTCGTAGATACACATACTTCGACTCAGGAGGCTGCTGACAGGTCATTTCGGGACAGATGAGCTTCTGCGCAAAAGCCGTACGGCATTCGTCCATCCAAGGACAAAGGCTAACTATGCAGTTCTCACGGTATGCCGTAGACAGGTCATACCAGAACCTAGCCAAGGTGCCGCACGAGAAGACGACGCTCAGCGAAAACAAATCAGGATGGGGTTGGTTGAATTTGAGCTTGGACGCTTTCCACATGATACAGGTAGCTCTCCATAGAGGATATCGTTTACGCTTGCTTGCTCGCCTATAGGGAATATCATTCCGCTTGCTCAACTATGTATGGTGTACGAAGCTGTCAACTCGGCTCGCCTCCCGACCAAAAGATACTGGATGCGCTTACATACAGTCGCCTTTCATCCCATTGCTAGATGACGTGATGATAGATCCGGCACGAGGCTCGAAAGATCGCCAGCATGAGGCTCAAGGAATCGCCGGCTCGAGGCTCACAAGGCCCATATGTCTCCATATCCGTATATATATACCGATTATATACATACATACATGAATATACGTATGTATGTTTCGTATCAACGACACAGATAAACATATGAAACAAGCTACCTTGGGTCTCTTAACTCTCTCCCCCTCTCTGTCTCCATACACCTACTTACTCGTTTCTCCACCAGGAGGAAAGATGATCGTAGGCTCGTAGCCTCGCCGTAATGAAACACAGCTCATCTCTGCGGGGAGGCCGGCGGTAGATCTGATTGCATGTTCCTGCTCGTCGAACCTACAAGGGGTTTTCTCTACACCCGGCGCGACTTGTTTTATATTGAGGCGAGGCTGATGTCAAGTCATAGCCGCTTGAGAGATGCGGCATGCAGTATCCGTAGAGACCGATTGACTGCCTGCCTGCCTTGCCTTGTCGTGTTGATGGCCCGTCTAGGGATGAACGAGCTGCCTCACCTGCTACCCAGAGGCATATACATATTAACATATGAAGATGTATCATATACGTCCGTACAACAATCATTCAGGGTGAGCAGTCTATGTATGTATATAAGTAATATGAATATAGGTGCCTGGTAGGTAGGCGATGGTCCTTATATCTGCTTCCTCCTCCTCCTCCTCTTCCCCTTCTTCTTCTTCTTCTTTTCCTTCATCTTCATCTCCATCTTCTTCATCTCCATCTTCTTCATCTCCATCTTCTTCATCTTCATCTCCTTCATCTTCATCTTCACTCTTTCTCCTCCATCTTTTTGACCGGCCCCTCACAATGACGAAAGCTTTCAAGTCGGTCGTCATCACCGCCACCACCATCCTTTTCTTCCAATCTATCCAAGCCCTACCACTCCCATCAGGGACGCCAGCCATCGTTCCGCCGGCCCTCCTCAGGAGACAGGCACCATCTCCTTCTCCTCGTCAGCATACAGGATTTGGGCAGACGCATGGCGGAAGCGGCCAACAAGGCGCTTTAAACAACGAAAGCCCATTTGCAGTAGTGAACATACCTCCACAGCCTCCAGTTCCTGGAAAATCGCAGGCCCTTCTTGATGGGATCTCTTGGACTCTGGTTCCAGCAACCTCGGGTCAAAATTCCAGGCCAGCTCATAGGAATCCGACCGATAGCCTTCCCCCATTACCGATCTCGCAGCCTCCTCCTCCTCCTCCTGTTCCTCCTCGTCGTACTGTTTCTTCTCCACCTTCTGCTCCGGAGCCTCCATTACCTCCTCGCGGGATTCCTCGTCCTGGTTACCAACCTCCTCCTACTGTTAATCCTCCCAAGCGGAGTCCGTTGGTGGGGAATGGTCATCAAGAGCCTGGGAGATTCCCTTTCGGAAAGCCGCCAATTTCTGAGATCGGTTCCATCTATCATTACAGCGGAGCCATACATGGCCTGGGCGACGCCAATCGTGCACGTCAAGCGGCAGCTTTCAGACCAACAAACCAATTTCAATCTTCAGGAGCGAGGAATCAAAGTCCTTCTAGATCTGGAGGAATAGTCAATGGCACTAAGAGGATTTTCGGATTCGGAAGATCTTAGCCTCACTGCACTGTCTAGCCGAGGGGGTCCTCCTCCTCCTCCTCCTCCTCCTCCTCCTCCTCCTCCTCCTGGGTGAGGCAGACGGATTTTGATCTCTCTCTCTCTCTCTCTCTCTCTCTCTCTCTCTCTCCACTCTTGGTTTTTCTTCTTCCCGCGATTGTCGATGCTTTAGACAGGTTTATGTGTAACTCCTCAGGCAAGTATTGTTTCTTTCTTTTCGGCTTTTGCTATAGATGGTCTTGTTTATGGGTAGGAAGTTGTATAGACAGATAGATAGACGATAAGCTTCTCCTCTCCTTTGCTCGTATGTATGTATGTACCTCCATCCTCGCATAGGGGAGCACCTTGGCTGGCCTCTTGATAGCCACAGTCTTGTCTCACTAGCTTATTAGCTACACAGGGCACGAGACATAGAGAATATAACACCATTGAACCCCATCATCGTGCCCCTTGTGCCTCACAATAGTGCGCCAAGCAGGGCTTCAAACATTGAATTACCTACTCCGTACATACTCATACATACCTAGGTAGCTAGGTAGGTATGTGCCCCTTTAATATCGTAGCACCGTCCACACCTCGTCTCTGCGCCCTGCCGCTCCATTCCGCCCCCGACGTCACACCGCAAGAGCCAATTTCGATAGTCCTACGAATGGATACTACTCCATTCAATCACATCAAACGACACACCGCCGATCCGATGCCGTCCCAACAGAAACGGCCCGAGAGAAAGGGGGTGCCTTCCTAGGTAGGTATGTAGGTTCTGGGAAGGAAAAGGGGCACATCACCGATGTCTAAGGCCCGAGACGGCCCGGACTTCCAAGACTTCCTCAACGATCAGCGACACGTCCGTCTTGCTAATTCCCTTGCTATCCGTACTGCTTCTCCTCCTCTCAATACCTATGCCAATCTCTATCCGTAGATGCCCACCTACCTACCTACCTAGGTAGGTTGGTAGTATGTATGTATGTACACGTCTGTATGTAGGTAATATGTTATGTATGGATGCCACTCTAAGATGTGGTGTTTCCTGAACGTGATCAATCATCATTCATCAGTCTCAAGTCTCAACAGCATCAGTCTTCTCCTCCCTCCCAACCCATCTTCTTCCTCAGCCATGCCACCGTCTGCCTCCCCGCTTGAATCCTCATCCCCAACCGCGCCTCGAGCGAAAAGGCCTCCCACTCGTCCGCCCGCCTCAACTCCGCCTCGCATTCGTCCAGCTTGGCCCGCCGTTCTTCTGCCGTCGTTGCACGGCAGCACTCGTCCCACGCAATGGCGCTGAGCTCGCACGTCGTCGCAGGTAGCACGTAGTCGACCTTGTGCGTGCCTCTGAAGTCGGATCTGGTCATGGGCTCTGTTGTCAGTCATCGTCCCTGGCGAAGACGTTCCCCCTTCCCCCCCCCCCGAGTCACTCACCCGTCGTACGCCCGAACCTCCCTCTCCAACACCTCCCTCGCCTCCGCCAACCTCCCCTGCGCTCTCAAGACAGCCGCCGTGTTCACCGCCCAGACCGCGACCTCGCTCCTGTCTGCGCGTATGGCCTCTACCACCGCCCCCTGAAGGCACCGCTCCCAACCGAGCAACACCTCCGCCCGCCGCAGCTCCTCGTCGCCCATCCGCCGCTGTGCGTTCCACACGTAGCACATCTCCATGCCCGGGCTGGGCCCGACCGCGTCCGCGAGGTCGACGCCCAACGCCGTCGCTCGAGCTTCCCAGCCGCGTACTCGTCGCTGCAAGAATACCTCGACGGGAAGTTGCCGGGCGAGAAGCCGCTTGCGTCCGGCCGTGACCGGCGCTTGTCGCAACAGCTTCTCGGCCTGCGTCTTATGACGCGCCGCGTCGGGCCCGCCGTCGCGGTAGAGCTCCAGGCTCGCGCATCCGGCCATGTAATCGTACATGGCCGGGCTCCAGTTGCTGATCTCGACGCAGTGCGCAAAGGTATCCCGGGCCAGCGCCCAGTCTTGCGCTGCCAAGGCGCTCACGCCCAGCTCGAACGCGCTGAGCGCCGCCACCTGCTGCATCTTGGGCTCGGGCCCGGACCGCAGCAGCTCGATTGCGTCGCCCAGCCTTCGCTGACCCGCCAGCATCCTCGCCTCTTCGATGCGCCATAGCTGCGACTGCGGGTAGCGCGCCCGCATCTCGGCCAGCAATCGGTGGCAGCGCGCCCGCGGCGGGCCCAACGCCTCGGCCTCGCGGTCGGCTTTGCCATCTCTCTCGTCCGGCATGATATCGACAGAGCCAATCAACACATTGTAGAAGCCCAGTAGTAACATGCCGGAGAAGACGCCGCTGATATCCTCCCGCGACGAGGACCGCCACAGCAGATGCACGCCGCGCCCGCGGTCACCACGGAAGCCGACGGCGGACAGAATCCGCGAAAAGGCAGGAGGGGTCAGGCTCAGCAGGAGAAGAATAAGCCCGAAGCTGGTATTGGCCGAGCCGTGGATGAAGTCATCAATGGGGTCGGTGAGGTCGAGCACATCGTCCTCTCCACACTTGGGCTTCGTTCTCGTTCCCCTTTCTTTCCCCGTCAGCTCGGTCGGTTCGGGCGTTGTCGCCGCCGACGACCTGTCCGTCCGTGCCGCAGACCGCTCTTCAGAGTCGGCGCCGCTACTGCTGTCGGCGCCGCTAGTGCTCTCAGCTTCCCCACCCTCACCTTCAGCAGCAGCCCGAGCCTTGACCTCGACGTCGACGATGCTTTCGAGGACAACGTAGGCCCGGCGCAGCTTGTAGAATCCTCGCATAGCCTCGACGATGCTCTCCTGCAAGACACCGAGGACGGCGCCCATGAGCTGGGCCTCGGCTCGGATGAGCTCGTACTCGGTGCCTGGCGGATATGCTCTTCGTCGCACTTTACCGGCAGAGGTGCTGGCAGCAGCACGCTGTGCCGCCTTGGCGTCGTTCCACGCACGAGTCTCAAGCTCGGCAAGTGCCGTGGCCGTCTCTGCCAGGACAGTCTTCTCCAGGCCCAGCATTGCCCGCAAGAACAGGGCAATGGCCGTTCCAAAGTCGTGAAAGCAAGAGTCACCCTTGCGAAGCTCGTCCAATGCGCGGTTCAGGTCATCATTCATCATGATTCCCAGCCATCGCAACGCATCGGCAAGGTCCGCGTGATGCTTCGCTGTCGCTGCCGCCGCCGCTGCCGCCGCCGCGCCATCATCGGCTTTGCTGCCTTCGTCACCTCCAGAGCGGAACCAGGAAATGAGAGGCATCGTAACTCGATTGGCCTGTGACCCTTGCTGAACCGGCCGGAGAAGAAGGAGGAGGAAGCGGCGCCGAGACCATACGGATCTATAGTAACAGCCACTCTTAGGCGCAGCCCTAGTCCACAAGGTTTAGGAGCCATAGACTACAGGTAGAGTTAGGTCGTTAGGTCGGCAGGTAAAGTAAGCAGAATACGCACCGGTCAGCCGAGCCACATCCGGGCTTCAAGGGGCATTCGCGTTTCGGAACCTGGAAAGACTTGGATGACCGACAAGCCCGGTTGCGGCTATTAACTAGAACAACAGGCTTTGCGGCTCTGCCATGCGTTGGCCGGACCTTGATACCTACCCTACATCTCAGAGAAGATAGCCCCAGCCAACCTTCCTTTCCCGGACTATGAATTATTCCGTCTCCTAGCGCCATGTCTTCTCGTCCGTCCAACGCCATGGAACGTGACTTGAGCCCAAGCAGCAGCTTCACCATCATCGCTGATTCTGCTTTTCGTCGTCTGCGACGCCAGCCTGAAGATAGTCATGGCCCCGGAAGACAAAAAGCTCGCGGAAACCTCCGACGAGAAGCCTGCTGACCAGCAGAAAGCCGAAGCCGAGTCCAAGGCGGCTGTCCTCGGCGAGGACGACGAATTCGAAGACTTTCCCTCTGACGGTGCGTCCCCCATCTGCACCCGCTTCACTCTCCCGAATTCAACCCCCTCGACACGTCTTCTACCTGTTCAGCCTCGCTGATACCAATCAGACTGGCCCGAGGATCAAACTGAGGCAGCTCAGGGCAATAGCGAAGCCAAACACTTGTGGGAGGAAAGCTGGGACGACGACGACACGAGCGATGACTTTTCCGCTCAACTCAGGTGCCTCCCCCTTCAATATTCTGCTTCTCCATCGACTTGCGCCTTAGCTGACCCGATTCACTCGCTATGATAGGGAGGAATTGAAAAAAGTCGAGGCGTCCAAGAAGCGGTAACTCCTTGCCTTGGCGCAGGCAGGAACAAAAAAAGAAGTATAAGGTCGAGGCATCTGGGCAGTTCATGTCGTCCACACTTGATGCAAACGAAACGACGAGTCGGCTATTTGACGACTTGTGAAGGTTGCTCGCGAATTGATATCCCTCACAAGTTACAAACGCAAGCATATGTATATGTACGTACGCGCAGGTTTATACTACAACGACGCCTAGCTCGTGTTCGTGACGGAGTGCCGAGCACATTAAAGAGACTCGTTAAACATCCTACTATTTTTTTTTACTAAGTCATGTCTTTGCTATGTGCATGATTCTGACATCAGAAGACCTACTTGCTCGACAACGCGACGACGCCTGGCAGATCTTTGCCTTCGAGTAGCTCCAGACTGGCGCCTCCGCCGGTAGAGACATGGCTCAGCTTGTCTTCGACGCCATACTTGGCCGCGACAGTGGCGGTATCACCTCCGCCGATGATGACAATGGTGCCCTTTTGACAAGCCGCGACGACGGCATCAAGCGTGTCCTTCGTGCCGCTTGCGAACTTATCGAACTCGAAGACACCGGCGGGGCCATTCCACAGGATCGTCTTGGCCTCGTCGATGGCCTCCTTGTAGAGCGCGACCGACTTCTCTGCGCAATCCAGGCCCATCCAGCCATCAGGAATGCCTTCCTTGTCCGTGGCCTTGCCCGTAGCCGCGTCCTTGTCGAACTTGTCGGCTGTGATGAAGTCGACAGGAAGGACAACCTTGACATTGTTGGCCTTTGCCTTTTCCATCAGCCGCGGTACCGTCTTGGAGCCAGCCTCATCGAAGAGAGAGTTGCCGATGGGCATGTTATCGATGACCTTTTTAAAGGTAAAAGCCATGCCGCCACATATGACGAGCGTATTGACCTTATCCAGCAGATTGTCGATGAGCTGGATCTTGTCTGACACCTTGGCGCCGCCGAGGATGGCGAGGAAGGGGCGTTGAGGCGACTCGAGAGCCTTGGCGAAGTAGTCGAGCTCCTTTTTCATGAGGAAACCGGCAGCCTTTTGTGGAAGATCGACGCCGACCATGGAGGAGTGAGCTCGGTGGGCAGTGCCGAAGGCATCGTCTGTTACCGTCAGCTGCTGTTACAGGAAGTATGTATCTGTCGAGCAGGGGTAGAACCGACTGATGTAGACATCGCCCAACGCAGTCAGCCCCTTGCGGAAGGCGTCGACCTGTGACTTGTCGGCCTTGGTCTTGTTGCCGTCCTTGTCCTTGGCGCTGCCCTCCTCCTCGAGGTGGAAGCGGAGGTTCTCCAGCAGGACAACAGCGCCGTCATTGGCCTTGGCCACTATGGCCTCGACGTCTGAGCCGACACAATCCGGAGCCAGGGTCACGGACTTGCCCAGCAGCTTCTCGAGCTCGGCGACGACAGGCCGCAGCGAGTACTTGGTGTTGACGGCGCCGTTTGGGCGGCCGAGGTGCGACATGAGGACCACAGCCTTGGCGCCATGGTCGAGGGCGTACTTGATGGTGGGGACGGCGCCGACGATGCGTTGGTTGTTGGTGATGCTATTTTTGTCGTCGAGCGGCACGTTGAAGTCAACCTGTTTAGATCAGTACGTTATTTCGTAGAAGAAATTTTGCAACCCATCCATCCCATCATTCATGCATCTGTCCGCCGTAAGGAAGAAGACCCATACCCGCATCAAAACCCGCTTGCCCTTGAGGTCAACATCGGTAATAGACAGCTTGTTAGCCAGAGACATGTTGATATGAAAGGAAGGGACAGAGTTATGAAGTAATGAAAGCTGCCCTTGAACGATGAGCTGGGAAAGATGCAAAGACGGACGAGGAGGAGATGAGAAAAAGGAGGGGCAGCGGATGGGATGGCGGGGTCGAGAAGTTGTATCGATTGGCGGAGCTCCGAACTGTTGAGTGCGGCGGCGGGGCCACCTTGATAGATTCTAGGGTAGGCAACTTGAGGCCGGGGTTGCTGGCCTCGTGTCACGAAACTCATGATGTTGGTGATGTCGACAATCAGCGGTCATAAGTAAATCTTGATCTGATAGGTGCAGGACTGCAGGGCTAAAGATTCAACTCTGTACCTACCTAGTGAACTACTCTTGATAGGATCGCGGTTTCGAAATCGTCTCGTTAGCCTTAACGGGAGCTTCACAACTGGACACCTAGAGCCCCCGTGAGGTTGGTTGCGATACAGTAACTGATACTGATTTTTATTGAAGTTCATACGCTCTTCATGCAGCCAGCGAAATCCTCATCTTCACTTGTCATCAAGGCTTAGCTGACGTCCTCGTCGAGGCAAAATGGCCTGTGGTACGTAGAAGAAGGAAAATAGAAGAAAAGTAAATGCCACGATAGCTCCCCAGACGCCGTACAGTGCAGTGCGGAGTGTATGCTAGGAAAGAAGACACAAAGACTTCCAAGGGAAAACCGAGTCTTGCAATCATGACCATGTACGAGCCCCAAAGACTCTCATTGTTTCTCCCCTCGCTGCCTCACATCGACGGCGCACACGGCCTAGTCAGATGCGTTGGTGAGTGACAGGTAGGCAGTCCAGGCGATACCGATAGTGGACACAAATGGCTGAGCAGGTCAGTACTGTGATTTACCCAGCCATGACATAGGCTTGGAGACGGCTTACCAGCTGGAACTGAACCGGCATCAGGCGGAAGTTGACAACCTGTACAGCCGGCCAAACGACATAATTGGCTTTGAGAGTCGGGACGTACATGTCCCTCAACTTGTTACTGACAGCACGCCTGCCCCCTCCCTCGGCGACGGTCATGGCGACAAAGAAGAGGCCGACACCAAACGGCGCATAGACGAACTGGTCGAAGACAACGCGCTTCATAGCCGGGCCAAAGGCACTCGTCTTGGTCATGGGAAAAGCCCTCTCGAGAAAGCGGAACCACTTAAATTGCAGCGGCGCGACGCAGAAGCCGTAGGCCATGAAGCGCGTCAGCCGTTCGAAGTCGAACTCCGGCGGAGCCGACTTGGAGATGGGCAGCAGGTCGGGCTCGAGGTACGTGCCCTTGCGACCTATCTCGGGGATTTGCATTTCGAAGTCGTCATCCTTGTTCGAGCTGCCGGCCTTTTGCGCCGCACGATAGCGGACGGCAGTGATACCCTGAGCGACGGTGTCGGCGATGCCGCCAAGAATAGCGTTGGTTACCATCATGGTCATGACTGGGAATGACGCGAGTCAGTCATTTATTTCTCTCTGTCTTTGCCATTGGCGAGCGCTCGAAAAGCGGGCATATACAGCCCCTTTTTCTTCCAAGTCGGTTTGAGAGTGACGGCAGAGGGGAGAAAAGTTCGGGAGGCACGGAACGTACGCGGACGCTCTTCGTAGTAGGCGTTGAACCTTGCTGTGAGGCGAGCAACGAGAGCCATTTCGACGAAAAATATGATGGCGTGGAGTAACGGCTGTCAATGCTGTCAGTGTGACACGTTTGCATAGGTACAGAAGCAGAGCGGATGTTGACGCGGGTGACAACTGCGGAAAAGGAAAAAAAAAAGGAGAGGGAGATTTGCCAAACGAAGTTTAGAGGACGGAAAACCGGGGGTGGAGCATCGAGGCAGCTAGCGACGTACAATACGGCCAAAGATATACTGGCTGTTGGCGGCGCGCGAGATGCGTCGCCTGGATAATTCCCACGACATTCTGACGGACGAGCTGGCGATGACGACACCGGGGATCCGTGCGGACGAGCGCGAGGGGAAAAGGAAGAGAGGGGAAAGATCAAGGAGCGAGGACGCCGACGTCCGGAGCGTCACGACACCAAGTTGAAGGGGACGGAGCCGGGGTCGCAGTCGGAGTCGGCGGAGGAGGAGTCGGAAGAGGAAGAAGAATCAGGCCTATTGAAGAAGAAAGGGATCACGAGGCTGCGAGGACAGAGACGATGATAGGGAGGGAAGAGTGTGGCGGGATACAGCCTGCAAGGTAAGAAGGGGTTCCGAAACGAGGGGATCACGCACAGGGCTCGCACGGTGGACACGGGCTAAGCAGATACTAAATCCAGGAGTAGTCGATGGTCCGACGGGCCGACGTTGGGGTACCTGACTCGTGGGTAGCGCGGGACAGTGCAAACAGTAGCCGGGGAATTGGGCTGGCTCGGCTCGGCTGGCTGGCTGGCTGGCTGTCCCAGGCCAGGCGGATCCAGGCTACCTACCTAAGAGGTAAGGTAAGCTGCTAGTAGCCACGCCACATTCGCGTCTTTTCTTAGCACGACAGCGGGAGGCTGGGCTGAGGTGAGAGAGAAAAGGGTGGTTAGTTAGCGCCCGTGGTTGTTGTCACACTACCTGAGGTGTCGATCAAGGTGTCAGTATCGTCTGTAATCCGTACCTACGGAGGGACGTTCTGCTTGTTGTGCAACTCAGTCAACTAAACGATGATTTGACTCTAGCAGTTGCGGGTGCGTTGAACCGCTCCCCAAAACGGCAATGACAACTTTTAACACTTCTTAACTGGTAAATTAAAACTACGAGCCTTTCCGCTCTATAAAGACCCAACACTGACAGTCGTCAGATGCTAATGACATATATACATACATACCTACGTTCTATGAATTGCTCCCAATTTCTATCGGTAACGCAAGTCCGGTAGTTCTAGTTATTAACTAAAACGTCACTGCTTTAAGCTTCTCATTCGAAGCTGGGTATAAGGCTGGACCGTCCTCAATGGCCAATGAACTATCCGTACCACCCCCCAGCTTGATACATAGATATGTATGTATGTAGGTAGAAGAAAGGGCAAAGACTAAGCCATCTCTTGCCCCTTCGCCGTGATGACACCCTTTGTCATGGGCTCATAGCCTCATTGCCAAGGCGGCCATCTCCGGCATGCAGTTGTCTACTTACCATGGTAGCTGCTGGAGGTATGCCACCAACTTTCTTCAGGATACCTGTTACACGTTGCCTTCTCCGTCTCTGCCACCTATCTCGCCTATGTATGTCTCCTTGCCCATGTTCAATGCTTTGTCAGAGCATCGTTCCCTGAAATTGTAGGCGGCCGGCCCGATCGTATGATGGACGCACCTGTATCCAGTTGGAGTAAGAAAGCAATTGCTCCGGCGCTGATGACGTCCGAGGATGAACTCCTCAGGTTCGGGGGAAAGTCACTAGAAATAAGATATAGAAGAGGAAAGGAGGATGTCTGACGATTCACTTGATCAGAGATCTGCAACAGGTTGCTTTCGTCAAAGGTTACCGAGCTCTGGTTTTGCTCGCCACCAACCTCATATGGTAGACCACCAGGAGACACCTATGCCCCGATTACTAGGTATGAACTTAACTGAGAAGCTTCGCCCGAAGCAGGCTCTCCGCCACTGCCGCCACGGGATGTGTCTCGCTCATCTCGTCCAGCAATAAACGCGCGTGCGCCACCATCGACATGAGAACGTGCGGCGTCGGCGGCGTCAGCGGCGACAAGGCCTCATCAACCCGCGATCCAGACTTGGCCTGGGATGAGGCTTCGTCCCGCACCGATACGGTGTTCATCACCCCGTGGCCCGCTTCCTCGACCGCGAGGCTGAATTGGGCGGAGGCGAATACGAAATAGGCCACGAGAGGCGAGACGCGTGAAAGACCAAAGATATTAGCGTAGGATTCGGACAGTCGTAGGATGGACTGCGCTGCCTGAAGGCAGATTTCGCGCGCGCACGCGTCTGCTTCTCCTCCCGTTTTGGAGACGAAGGGCCAGAAGAGACGTAACAGACAAAACTGGTAGAAGATGCTGTCGTTGCAAACTCAACTCGTCAGTTTCGAAGGGGCCGAAGGGCTAAGATAACAGGGAAGATGGGACACAGAGGCCTGGAAAAGGGGGCGAAGCTTCTCACTGGACGAACAAGACAAACGGCGAATCGCCCGCGCTTGTCCGAGGCATGGCAAAGAAGCTGCCGTACCAGTCCAAGCATCTCTTATATGCGGCCAACACCCGACTCCAACTGATGCTCTCAGGGCTGGTGAGCGCTTTAAAGGCGAGACTCTTGTACACCCACTCGAAGAGCTGGAATATCCTGGCCGGCATCATCTGCAGGTCATCGTCGCTCAGGGCGTTACTCGGACCCCCTTCTTCGCTGATTTCGTCAGTACGGCTGGCCCTCGGTCTGGGAGAATCTTGCTCTGGCTGCCTTTTCCCTTCATGTAGAGAGCTTTGAGAAGCGGTGACGGCGCGGCGTGCCAACTGGTCAAGGAAGATGCCATCGTCTTGTGTCAAGTCATCGGACGCGTTGATCGGCCGAAGCGTCGTCAGAGCAAGAATACTGTAAATGTATCAAAGGGAAGATGTGTGAGAGAGAGACGGCAATAATAGGGTTTGGATGAGAAGACGTACCGCACGAGCGAAACGGCGCCGCAGTAGGAGGCGTCGATGACCTGATTGTATTCCTCATGCTCGTTATGGGACCCGTCCTCGTTCAAAGAGGGCTTCAGTTGTCTCAGTTGTGACACTGCAGTGACGAAGCTCGAGGCAAGATTACGGGCATCGCCTTCACGCCCGCACAGCAGCTGGTACAAGGCGAAAACACCCAAGGCTTGACTGTCGGGGAGATGGCCGGCGGAGTCTCGGATCATAGTCAGCGTCTTATTCGAGTAGACATTACCGTTAGAGCCTTCCTTCATGCGCGTAGCCAGGTCGACGAGGGCGTTGACGAGCGCTGGTGAACAATATCGCGTTCCGCCGCTGGCGAGGTCCTCGAGAAACAGATCCTTATTCAGGAGGCAGAAGGGCATATAGTCCCACGTGGCAAGTGACTGGACGAGCTGTCGGATATGTGCCACATCCTTCAACGCCGTCTGCGTCTCAGTTCTTGCAAGCGGCTGAGAGATCGGTATAGAGGATGGAGTCGGAGGTAGGCTGGCAGCTGTGGAATCAACTCCTCTCTCATCGCTGGAGGCGCATAAGACTGGCGGAGGCAGAGTGGACACAGGACGTTTCTCCCGAGAAGTGTTTCTGATCCGGGTGGCGAAATCCAAAAGCATGGCGTGACGTGAGTCGTTGCGATTGTCGTTGAGTCTCTGAGCCATCATGTTGAGCATGCCGAGATGATTGGGCGAGGAGACGGCGTCCAGCAGGGCATTGCTACGCTCGTTGTTGCAACGCAGCCTCTCGATTTCGGCGCGCAGGGCATCCTTTGACTCGTGTTGGTTGCTACTGAACAGGCACTGTCGACCGGACCTGGAGCATCTCTCACAGGGATCCTGGCCGTCACACTGCAAAAACGACGAGTCAGAAATTGTTCCAGGTGATGAGGAGAAGAGAGAGATAGAGAGAGAGAGAGAGAAAACATCTCCACTTTCTTGCCTTTGTTCGCTTCCTCCGGCAATGCTCGCAGGCCATTTGGACCTGCTCTCGGCGCGGCATGGTTTGGCTTCCTTCTGGTAGGAACTGAGAGATGGAGGTTTTTAGGGAGCCGAAGGCCGCAAGATATGCACAGGTGTAGATCTACGGGGAGGGCTGATGCTCCATTCGCTGACACCGCCATCGAGATGTTGGAAGACGGAAGGAAACTCCGCCTTGCAACGTCGATTCGCGCCGGAAACCTTGGAACTTGGCTGTTCATGTCGAATCAGGTTTTCCCGCCCCGTTTCTGCCTCGTCCAACTACTCCGCACCGTGATTCTATATATATGTATGCTTCCCTGCTGCATTCTTTTGCACTATGTATGATCATGTCAAATCGTGCAGGTATGCAGGGCCACCAGAGATCGTCCCCGCCGCAGGACAATCAGAGTTGCCCTGTGTCCTGGCCGTGCTAAGGGCTCTGTCTTCTTTGCTACCGGGTCAGTTTCTCCTTATAGGGCCGATGGAACAAGCCGGCATGGGCAACTAAATAAAGGAAATCTTCGTAAACAACAGGCATCACCGTCAATAATTACCTATCCAACTCTGACTGAGCTGGCTTCGATCCTGATCAGCATCCGGCATCCCCGCAGGTTACGCAGTCTCAAGTTACCCTCGGTGTAAGGTGACAAGGACGGCCTGAACGTCAGGGAGCGCGGTGGCTCCAAAGCGAATCAATGCCCCCCTCCGCTAAAGGGGCAGACACAAAAGTTCTTCTGTCTCGCCAAGCGGCTGGAAAGGAAGACGACAGCCAACATCTAGCTCCTTGCGGTTAACATCCTGCGGTTAGGTTACATATGTTAACCTCCTGTCCCGCCTCATTACTTCATCAACCTTTTCCTCAGCCCTAGTAAGAAGAGCCTGCTGGTAGCTTCACTAATCTACATATAAAACGGACATGAAAAAGTCGGGTTCTCACCATATCTCTGTATGCCTCGCGTCGCCCGGGTTCTGGACCCTTCCCTCTCCAGCCCGTGTGCGAAGACCAGCCGACCCTAGCCTCTACAGGTAATACGGAAATGACGAATATCATCAAGCTAAGGCACAGCATCGAAAAAACGGGAGAATCGACGAGTGGCCCTGCCTGCATCGGAGAGTCAATGTTAGCTTCCTCTAGCTACCTGGAGGCGGCTTCTATGGGAATCCGACTGTGGCCATCCATACATACATATGCTGCACGTACGTCGTTGCCAGTCTGCAACGTGCGAAGCCTCATTCTTTGCGAATGGCCGACAATATCACTTTGAAGCGTCATAGAACCAAAATCTTCAACCTCATCTGAGGAGACTTCACTCCTCCACATTGGCTTTACACGAACCAGTGCTACGATGGCGTAAACAACGTTGAATGATAGGGGGATGGTGACGCAGCAATGCCCGGGGGCCCTCGGCTCGTGTAGGTCGGACACGAGAGCCTACAACCTACAGATCCTTCGTTTTCTCACCATGCAGACCGACCAACCACATCTTGCCCGTTCATCATTGCATATGCATCATTGTCGAAGCTGGAAAACGTCCTGCCTAGGTAATCCGCTTCATCCATCATAACATACATACACCTACCTAGGTACATAATGCGCACCTACATATGTACAGACGTATGCTCACAGACTTCACTACAAGGGCCTCCTAAAGAGTCTCTGTAATTGCAGCAAACATCTGGACTTTTGCATCATGGCCATCTTGGAGCTCCTGGCTACCCTAACATGGCCTCGGCTGCTGGGATGCACCGCGTTGCTGATCGTCACCGGCTTCGTCGTCGACTACGTCATGCTGCCGCGTTTGCCAACGGATATGCCTCGCATGGGCTACGGCCGCGGACTCTGGGGACACGTGAAGAGTAATATCCTATACTTTCCCCGTCAGAAGGAATGGATCGACGATGGCTATGTCAGGGTGAGCATCCCGCTGCCCCCTTCCAAACGCCTACCGTGTGCAGGATATGCAGGCGTACACACAGACATGCATACATACATACATACCTATGTATGCGCACTTGCCCTCTCTCCTACCAATCAACTGATACGCAGCAACTAGTATGGGAAGAAGGGGCTGCCGTTTCTTGTGCCGGCGGGATTCTCTAGGCCGCCAGATGTGGTTTTGCCACGATCCCTCCTCCCTTGGCTCCTCGAGCAGCCCGAAGACGTCGTCGATGCGCACGCCGCCCATAACGAGATCATCTACGGCGACTACAACTTTCTCGACCCGAGCCTGGTGCGGGATACCTTTGGCGGCCGCGCCGTGCAGCGATGGCTGAGTCGCAGCCTGCCGGGCCTGCTTCCGGCCATCGAGGATGAGGCCCGGCATGCGGTTGAGAAGACGCTCGGACATGTCGGCACCGAGTGGACGGAGATCAAGCTGTGGGACCTCTGGCTGGCCGTTGTGCCGCCCGTGACCAACCGGATCCTGGTCGGCCCCGGAACATGCCGTGACCGGGTCTACATAGATGCCGTCGTTGCCTTTACGCACGCCGTTCTGCGGAACTGCATTCTACTGCGTTTCTTTCCGGCCGTACTGCACCCCGTAGCCGGCCGGCTTTTGGCCTGGACAAATTGGAAGCACTGGCGTCGGGCTCACGAGCGTTTATCACCCGTCATCGAGGCCAGGCTCGAAGGCATCAAGGCCAAGGCCAGGGGCGACGCGCTCTTCCGAGACTGGCAGCCATCAGAGGACCTCATAACGTGGCTGATTCGTCTGGCTACCGAAGAAAATCGTTCGAAAGAACTGCGCCCTACCGTCATCTCAAAGCGTCTGTTGCCGCTTGAGTTTGCGTCCATTGACACGACGGTGCTGACTGGCCAGCTGTGGATGCTTGACTTGCTCTCTTCGCCGCCGGAAGTTGTAGACGCCATCGTGGACGAGCTCCGGGCCCACCGTCCAAAGGATGGCTCTCACTGGTCAAAGGAGGCGCTCCTGTCGCTCGTGAGGCTCGACTCGTCCGTCCGCGAGTCCCAACGGCTTAGCAACTTCCATACGACGCTGATCGAGCGAGTGGTTTTGGCTCCACCCGGCCTGCGGATTCCCGATTCCCCGTGGACCTTACCGAAAGGCGTCCATCTAACAGTCAACCTACATGGCAGCCATCACGATCCCGAGATATACGAAGACGCCGACGCCTACGACGCGTTGCGATTCGCGCGGATACGTCAAGATCGGAAAGAAGGAGCTCGCAATGACAAGTTGCCCCTAGGAATGGTATCGATGAATGACCATCATTTCCCCTTTGGCCATGGACGATTTATCTGGTATGTTTCTAGAACAGGAACCGGTCAACTACTACTACTATATACATTAACAATGACTATCTCGTTGGTTTCACAACTGTCAAAGCCCCGGACGCTTCTTTGTAGCGCACGAGCTCCGCTTTCTTGGCTGTTACCTGCTACTCAACTACGAGTTTAGAATGGTGGGAGAGCGACCAAGCAGGCGATGGATCGGCTCCGGCATGGTTCCACACTTTGGCTTGCGTGTGAAATTGCGAAGAAGACGGGTGAAAGTTGAAGGCGACGGATATAACGCATAAGCAGCCATACATATGTACCTAGTAGGTATGTATGTATGTTACATGTATGTATATAGACTATAGGCTGGAAACTACCTACATATGTGTACATATGAATGTATAAGTTAATTAGCCTGGAATCTCCTACCGAATATGAAGCTGACGAACTATATATAGAAGGAATAAACCTATATACTAAATATAGGCTATAGCACTACCTAGTACATAATAGACTTAATAGTACACATACAGTATGTAGTCATATCGTAGAGCGTGGACCGCAGCTAACCGCAGTGAAGATTAAGGATAGGGATCCAAGGTTTCGCTGTTGAGATTCTAGAATTCGGCCTACAAGGACCCGAGATACAGATGAAGTATGTATGTATATGTGTGTACCACATACATACTGTACATACATTTGTAGGTATGGAGGTATGTATCAACACACAATGCATGTAGGCATCATGCTCACACGCATCGGCATCTCAAGGCCCTTTCAAGCGCGCGGCTTCGAGTCAGAGTGGCTGAGCCACGACTGAGTGACTGATTTTGCAGGGCAGATGACGTCGTCCGGAAAGGAAGCCGACGGCATCGCGTTGCGGCGAGGCCGATGAGCAAGACGCCAAGCCCTCACAAGTCTTGCATCGAGGCCACTTATGCTTTTTTGACTTGCCAGTTGTCAATGTTGTTGTTCATGCAAACAGTTAGCCTCAACCGTTCTCATTCCGGTAGCTCGAGGTCACCCCTTGCAGGAAAAACGAGGCCAATAGCACCAAAGTTTATATACCTCTGTCGACCTTTTGAAACTTTGTGAGTGAGTGAGTGTGTGTGTGTGTGTGTGTGAGGAAAGCTGTGAGAGAGTGTGCCTATATATCATTACATACCTACTCCGTACCTCTAGGTATTTATGCATGTAGTATGTATTCCCTCGTTTAGAGACTACCTACCTCTTTCAAGGCATGCACTTATACCGTGATCAAAAGGTCCAGGCTTTGTGGCTTGGCTTGTGGGGAGATTTTTTTCAACCGCGGTTTAGCGAAGTCAGGGGCTGACCGTGGGCAAGCCGGTCAGATTTTCAAAGAGAAGCATCCCATTCATCGAACCGATCCCGCAACGGCAAAGCCTACGGATACACATGACGGTATTGTATGTATGTACATACCTACCTATATATATGCATACTACATACATATATATGTGTACATATGCAGGTATGTTAGCGAGTATCAGACTTGCTTCGTCCTTTTAACCTGCATTCGCCTAGTATATATATGTATGATATATTCCATGTAGTGACTCCTGTACTATTTACTTATATACACCCACAGACACACACACACAGACACATGCTCCCCTATCTGCATTCACTACCTACCTACCTACATATGTATGTATGTATGTAACTACCCATATATAAACAAATCTACATTGCACATGCATAGGAATATTAGTATATATGTAGGTATGTATTCACTAAATACACGTGAGGTAGGATGATATAAATACTATTGTATGTATGTATGTATGTATGTATGTGTCGTCTTAAAGCTAAGCGGTTTGGCTCACCTTTAAACTGCACTGAGCCGGTCTGACACCCGCAGCGGAGTGGAGAGGATCGACCTCGTCTCTGCATCATGCAGGATATATGTATGTATGTACATGTGCATGCATGTTTAGGTATGTACGGATGCCAATCGCGAGACAGCAATGTCATATCACCATCCATGTGTCACGCCGCCATGCGTTCTTCCCCCGCGTGCCCCTTGGCCAAAGAGAAAAAAGCAAATGCAAAAGAAAAGGTTGCTAGGGGAAGAAGTGGGAGGGGCCGCCTACTACCGGCGTCGTGGGTTTGGTGGGGAGGGGAGGGGAGGGAAGAACAGCAGCCTCACTCACGATCCTTAGTCCCATACCGATAAGCCGCGTGAGGCTGGATCCTGTTTGCCCGATGGCCGATGATCCATGAGACTGTTTGTAGTCCGTCGAAGCCATGGTAAATGGTAATACATACATACATACATACATACTGTACATGTGTAATAAGATGGTTGTTATTCCCCTCTGCCGAACGGGCTTCGCGCGCATGGCACAAAGATCAACACGAGTTGGCCGATAGGTGCCACGTATTTCGGCAAACCACGCCTCTTGTTAACACGACATGACAGCGAGGCATGGTGGGATGGAAAGACGGGAGAAGAGGAGGAGGAGGAGGAGAAGAAAAGAAGAGAGAAAGAAAATACATACATACATACATACATACATACATACATATGGCGACCAAACCGTCAGCCGTTGTCCCGGCCCGGTCTAACACCTTGCTTGCTTGCTTGCTCTGCAGCCAGTACCCACGTCATTTTAAACCGCGGAAACGGCTCGTCTTCTTCTCCTTCCTTCTTCTTTTCTTTTCTGAGTGATTAAATCGTATGTATATTTAAAGATTGAGGCACGTCCCACGAAGTGTCATCAGTCGACAACTCGTTTCCCCCCCCCCCCGTCTCACAAGGCTTCAACAACACGACAGGCGCGCGCGCAACGACGACGCGGAACACACACACACCCTATCACAACACCATACATACATACATACACGCACATACATACATACATACATCCGCCCTTGACTTGAACCCCCCCCCCCCCAAAGGAAAAAAAAAAAAAAACTTGCCCCAAAGAGAAGAAAGAAAAGAAAAAGAGAGAGGAAAAAAAAAAACAAACCTTGAGAAAAGGGGCAAAGCGGGGAGTTTGCGTCAAAAAAAAAAAGCAAGTCAAACTCATCCGTCATACTACATACACACACACGTTCAGAGTTGGGAAAAAAAAAAGACCCTCCCCGTTCCCCGTCCTTGCAACCATCTCGCGATGGCTACAAATTGCTCCGGCATCCCTATCATCGACCTGCGGCCGTTCGAATCCGGTAATGCTCACGAGGTAGCCGAATGCGCGGCAGAACTGTTTACGGCTTTCAAGACCGTTGGCTTTGCTTACATTAAGAACCACGGCGTTCCTCAAGAGCAGGTCGATGAAGCCTTCAGATGGGTAAGACCCGATCATGAAATCCTTCTTTCCCTCCCCCCCTTTCTCTCTCTCCCTCTCTCTCTCTCTCTATCCCCTTCTAACAGAGCCTTTTTTTTTTCTCTTTACCAATCCATAGAGCCGCAAGTTCTTCGCCCTGTCGCAGGACGTCAAGAACAAGGCCCCCCATCCTCCGGAAGGATGGTATCACCGAGGCTACTCCGGCATCGGCGTCGAAAAAGCCACGCAGATGATCTTCGACCCGCACGACATCGCGGAGAAGCGCAAGGTCCCCGACTGCAAAGAGTCGTTTGAGATTGGCAGCGAGGAGAGCAAGAGAATGCCCAACATCTGGCTGCCGGAAGACGACATCCCCGGCTTCAGGTCCTTCTTCAACCGCTTCTACAAGACCTGCTACGGAGTCGAGGTCAAGATCCTGCGAGCCATCGCCATCGGCATGGGCCTGGAAGAGACCTACTTCGTCAAGTGCCACTCCATCCACAACAACCAACTGCGGTTGCTGCACTATCCCCCGGTCAAGGACGCCCTCCTCCGCAGCGGCAAGGTCGAGAGCATCGGCGCCCATTCCGACTTTGGAACCTTGACATTGCTCTTTCAGGATAGCGTCGGCGGCCTTGAGGTCGAGGACGTTCACGAAAAGGGAACCTTTCGACCGGCCGTTCCCATCCCCGGCACCATGGTCGTCAACATCGGCGACCTGCTGATGCGGTGGAGCAACGACGAACTCAGGTCGACGCTGCACAGGGTTCGCACGCCGCCCCGGGACGATGACGACATCGAGGACGAGGAGCGGATGACGCTTACGAGATACTCCATCCCCTACTTCATCTGCGCCGACGACAACACCATGATCGACTGTCTCCCCGGCTGCCACGGGCCTGACAGGCCGAAAAAATACGAGCCCGTCAACTGCAACCAGTATGTGGATTTTAGAATGAACGCGCTGTACACATAGTGTGAGGGAAAGGGGGGAAATGGAGGCTGGGGGGAAGGCTTTGCCAGTATTAAAAGGTTAGCGGACTATCAGCTTCACAGCTTCTCCCGACGCCGACATCGTCGTCGTCCATACCCACGATACCTGACGCTGACGGACAAGGAAGTCCCTGCCCCATTTTCGTCGTTGTTTCAAGACCAAACGTCTGTTGACACAATTTCACGGTTCCCACTCTCAACCTCCCCCCCCCCCCCCCCCCCCCCCCCCCCCCCCCCCCCCCCTTTTTTTTTTTCCATAGTAGACTCATGGCTTGAGCAGAATTAGCGAGTCAGGACGTCTAAAAGGAAACATCTACTGTTGTGAGGGCCGGAGTTCGAAGGCTCCGAGAAACGGGCCAGGCAGTGTGCTGCGTGAGGCATTTACCTGTAGCCCTGTCCGAGTCAATAAGATTGGCATTTTAGCAATCACCAACACTGTCAAGGGAGAGAAAAAAACGTGCTGTATCGACCCCGTTGACATTGCCAGAGTTGCGGCGAGGTTTTTTATCGTATGGTTATTACCTCGGTAGGTGTGGTTCGCTTTCAATTCTACCGCTGCCGGCTTTGCCCGACATCTTACATAGTACTGTACTCTATGTGCATACAGACATGGGAACGTACGTACATGCATACACAGCATCAAGACGAAATGTCGCGACCCTATCTTTACAGACGTACAAATAAAATACAACACAAGGATCCAGGAGGTCTTGTATGTAGGTAGGTAGGTAGGTATGTATTGAGGAGAAAAGTGTGTGCGGATAGATTAGAAAGCACAAGCACCGGCGGCTAGGGCTAGACGAAGGGAGGGGGGCGTCAGGGCTTAGGGGCAGCCAAGTTCAATCTGGTCTCGTCACCAGAGTTCCCTTTCTAGTGCGATCCCCGGCCTCATCTCGATTCACACGCACCGTCTCAAGCTCGGAGGACATTTTGAGCGCACTCATGTGTGTGTGTGTGTGTATGTATGTACATTGTAGCCAGGTGCCTACCAGCCTCCTACCAACCAGTGTAAGCACATACATACCTACATATATACAGTTACATCCAGAAAGATCTATAATGGACTGCGGCTTCCCCCCCCCTGTTTCGCTAATGCCGATCATCTGATTGTGGCTGTGAGTACTATGTATGACCAAGTACGCCGTCTGTTACTGGTGCATCTATGGTGAAGCTGCGCCGAGTCAACGATAGCGTCCTCTTTTGCCTCCCTCCCCACCCCTTTTTCTTTCCGTTTCAACTCTCAGCGCCATGCCTCCGAACTACATACCTAAATATGTACAGTACATACATACACACATAGGAGTATTCATATTTGCCACGGCACCTATTCCTATTAGACACGACACCACCAAAATCAGCGGTACGTACCTGATTACAAAGATTTTTTTTTCTACCTAGTACAAAGTCGTAGGAAATCTAAAGTCAATCGTAATCTATAGGTATCTATCTTTTCTATCTTCCTCTGCCCGCCTTTATCTTTCTAGGCCTACCTAAGCTTCCTATATATTCTTTACTTACTCTTATCTACTTCTGCCTTTTTTTCTAGCTAAAAAACGCGAAGCGCGCGCGCGTAGGTGAGTAAGAAGATAGGTACTTACGTATACGGGTGATACTTTAATCTGTCTAGGCCTTGTACTATATTACGTGGTATAGTGCGGTAGCGAGGTACGTACCGCTAACTTAGGCAATGTCGTGTCTAATAGGAATAGGTGCCGTGGCAAATATGAATACTCCACACATAGGTAGACTCTTGTTAGATGACAGATCGGGCCAACGTTGCTTGTGTAGGTAAGCATTTACATACATGCTTCCATCCACATACGGATCTCCTTTCTGTATGTATGTACGTGTGTCTTGAGCAGAACGCATCTCGAACAACTCTGCAGGTGCATTTCACCCTTCAAACCATGCAGCAATCATCGTATCCAGAAGGGCGCAGAAAGAGTATGGTGTGTTTCTCCTGTGTGGGTTTCCCGTTGTTTATTCCTGGTGTGGAGTTGATCCGAGACCTCCCCCCCTCCCCGGTACTACGTGGACTAATATGTAGGTAGGTACTAGACGAGATACCTACTACTACCAGCTGGGCTAGGAGGCATCGAGCCTCGCTTAACACGAGCCTGGTAGGGCTGCAGGCGCCGCACACTAGCTCCACGGGTAGGAGTGGTAGTCGTTTTCGAGGTCTGGGGTAGCTTCGCGTCCCTTGTCCAACGTCCTACCTAACTCATTGGTCTCAACACATGACGTTTCCGAGACTGGGACTCTAGCAAGTGACACTCATCGGAAAGATCGGAAAGGTCAGCCGAGTAGATGGAGTGGCATCCACTGTTTAGAGGCTGGGGTTATCCCTACCCTCCCCCCCCAACATGTGCTCCCTTCAGCCCTACCGTCACGTCTTGTACATGCATATAGAATTACCTGCATAACGATACATACATACCTACCTACATACGATAGAAGACGTGTAAGATAGGATCCGCTGTTGAGACACATGGTTCGCTATTTTCATTGCAGGTAAATCACGCAACCCTTGCGAGAACATCCCAAACACTTTCATTAATTAGGTACCTAGGCACAGACAGTTGTTAACCCATCCAACTGTTCTCGCCTTTCCAGCTACCTACCTACCTATTCTGGTAAGCAACTAGTTGCCTACCAGACTGTCTAGCAAGTGCTCGAGCTGAACCCAAATTTAAACCATTAGCCTCATACGACCATGTCATTGCTCTTGACGTTGTAGTATAACCTTCGGCGGTCTTGACTTCAGTACTAAAAGAGGCTTCAAATCGGCCCCAAGTAAATGATTACACAAACAGTCATCCTCGACTCGAAACATACTCAGAGAGTCAGGGCACCACCAGATGTAGAAGAAGGGGGGGGGGGGGGGGGGGCTTGGTCTCATCCATCAGATTGACCACGAGTAACATGACGCAAAACGTCGACCCCTTCACACAGCACGTCGCTGTCATTAGTCACATTCTTCGAAACGAGCTATGTTGCAGAGGAACGGTCGAGAGAAGATGAGATGTCAAGCCTTTCCGGTCCTTGACTCTGATGGAACCGCAGAGGAGTGTGTACCTGGTCAAGAATATATAACAGTATATCAATGCCATTGTGTTTAGGATGCCCAAGCGTCGTTGTGTGCAAACTCTTCTCGCTCTCACATACCTTCTCGACGGCTGTTATTTCCTTAGCCGCTCAGGTCCTGGTGACCTACGCATTTTAATTCGTTCTTTGTGCAGGCACATTTTTTAACCTCCTATCTTCCGCAATGTTGTCTCTCTCTTCTTTGGCAGCGGCTTCGCTAATATGTTGCCTGGTCTCGGCCCACGGAACTCTGGTGAACATCAAGTCGGATGTGGCCGGTCCTGAGGGCATAGGATTCCGAGGTGAGCATGCTGCCGCCGCGTCTCCTCGAGATCAAAAAACTGACTGGGCTCTCCCTTGTAGTCGAACGGAATCTTCCAAATAACTGCTCCGACATCATTCCCTGCCAGCAAGATAGTACCATCATCCGGCCCGAAGAAATCGCGAAGAACCTGGTCAATCCTTGCGGACGCACTCAGATGCATGGAAACATCGACGTTGGACAAGAAACTGAGAAGGCTATCCAGTCGAATGAGGTGCCTCGTGTCAGGAGAGGAAGCAAGCTGCAGGTCACCCTTCACCAGGTTAACGCTGATGGCGCCGGTCCATATAAATGTGACCTCGATGAGACTAGCAACGGTGGCGTCTTCACCCACGTGAGTTGTCCTTTGTCTATTTTTCTCTAGAGATCCGAGTTGACCCATGATCCATCAGAACTTGACCGTGAACAACAACGTTCCGGGGCAAAATGGGCTTTCTCTGGTCGTTGCGAAGAATTTCACCATGGAGATCCAGTTGCCCGACAACTTCACTTGCATAGGAGGTAAGCTAACTCACCTCCACCGTTGTTGTTGGTACTTTACTTAACAACCTCCTGGCTTGCAGCCTCCCTAGGTAACATATGTACGGTCCGCTGTCAAAACAATGCCCATGCTGGCAACTTTGGTGGCTGTTTTCCCATCCAGCAGGAGGACGTGGAACCGCACCAAAACACCCCGGAGACAAACAAGCTGGCGGACGATGAGCAGAGGATTCAGTCTCTTCCTCAAATTGCTGCGAAGGAGATTCCCAAGGCTATTGAAGGAATTAAAACCGCCGGGGATGAGGGGGCACTGATAAGAAAACAAGGCCTGAACGACTTGACGAATTCCATCGAGGACAATCTTGTTACTAAAGGCGAAACCGTTCAAAGCTTCGACCCTCAGCAGAATGCTATAATTACTGGCGACGCTCCGGGCAAGGGAGGCGCGAACCAGGGCCAGCAAAACCAGAACCAGAACCAGAACCAGAACCAGGGTGGGCGAGACCAGAACCAGAACCAGAACCAGGGTGGGCGAGACCAGAACCAGAACCAGAACCAGGGCGGGCGAGTCCAAAACCAGAACCAAAACCAGGGCGGGCGAGACCAGAACCAGAACCAGGGCGGGAGAGTCAACCAGAACCAGGGCGGGCGAGCCAATCAGGGTCAGGGCGGGCGAGCCAATCAGGGTCAGGGCCGTAATCAGGTCGGCGGCCAAAATGTCAACCAGGGTGGTGGCAATCAAGGAGGAGGCGGTCAGGCCGTTCAACAACTAGGTGTCCTAGGTGCTGGCGCTCAAGGTCAGAACGGCGGCGCTCAAGGACAGAACGGCTTCGCTCAAGGTCAGAACGGCGGCGGCGGCGGCGGTGGCGGCGGCGGAGGCAACCAATTCCGAAGTGACACAGTTGGCCAGCAGAGTAGCGCCAACTCGAGAAACAAATTCGGCAATTAGGACGGCAACAGGCCTTTGGGCGCCCACTGAGCCGTGAAGAGGACGACGACGACAACTGATTTTAATGACGACAGGGCCCGATGGCGAGCGGCTAGGGATATATGTATAGTCAAAAAAAGAGGGGTGGGACCTCTCGCAATACAGAATGACTATCGCTTTCACAGGAGCAGCGAGACTGGGACAGGAGAATTGTTGACGACTGACGACAACATACGAGCCCGTAACAGAGTCAACTCACGCATTATATGGGAACGATGCTGTGGTCGGATCTTATCCGTGTTGTTTAGATGTGTCTAGTGGACGGAGGAAGGTTGTTGTAGTTTTGGTAGACGCGCGACGGCAGGGACAATGAACAGCTATTGCGCATTGAGCTGTTGAACGAGGTTATGTTTAGTTAGCATGTTGGTTGTAAATAGATAGTTGAAGCGGGTTATATTCTGCAACTTGCTTGTCTAGAAGGGCGAAGACTGATTTTATAGACTTGATATGCTCGCGAGTTATACACATACATACGTACATATCATTTACATACATAGATATGTATATACATAGATATATATATATATAGATATGTATATACATAGATATGTATATACATATGTATGTATATACATAGTACGTGTAGGTAGAACGTCTGTTGTATGTGTGTAATTCACCTTTCCCTTGTCTGTATAACACTTGTGTACTTTATTTCTATGTAGTAGTATGAGACTGCTTGGCGGATACTTTGCTGGTTAGTGATGATAACGAGATGAAGACGTGCAAGGAAAGAAGCCAAGCTTGAAAATATTAAAGGTTATTAATATGGAAGGTAGAGAGAGCTGGCCGATCAGTGAGAAGTGGCCGATGAACGAATATACTAACCCTACTAACCCTAACCCTACATGTATGTATGTATATATATATATATGTATATATGTATGTATGTATATATGTATGTATGTATATATGTATGTATGTATATATGTATGTATGTATAATAGAAGGGCATTTGTTGATGATTCTATATAGAAGTTGCCTATAAACTTATGTACATACATACATATGTATAAACAACTTACATATGTATGTTCATATACATATGTAGCCTGTAGGTATGTATGTATATTTATTCGGCTGGGTGGAATCGGCCGGCTTGAATTGCACATGTGGATAGGTAGTAGGGAGAAAACAAAAGGTCCAACCGGCCAGGGATTTGCCAAGATGGTTTCTCTTGTCCAGCCTCCCTTTTGTACCAAACGTTAATGATCCGGGAAAACTGTAAAACTCAGCTTGATATGTATGTGTTTATATTTACACACATACTCATGATATATGCATACACACACCTATGTACATATGTAGGTAGGTGTGTACATGTAGCAAGGTAGGTAAAGAAATGTCTGTATTGCGTGTAAGACGCAGAGCCTGTCGTGGCCGAGTTTACAAAGAGACATGGGCTGATCCTTGAACTGTTTGTACAACACATTCCGGGGAAGATATGTACATATGTATATACTGTATCCGTACACACAAACGAATATCAGCACTTCCAAGAAACCTCTGCTAACAAGGCACTCGCTATTCAACTCTATTACTTTAATAACGAGGAGCAGTGGCGGAGACCACAACCTCTAGGCTGCAGGCAGACATACATACATACATACATACATACCTAGGTATGTACAGTGTAACCGTCAGCTGCCTATTCTCCGCCATGTGGCGACTTCGGGCTGCGAAGAAATCTAACTGCGGGTTAAGCATTCACGTAGTACGATGAATTGTATGTAATACTGCAGCCTGAAGCCTTCAGGTAGGTCTTCATTCTACCGACAAACCTACCTGCCTACATATGTACATATGTATGTATGTATGTATGTATGTATGTATGTATATACATGCCTGCCTACAATACATACTTACCTACACGGGTTGTATGTTGTATGCATGTATGTATGTATGTATGTATGTACGGATACGGTGATGCCAGTATGTATGTAAGTACAGTTCTCCCCTCACGCAAAGCTCCATGACGCCAGACCGAATCTCCATCTCACCTCACCTCTGCCGATCCCGCACCTGTCAGAAAAACCCCTCACAGTTGGCAATATGACTGCGAGCCGGGCAGCAGCAAAACTTGAAAAACTTCAATGGTTGGTTGTCCGCCTTCGCCTTCGCCTCTGTGCTTCATCAACAGACTGGCCTCCTCTTGTTTGATGCTGATGAAAGCGAAAATCGCCTCAGCCCGAAGGATGAAGATGCCAACTATGACAACACGACTTGGTGCAACAGGGACTTGATCCCGACGCCACCGGAGAGACGGACGTTTGGGGTCTGGTCCTACCTCGGTACGGTTGCTTGATGCTTTGGTGCTCATCCGGTTTGAGCTGACGGTCATGCCCAAAAGGTTATTGGACCGTCACCGGATCAAACATCTCGGCATGGATGGTCGGCAGCTCCCTCCTGAATTTCGGGCTGAGCCCTCAGCAGGCCATCGGCGCTGTTGTACGTTTTCCCTTCAAAGTCGGAGAGAAGAACAGGAAAGGAGACTAATCATTTTCATGTTGCAGATTCTTGGAGGTCTCGTGACCGGTCTGCTTGCCGTCTCTTGCGGATGGATGGGAGAACTTCACCACATTGGCTTCACCGTATGCAGCCGCTTCTCTTGGGGGATGCGCGGATCATACTGTAAGTGTATCTGCCCTTCTCCAACGGATCCGGGTAGGACGCTGACGACGGGACCCCCAAAAGTCCCGGTAACCCTTCGCGTCTTCTGCGGATGCATCTGGTTCGGCCTCCAGGCCTTCTGGGGAGGACAGGCAATGAGAGTGGCCATCGGGGCTCTGATCCCCGGTGAGCCCCCCTTTGACCCTTCTCCCATGCCGCACTTGAACTCGAGCACTGACCAGTTGCAGGTCTTGCATATCTGCCCAACCAGTTCGACCCCAATTCTCACCTGCAGACAAACGACTTCATTGGACTGGTTCTGTGGATGTGCCTCTACATACCAGGCATCATGATTCGGCCAGAGAAGTTGCAGATTGGCTTCTTCGTCTGTTTTGTCTGCTTCTGCTGCTCCTGTCTCGGCTTGCTTATCTGGTGAGTGACAAAAGGCAGCCAGCCAGTAAGGCTGAAAGATGAAGTGGCCTTTCGGCTAAGCTCTCGTACCAAAGGACCGTCTCCCGAGTCGGCGGTCCGGGCAGCATGTTTCATGAGCCCGGCACTTCGCCCAATGTCGGATGGGCATTCATGTTTGGCCTCATGTCGGTTCTCGGAGCCTGGGGTGGCGGCACACTCGGCCAGTCAGACTGGACGAGATATTCCAGCCGAAGATACGCGCCAGTCCTTTCTCAGCTTGTGGCGTCCCCAATCACCATTTCAGTGACGGCCATCTTTGGCATCATCGTCACCAGCGCGGCACGAGATCTTTTAGGAGGCGAGCTTCAATGGAACCCCATCTATCTCCTGGCCAGCATCCAGGAAAATTACCAGTCGTCTCCGGCTTCACGCGCCGGCGTCTTCTTTGCCAGCGCTGGATTCGTCTGTTCCCAGCTATCGGTAAGAGAGCAGAGAATCAAGTATGACGACGGCCCATGGAGCTGATGAAGAAATCTAGATATCCTTGGTCTTGGATGCGATGAGCTGCGGCATGGACCTGGCTGGTCTGTGGCCCAAGTATATCAACATCAGACGCGGTGCATACATCATGACGGTTGTGGGGATTGCAACTCAGTAGGTGGTTTCATCAATTGACTGACATGTGTGTGACTCGTGCGTATTTTGACAACTTCCAAGACCATGGCAGCTTCTTGCCACAGCGACCAAGTTTATCATGGTTATGATCGGCTTCGGCGTCTTCATAGCTCCCGCGGTGTGAGTTGCTACTGGTCTGTCTCCGGCAAGCGGGTGTATCGGGCTGACAGTATCGCGAATGTAGCGGTGTTTTACTCGCCGACTATCACATTATCAGACGACGCAAGCTCAATCTTCAGGACCTGTATATCGGAGACAGCTCTTCCGTCTACTGGTTCGACCACGGCTTCAACTGGCGAGCGTTCGTCGCGTTTTTCGCAGGCGTTTGGCCGCTTCTACGTGCGTACCAGTAGCTGTCTCGCTGCTCAATGCCCGTTGATATACTAACTACTACCTTCGGTCTCGATACAGCCGGCATGGTCGGCAGGGTCAACGGAGATGAGTCCGACGCCTTAACTGGCTGGATTCGGCTCTACAACCTGGCATTCCTCTCTGGGCTCTCCATCAGTTTCGTGGTGTTTTTGCTTCTCAACTTCCTGTTTCCTGTCACGGAACTGGGCGAAGATGCGCCGTTTTGTCCCGAAAGCGACAAAACTCCAAGAGAAGGCTCAACGGAAATATAGAAATGCGAGTCTCTGACTACCAGGCAATAGCAATCAAGAATAGCAGAAAACATCCTCGTTTCGTCGACCTATCAATCCACAAGTCTCTCTACGCAATACTGGGGACTCATGCCACTCGTCATTCCAGTATTTCTCTACCCTCTTTCATGCTTTATCTGGGTCTGGATCTGTGCCTCGGACGTGCTTCATAGGCTAGCATCTACCAGCAAACGATAATTTCTCGTAATATCAACACGTTTTCTTCGTGTCTGTTATCATCCAAATCGGTCGCCAAGCCGGCTGTCGCCATGGTTAATAAGACGGTGTCTTTGGTGGCCGCCGTCCATCGAAACCTACCAAAGATGCGTTGCCAGATCGTCTTGTCTCTAGTTTTCGCCTCGAGCGTCGTCACTGCTCGATTGCAATCGCCGCCCTCTGTATGCAGATGCGTGAGTTCTCCCGGCGTAAGACGCGGCTCACGGAGGCGAGGTTCTAACACGTCCGTCACGCAGGTGCCCGACGACGATTGCTGGCCCCCGGACGAGGCATGGGACGTCTTCAACTCCTCGCTGGGTGGAAATCTCATCAAATCGCGGCCTGTGGCCATCTCGTGTTACGTGGGTCCCGAGCAAGATGCCCGGCAGTGCTCACACGTGAACGCGATGTGGTCGGACAAGGCCTTTCAGACAGAACAGCCTCTCGGACGATACTATTCCTACAACATGACCTGTCCCCCAGTGGACTTTGCCGCTCGACTGCGAGAATCTGGCTGCGACCTTGGGCAACTCCCCGTTTACGCCGTCAACGTTACGGCACGTCATCATGCGTCAAGAACGCTCGCTTTTGCCCAGCAACACAACATACGACTGACCATTGTCAATACGGGCCATGAGCTCAACGGCCGCGTCGACGGTTTCGGAAGTCTTGCCATCTGGATCCGTCATCTTCGTAACGAGATTCGCTTCCACTCGCAGTTCCAGTCAGCAACTGGGTGCACCGCGTCCGACTGGTCCGGGAGCGCGATCCATATCGACGGTGCTTGGCAATGGGGAGACGTACACCGGGTGGCTCGAAGACACAATGTGATCGTCGTGAGCGGAGGCTCCGAGTCCCCCGGTGCTACCGGAGGTTGGCTTTCCGGCGGCGGACATGGACCGGCAACACGAAACTACGGGCTCGGCGCCGATCAGCTGCTCGAAGCCGAAGTGATGCTCGCCAACGGCAGCGTCGTCTTCGCCAATCACTGCCAGCATACCGACTTATTCCGGGCTCTGCGCGGAGGGGGTCCGGGATATGGCATCGTCCTCGGCACCATGGTCAAGGCATATCCGAATGTCGGCGCCGTGACGGCGCACCGGCTTAACGTATCTTCGATTAGACCGACTGTCGATAATGCGGAGCTTCTCGACGTCGTGTCTATTCTGATGCAGACGCACCCAGACCTTATTGATGCCGGCTTTGCCGGATATGCCACCTGGTTTCGCAACATGACCATGGCTGTTGTGGGCAACTCTTCCTCCGGCTATACACACAGCATATGGACCATTGGCGAGGGTAAAGAGGCGGCAACGGCCGCGTTAATCCCTCTGCGCAAGGAGCTCAGCATGTTTGGCGACAAGCTGCTCATAGAAGAGAACTTGATCCAGTACGATGACTACTGGTCCTTCTACGAGGCCGAGCTGGGCCGCGACGGCCCCCCGGGAGACTCCCTTCTGATAACCTCGCGACTATTGAATAGGAATTCCCTTGTGGATGGTGAAGCGGTTCGGGAGGCTGTCGAGGTCGTGAGCGGCAAAGCCGGGGAGAACACATTCAACATCGTCGGACTCGTTTCTGGTGGCAAAGTCTTTGAGGATGCGACTGACACGACGTCGGGGTTGAACCCGGCCTGGCGCAGCTCGCACATGATGCTACTCACGGTTCGGCCGGTCTCTAGGAATGCAACCTACGCCCAACGTCAAGCCGTCATCGAAGACGTCACGACCGTTAAAGGTGCTGCAACCAAGAAGCTGTCTCCCGACACAGGGGCGTATATGAACGAGGGCGACCGTAACGACCCCGACTATATACGGAATTTTTACGGCAGAGCCTACGACGGTCATCTAGCGGCTAAGAAGAGGTACGATCCTGACGGCATCTTCTATTGTCCAACGTGCGTTGGTGCTGCGGCGTTCATTGACCGACCTGATGGACCACTGTGCATGGTCTGATCAATCAACCTGGTCAGTTAAAAAAAAAGGTGGTCATCGGTACGATGTCGAGTGTTTCATAGACAAACATAGATCCCCAAGTCGTGTTCTAGTCTTTCGCGTTCTCTTCAGTAACGTTGCGTAACGAGAAGACATGAGTTATACCCGCACGAGGTCGTGGATCTCACAAACATGGCATGGTTACGAGTTTACTCAACTGCGTCACTCACTGACAATACGACAATTCGACATATGACACCGTAGTAACAATCCTACCACGACGACAGACAGGCTCATTTATCGAAGACTCTACGTCTCGTCTATGTGTATATGTATGTAGGTATGCATGTATCATTATTCACTGAGCCCTTTCGTCGTTTCTGCAACCTTACATAGACATTTGACGTATAAAACGCCTATACGAACTTGCCTTCTCTTGGAAGTCGAAGCCAAATCGTAGCTATAGACCGCTCAGCTCGAAAACCCCTCCAAAGAGACCACATCCGAGGAAGAATAGAAAGATTTTCAACTGTGGGAAGCCCGGTCCTCCAAATTCCGGGTCGAGCCCATCAGCCCCGGGAAACAGCTGCGCGCAGCAGCCCGCGATCCAGTAGATGGATCCAAATATCATGGCCGCTTTAGTCGATTCGCGCCTGATCTGGGGGTTGGTGCATTTCCGCCAGGTGAAGCAGAGGGTGAGTAGGCCCAGAATGGCTGCCAGAGTGATGGTCTGGCCATTGTGAAACCTGCAAGATTGGTTAGCACTCGTACTGTCGATGAGTCTCGGGTTGAGAGTCGATGGTACTTTGCATGAGGTGGCCATCGAGGGTTGTACATGTGAGTCTCGTTCATGTCTGCGACCACTGCGCCTATGGCGAGGCCGACAGCGTCGATCGAGAGAAGTATCTTTCCGAGCATGGCGGGAGCTTCAGATCGGATCGACGTTGACCTGTTGATGGCGACTACCTACCTACTGCTAGGGAGACCCTGCAGCTGCATGAAGACCGCGTGCGAAGGCGATCAAACAGGAATCTTATATAGACGTTCTACGGATTCCGAGCCTAGGCCGATGTAGGCGTAGGCTGGTGCACTTGAGTTGCTAAATTGCCGTTAGTAAGCACGCTTGTCCGAGCAGAATCCCGGCTCGGCCGAAGCGACCGGCTATGCGCCTTGACTGTTAGTGTTTGTCTTAACCGTAGAAACCACGCTCGTGCCTCTTCTTCGCACGCGGACATAGTGGGCTAGCTGTAAGAACTGAGACCATAATACGGGCTACGAGAGCGTAGATTTACCGATGCGCAGGGCTTTTTCTAGTACCGAGGCACATCGAACAACGTCTTCCTCAGGTGTCCTTGTCTGTCAGATCGTTAGTCCGCGACAGACATGACGACCTGTCCAGCTGACATCGTTAGGATACATGACACGGATCGGTCCTTCACGAGAAGAGGAAGCAACTATCGTTGGCACGTAACCTCGTCCCTACTGCGTGCGAGTGCTTAACTACGACGCGCAAAGTTAAGGGGTGCAGCTGGATAAGTCTTAATAGTAGCAATACTTCTGCTACTCGGATCGAGTCATTTTTTCTGTTCCTGCTCGTACTTCCGAACCCGCCGCTCTTATTAGCTTCGTATACTTCTTTATTGGCTCGAATGTTCCGCGAAATCCACTGATTCGATGCGTGTAACCTGCTGTAGGTAGTCGTATACCGTATGGCCCATCCCAATGAGAGAAGCTTGTGGTTCGGAAGATAGTATGGGACCGCAGCTATCTTGAGAAGTCTTGAGTAGTTCAAGCCACTCGAGAACATAGGGAAGGTCGCTAGATTATATACCGGCATGACCGTGATCAGAGAGACGGACATGCGAGCTCCCACCTCTATATTAGCCATCACTATAGCCATTTACCATGGAAGTTACAATCAAAGAAGGACACGACGATCTCGAAGAGGTATCAGCGGATGCACCTGAACCGACATCTACCTATCTGATAGGTAGGTGGGTGGTGCGTAAGTGGGAGAGAGACTCGGAGACTACCTAGTGAGTATATAGGAGATTCAGTCAGGCTACACGTGACCTCCCCTGAGTCCCCCCATGCGCCCTAAGCGCCCCATGGACGGCCTCAACAGACAAGAGAGGTTGCTACCGATTGAATAAACAGATCTCCTCCCTCTCAACAGAATCTGTATCGAGAGACTTGGCACGAGGACTCTGTTTCTATCTCTCATCGAGGACTCTGCAGACTATCTGCATGTGAAAGCCATCATCATGGAGCCTCGGCGTCTATGCGATGAAATACTGCATCCTCCAGGCCATGAACCCGCTAAACCTGCGGGCCGTCAACATGACAGTGACTCTACAAATGTAACCAACTGCTACTCTCATCGTGTCCATATCCCCTGAAGAGTGGTATGCCTCCACAGGGGGCAAGATATACAGAGATAACACGATTTCCCAAAGGGGAGAAAACGTCTCGATATTACAAGAACAGCACATCTGCCTTCTCCAACACGGGTCGTAATAATATGTAGATATGTATGTATGTACGTATGCTCTCTTCCTGTAGACTTCCTGTTTCTCACTATCATTATGTGGCATCAGCGGGCTGGTTCTTATTTTGTCCCTTTGCTCCCATTACTCCTTGCTTCTTTCATCGTTCCGCCATGCTATCCCCATCCTACCCTTCCTGACGTTGAAACCGTGAGCGATCTGCAACCCAGTCATAATAAGTCGAACAATGATAATATCAATTGTCACGGTGGCGCCGAAAAGGACCCGGCTGTCACTTGCGGTGAAAACAAGCTCAAGTATGGAGGGGCGCGTACATGTGATTGCCCTTCAACTGCTCGCTATAGTGCGAGTCACATTCATGATGCATCTTTGTGAGGAACAAGTCTGAGTGAAGCTTTGCCAAGTCTTGGGGACTGACCTTGGACTGCCTTGCATCTATCGAACTATACCGATGGCTAAGACAGTCAAAGTCAGATCTGGCGCGTCCGGAAAGCAATCCACCTTCTCCCGCTGTCCTCTTCGCTAAACATCAAAACTCTCTCAACTATAGCCCGGGACTGGGCAAGCGCGAAGTCGAAACGCCAACCGAACTCGATAGGCTCCGTGACATGGCCAAGGTCGATCCCGAACAGTCAGACGTTCTCTGGTACTACAGCAAACAGTCTTTGACGCCTAAGAAAAACAGCAAGAACAGAGATGGAAGAAGTTCAAGTGCCAAGGAGGAGGAATTCGGGCAAGATGCCTATGGGTTTGTCATGTTGGACGGGCCCCTGAGCTCCATCGACCACTCCTTCGCAGCCGCGCACACAGTCGTCCGCAAAGAGGCTCGCGTCCCGAATACCAAGCGATCCGCTATCACTAACAATGTTACGACCCTCGACTCTGTGTTCGATCCCTCAGAAGAGACACTATACGTCTACTGTAACTTCCAACCCGGATCGGACGAGTGCCAAAGGGTCTGGATAGACGGAGCTGAAGATACCATCATCCGCTTGCCAGACTATGTGGGAGAGGGACCTTTTGCCCGACTGGTGTCTATTAAGCCTGTAGGCCAGGACTTTGACCTACCAAAACACCACCTTCTTCACCGTCGGGCAGAGAGGCTCTCTGATCCGGTATACGAGGTGAAGATCGACTACAACTTTCAGGCCATCCAGAAAAAGAAGGAAAATCACCCCATCAACATTCGCGTCGACTATACCAACCTCCGCGGCTACTGGGAGGAGATAAGTATTTCGGAAGCGAGGCGCAAACGGGACCTGCACAGTAGGATGCCTGATAAGGTTGACGACTGGCAAGCTCGAGTAAACAAAGCTGTCCTTCGAGACCAGACGTATGCGAAGCGCAAAGACGCAGTCCATGCCACCCAGGTGTTGAGCAACAGAGGTCTTCGACTTCGCAAGCGTTGGTGGGGGGAATTTGCAGATTGGCTCGAGAGGCTGGTATATATGTCTCCTATCCCCTATCCTCCATTCACCCTCTCTGACTGAGTCGTGCTCCTATTCGTTAGAAAGACATGACAGCTACAAGCTTTAGTGTTCTGAGGCTCTCCTGGGAAGACTCAATCCATCTCTTCAGGTCCACGAGCGGGTGAGTGACTGCGAGCCTTATTGTATATGCATCCAACGTCACTGGATTCTTCACATCTCTAAATAAAGTCCATTTGGCTAGCAAAGCTAATTCGAGGAATCTTCCCCCGAGAAACAGATGTACAGGAAGAAGAACAGCCGCAAGCCTTGAGATCGAGCTTGAGGCGGCCGTCAGCCTTGACGTGTCTTATGCCTACTACTTCTCCGGAACCATCATTCCGCCTAGCATGCCCGACGCTTACGCCTACCTGAGCATGGAGCCAGATATTTACCTGGGTCTTCGCATGGCTGGAAGTGCAGAGATGGAATACAACTCGCAGAGAACGCAAATAGTTGACACGATAGCCTACCCGGGCCTGGCAATAAAGGGACTCATCGCTATTGGACCTTCACTGGATATCTACGGACAGGTAAGACACACTGCAGATTACCCTCGTAGTGAGCTCCGATTGCTGACGTTGTAGCTGTCTGTCTAGATCCAAGGCCGAATCACATTATCCGGCCAAGCACGAGCCGGTGCTCGTGTTAATTTCGGGAAAGCCGAAGTCTACTGGCCACAAGAGCATGAGGCCAGCAAGAAATTCGAGCAGCTATATGGCATCAAGAGCGAGTCGTCAGTCCCGGATCGCAACATTCTAGAGCCATTCTTCGAAGCCGATGTGCAGCTTGATGCGGGACTTGATGTTACAGTACAGCCTCAGGTATGAATGAGTCTCCTGGGACTCTCCATACAAGCCAGCTTAAACGAGCGAGACTGTTGGTAACCCTTGAATGCTGATAGGTAAACTTCGGAATAAAGATTGGAGGTGGAGCATTGTCCTTGGGCTTGACGCTGGTAGACGCACAGCTTTCCGGCTACCTTGTAGGAGGTCTATCTTTTCAGGCCACTAGCCAGGTTCACCACGATTCAGACGAGGTCAAGTACTCGTATGGTGTCTACCTCATTTACAATCTAGGATACACGGCCAAAGCTTTTATCCTAGACATCGTCGGCTGGGCTCTTGAACCTCGCGAGGTCTTTTATCCTGATAAGCGCATTAACATCTACGGGCCGGTAACAGGGTCGGTCCCATGGAGAAACCATGATGAAGCAGCAGAAGTTGAGCGCCAGTCGGAGAACCTTACAGAAGCAATCATTCCAGAGTTGACAGCTCTAGAAATTAAAGACAAGAGATCTATACTTGCGAGAGCTCCCAAGCGCGGTATGGCTCTCCGACGAAGCAGTGAGGACGATAACGCAAGTGTCATGAAGAACTAATTTGCGTCTCAGGGAGTAGAAGAAACAAGCCAGTCTTTCAAAATCCGCTTTCTTGTCCGGCGAAGAGACAACGTCAGAAGATTAGACTTCCGGAGCTCCGGTGTAAGTCACCCTCCTCGATACGGTATCTTCATTCATACCTAGGTACGCAGAAGAGCAAGGACGAGGTAACTCACGCAAATCTCTGAAAGACAACTGCGACCTGTTTGGCCCTACTCTCATTGCTGGGAAAGCAAATCACACAGATGTGAAAGTGCCAGGCCTCTGTCAAACATGGCAGAAACTGGTTCCTTTCCCGAAAGTACTAACATTCTCTGACGACGAGATAAGCACAAGAAGAAGAAGGAGAGGCAAGTGTCCTTCTAATTTCTGCGAAGGTCAGAATAGTCTATACAGAATTCAGACCGGGCGCCAGGTCAAAACGTCTTGTAACGCCGCTTTGCCTCCCATTGTAGAGGAGGGGAGCGATACGTTCTTCGGCGCGATCTATCGCTCTCCTGAACCCAGGCTCTGCGTGCCGGCCTTTCAGAGCTTACAGTGGAACGATGCAGGCTGCCATAGTATGTGTCTGGGCCTGTTACTTCCGGTTCTTTGTCAGAGCATATTTCTGCAATACTAATGATTCCAACCAAAGAGCTCCTCCAACACCTCGTATCAAATTGGGGCCAGATGGAGCCGGTTCCGGGAAAAAACAAACGAACTGAAAGCTGGGTGCCTTGGAGGGACAGCAGAAGTAAAGAAACGGCTCCTGCTTTTTTTTTTCTCTTCGGTTACTAACAAGAGTCCTTCATATAGAATGGTCAACGGCAGCCAAGCAGGGGTGGACAAAGCAGCGTCCAACGGAGTATCCTGGCATAATGCCAATGCCAGACGGGATGCCGAGACGCTCTGGCATGCGTACTTCATGGGTGTTTCGAAGAAACTTCACTTGGTCTGCTATAAATAACGTCACAACATCGAGAAAATGGTGGAATGCCAAAGATTACAGCTTTTTAGCATCGACAGAGAAGCCTGCAGGTTGGGACTCTGTTTTATGTGCCCTGAATACCTTTGGACAAAACGGCGTCTATAGACTAAACGGCGGTTACAACGCTCTGTGCCTTACAAACTCGACTTATGATTTAGACGGCTTCCAGAACATACGCAAGGCAGAACCATGTCGAGTATTATTCCCTGAAGATTGAGATGGACGGTGAGTTGTTTTAAAAAGGAGAGAGGTGGCCCGGCCCCAGCAGAAACTTTGAGGTCTGAAGTTGAACAAGGAAATCAGGAGGATTGGGAACGCAAAGGGTAAGAGAGAAGGGGTGGAAGCAAAGAGCAAGTCGGAGAACAAAAGATGGGAAAGGAGGAGATAAGAACTAGCCAAGCCATGTTAATATTCGATACGAGCGAGAGGCGATGTGTGGTCCGATACAGCAGTTTCCGAGATACGGCGTTAAGCATACATGTAATATTAACCCCATGGGACCGAGCCTAAAAGCTTCTGATCCAGTTGGAAAGGACGAAGCTCTGACTTCGTGTATACGATAACTTCGATCCTTTGTCTGCTTGATAAGTCTTCCGTGCTTCTCTATAAATACCTACCCATGTGGCTCATACTACCACCCACAAGCAGCCAGCCAAAGTCAACAGACATCGTCATCATGGTGAATCAACTTCTTCTACTCATTGCACTTTGCTTCAGCACGGCAGTTGACGCCTCGATTCTTCGGCGCGATCGCTGTACTTTCCTCGCGGAGGCCGGACGGTTTGATGATACTCTGTCTATGGCAGAAGACTGGGGCATACAGGAGTCCGTTTTCCTTAGCTACAACCCCGGTATCAAGAAGGGTGCGAAACTGGAAGCTGGCCGAAAGTATTGCATCCAGCAGAGTGCAGAAACTCTGGCTCGTCCCTCGCCTTCCCCCAGCAGCAGCAGCGATGGAATCCCAGTCTCTGTCATGGCCCGATCTGTAGACATGACGCGTCCAGCGCCGCCTTCTCCCACGCAGGACGGCCTGACTGGTGATTGTAAGACTACTGCGATGTTCCTGGAGGTCCATTCTGATCAGTTTTATAGGTACCAGCTACCATCTCGTCGCGAGCGGTGATACTTGCTTGAAGATTATAAACAAGTACTCTAACAGCTTTACTCTTGAGCAGTTGTAAGTTTGGTTTATCCAATCCCCAACAAGAATTCTAGTATGTTAACTGGTTATCCAGTTTCTCGTGGAATCCAGCTGTTGGAAACAGTAAGATGCAGAGCAGAGTATATGAAAGCAGGGAACGTTCTCTAACACAAGGCCTAGATTGCAAAAACTTATGGCTCGGCTATAGTGTATGCATAGGCGTGAATGGGACGCTGGTGCCGTCAACGACTCGGCCTTCTAATGGTAGGGAATCGTTGTAATAAGAATCGATATATGCGCATGCACGTTGCTAACCACTATTCTCAGGTATTAACACGCCAGAGCCTATACAGCCGGGTATAGTCGAGAATTGCGATCGATTCTATCTCGTTCAACCCAGCGAAGGCTGCGATGGAGTCGCTTCTAAAAACGGCATCAGCGTCAGCCAGTTTATAGAGTGGAATCCTTCCGTCGGCAAGAACTGTAGTGCACTTTGGGCCAATGCCAATGCTTGCGTCTCAATCATCGGTCACGAGCCGTCATCAACGAAGGGAGACGGTGGGATCCAGACGCCACTTCCTACGCAGCCAGACATTGTCGGAAACTGCAAAAGCTTTCATTTTGTAAAGCAAGGCGAGAACTGCCTGGAAATCACGCGTCGCTATGGCATTTCTCTGTATGAGTTTACACGTTGGAACCCGAAAGCCGGCAGCAGCTGTGCTTCGTTATGGGCTAACGCCAACGCCTGTGTTTCTGTCCTCTGAGGCTCTGGAAAAGGAAACATTATCAGATAGGGTTCATAGAGCGCGACTGACTCTTCGAGTTCCCCAAAACAACCTGTTCCTGATCATTGTGGACTGACCGTAAGCGTTGTAGTGGCCGTGATATATGTGCAGCACCGGGCGAACCAACCACAGCGTGGTCCATTTTATGACTACATAACACAGGAACCAGAATGGTTTTTTCGGTTTAGGCGGAAAATATCAACATATTCGACATGGTCTTCATAGTATGCTAAGATGTTAATGACTGTGTGACTTGTGCATCAAATCAACCGAGATGATGACTACCTTTCAGTACAGCTTCCTATGCTACCAGTCAAGACTACTCAAGGGCCAACTCTAGCAGCTAACACTTGAGCGGCGGGGAACAACTCTATAGCACAACAAGACTGTCTCATGGTTATAGCTAGTACATAGTTTAGGAGCTATTTTTATACAGCTCGAATTCAGCCGAGTCGCGTAACCTGTAAAGTTTTCAACCTTGTTTCCAACATCAGTCGACTGGAGAAGCTTGACTTCAGCTTGAAATACAGTGAATGGAATTCCCGACTTGCCGGGACTGTTATCCGATGCCCGCAATCACGACAACACTCGGCTCCGCAATCATGTCAGGCGCCAGTGTCACGATATCCGAGCCAAGGCCAAAGCAGACTCATCCTAGCCTCAGGCTCGTCCCTCGATAACGGTTCGTTCCAATCGTCGACGCATATCGGGTACGGCAGTCAATCCACCAGAATGTCTCTTTAAAGGACGTTGACGGCGAAGACGACGCTTTCTGTGTTCGTGTCCGTACGCACACATGTACCTAGGCTTGAGTGGGATTGTATCTAGCCCATTTGCAACACTGCGGGTGGCCGATCTTATACTTCACTGTAGTCTAAGTAAACATGTCGTCTCAGATATCCACGCCCCATGATTAGCGATTACTCTAAGGCAACAGTCACCTAGTGCGGCAACTTTAAGTGCTCGGTCTTGTTCACTACCTGAGAATTTAAGTGTAGTCAGTTCGTACATATTGACCAGCATAGAGTATGGAAGAGGGACGAGTATCGCGTAGCGACGGCTCGTTGATCGTAGGAGAAGTGGCTCCGTGGTCCCAACTTTGAGATTCTAAACGTATGATCTGATTCTCGCGGCGATGCGGGAGAGGCAGTGATGAGGCGGAGGTTCCAACAGCCGTGATATGTGATAGACGCCTAACAGGGCTGTTCGTGTCGTGCATGTACGCTGTGAGGTTACACAGTTCCGAGGCTGGCGGAAGACTGCGCCGAGCACAGCCTTTTGAGCTGAGCCCCTACGGGTAGGTCATCCAACACCGAAAAAAAGGAACAGAAGGTCATAGTCCGAGGCTTACTCCGGGCTCATCCTGCAGTTGGCGTTACATCTGAGGCGTGCCGCGTAAGGTTGGCTTCAAGTTGGAAGAAGCGAAGGGGTGCAGCAACATAAGCAGGCTGACGCTTAGGATTCTTCCATTTCATAGGTAACTAGCATGGAAACCAGGCTTCCTTCCGCATTATTTATAGCCTCGTTTGCTCGATCCCTACCCCTCGTTGTTCTATGCTCCCAAGGCTTCTCCCAACAACATCATGTTCTGAGAATAACAGTCAATCACCATGTCCATGACGACATCGGACGTTGCCTCACTTGGGGAATCGCTTGCCGGGTTCGTGCTCGACGAGCCAAGTCGGTTCTCCAGGACAGGCTTAGAGACATACGACCAAAACACTCCTCTTCAGCCCTATCTTACTTTCAATATCGGACCCGGGCAGCTGAAGCATCTGACGATCAAGATTTGGTCCTGTGATCAAGGCAAGAAACTTGGTGGCGGAAAAACAACAATCTCTAGATAAAATACTAATAACTTGATAGGATGGTGTAATCAAGAGTTCCAATCGGATGACCTATATGCCAACTCTCACACATTGTTCGCCCTTGGCCTGATAAAGGATCAAGACTCTAGCCCGGATCTTTTCGCGTTCCTTAGGAACAAACGAGCCGACGATCTGCCACAATGTCACATTAGTGAGTGGAAACTTGGAGTTGCAGCTGAAGAGGACGATAGAAGCACCGCTCTTTATGCCTGGCTAGAGTCCCTCACGCCGACAACAGATATAATAGAGATCGGGATATTTCCTTTGGCGTACTTTCCAGGTTGGACGAATTACGTGTGGGATATCCAGGTTTGGGTGCATTCCATCAGCAACGAATTACCTCTGCCTGCTGGTCGGCAGATTGGTTGGCAACTAGGTGGTGGTCCTCGACAGACGGTCTTGCGACAGACTAGTAGACATTTGAAAACAAGAAGAATACTTCGATCAGAGGATTGGATAACAGAAGAACCTCCAGATGGACCAGAAACATTCATCGAGAGTTTTTACGAATGTCCAACGACAGGTACGATAGGAGACGTCGAAGAAGTTATGTTTCTAAACAGGGATGTTCTTAATAAGATCCCTCTCGACAATCCGGTCAGAGTACAATTCTTACGCAACATCCGGAACTGTCTAAGCACCCGTTTCAAACGTGCAGACATGATTGAGGATGCGAAAGAAGCTATATCTATAGGCAGAGAGATTATTGCAGCACTGCCTGGCGATAACCCCAGCCTGTCAGAATGCCTGAATTCTGTTGGGACTGATCTGTACAACTACTATTCGCGTACCGATGCGGTGGACTACCTTGAAGAAGCTATCCGCATCACTCGACAAGCTGTTGCAACTTCTCCCCTTGATGACGTGTATCGGCCAGAAACGTTAAGCCACCTCGGGCAGCTTCTCGGACAACTGTTCTCGCGCAAAGGCACTATAGAGGACCTTGACGAATCTATCAGCGTTAGTCGACAGTCCATTGCCACAACTCCTCTGGACGATTCCGACCGACCAAGACGTTTGGATAAAATTTGCAATCTTCTCGGCCAACGTTTCTTAAGCACGGGCGCAATGGAAGACCTTGAAGAAGCGATTAGTTTAACCAGGCAGGCTATTGCAGTGCTGCCTCTTGATCATCCGGATCGATTAGCATCGTTGGGTAATCTTGCAAATCGCCTCAATTGGCGTTTCTCCCGCACGAATGCGATTCAAGACATTGATGAAGCCATCAGTCTGTCCAGGCATGCTATTGCGGCAGTGCCTCTCGACCATGCGATGCGAGCTAGATACCTTGTCAACTTCGCCAACCATCTATACGACCGCTTCTCAAGCACGGACAGGGTAGAAGACCTCGAAGAAGCTGTCAGCGTCGCCAGGCAGTCCCTCACGGCAACACCTGCTGACCATCCCGACCGATCGGTAGGGTTAAGTAACCTCGGGCTACTTCTCAGCGATCGCTTCACACGCACGGGGCGAATGGAGGACATTGAAGAAGCCATCTCTTTATGCAGAAAGGCTATTGCGACGACTGCTTTCAACCATCCAAATAGGTTTTCCTGGCTTAACAACCTTGCAGTTCATCTCGACCGTCGTTTCTCCCGCACGGGTGCCATGGAAGACTGCAACGAGTCTATCGAGTGTCTTCAGTCGGCTCTGAGGTCGGAAATAAGCCCGATAGGTATCCGTATCATGGCTGGCCGCGGACTCCTTTCTCGCTCTCGGCTTCTTCAACGAGGCGGGGAATCTTGCAATGATGCCCAGTTGGCGGTTAGCCTCATCCCCCTTTCCGTCTCTACGACTTTGTCGGCATCAGACAAGAGACACATTGTCTACGAAGCCGTCGGCATCTCGTCCGACGCCGCTGCTATTGCGTTGCACTTTGGCCAGGGTGCATTGGCTGCCATGCAACTACTCGAGACTGGTCGCGGGATTCTCATCAGCTCCATCAGCGACATTCGTACTGACCTGTCGGACCTCCGCGAGCAACATCCGCAGTTGGCCAAGTCATTTGAAGAGCTTAAGAGTTGCCTCAGTACGACGACGTCGTCGTCGTCGTCGTCGAATAACCAACTTGATAGTAGCAAAGTCTCTGCAGTCTCCTCTTCCAATTATGATTCACGCTACGAAGCTGGCCGCCGACTGCCCCTACTCTTAAAGGAGATCCGTACTAAATCGGGGTTTGAACGGTTTTTGCTACCACCTACCGAGGAAGACTTGTGTCGCGCGGCCGAAGCAGGTCCTATCATAACCCTCAACGTCAGTTCTCATCGATGCGACGCGCTTATCATTGAAGGGTCTGGCATCCGAGCCATACCGCTCCCCCGACTGTCGAAAGCAGATATTCTTGCTCGACTCGGCAACGTGCGATCTGTCGAGACTCTGCAGTGGCTCTGGGACGTCGTTGTTGGACCTGTTCTTTCAAGCCTGGGCTTCGCCGGTGATCAGCCAGCGACAGCAAGTTCCTGGCCTCACGTTTGGTGGATTGCCACAGGGCCGCTGAGCAAGTTTCCACTTCATGCGGCCGGATATCACATGGCAACGGAAAACAACAATACAGCTGTCGACCGAGTCATCTCATCCTACAGCTCGTCTGTGAAGACGATCATCAGATCACGTCACTTGGCTGGCAAAGACCAGCATTATGAAGCTAAAAGCAGCGCAACTGTTGCCCTGGCCTCAATGAAGGAGACACCGGGACAAAGCTCCCTTATACATGCGGCGGACGAGATAAGCGCTGTCCGAGCTTTATGCACTTTAAGCCCCCTGAATTTAACGGCAGTATCGCCGCGACCGATCCGAAGCGATGTTCTGGCGGCGTTGGCGACGTGCAACATCTTTCACTTCGCTGGCCACGGTAGTACTGATTCAGATCCGTTAAGAAGCCGATTGTTCTTGGAGGACTGGGAAGAACACCCGTTAATAGTGGCAGACCTTATCGAGACCGATCTAAGCTCCAACTTTCCCTTCCTTGCCTATCTTTCGGCGTGCGATACGGGGCAAAACCCGGAAAACGAAACAGCTGATGAAGGCATTCATCTCGCCAGCGCCCTCCATTTAGCAGGATTCCGGCATGTTATAGGCACGCTATGGGAAGTCGATGACAGCCTCTGCGTGGACGTGGCCAAGCTATTCTACCGGTCGCTTAGTGAGAACGGCCTGAACGACGGATCTGTGAGTTCGGGTCTGCATTTGGCGGTCCGGAGTCTTCGGGATGAATGGGTATGTCTAGAGCGTGTTCACGCGGGGACAACAGATAGAGGACGAGATGTAGTCGTCCACTCACAACGGCTATCAGAAACGCCAGCTTGGGTTCCATACATTCACTTTGGGATATAACAAGGCATCTATACTCGCGTCGAGAAGACCTGCTAGCAGAACTCTACTTTTTGCAAGCAGTTTGCTGTTATTACGAGATGCAAGGACATTTGTGTGCCCTGCACTTGGGAGGGTGCTCCCTTTCTTGTCCAGTGTGGCGGTGCGAAAAATATGGCGACACTACATACGCCAACCTTACCAAAGTTGAGAATCAGAAGTCACTTGATAATTCTATACATCGAATCACCTGTTGACACTCGATAAAATGACCCAAGAGCCCATTCTCCCCTTCCTAGGCAATAGTGGTTGGAGATGCCATCCCAAACATCGCCTAAAGCTACCACGTCCTCGTCGCGGGATTTCGGCTCAGAAGCTCGCTAGGTACTTCAAGTCAGTAACGCGATGTGAATAACGAAGTCCATTCTTAACCGTACCTCGGGGCATTCATTTGCTGCAAGTGTGAGATCGGCCCTGGCCATACACCGCGCCGCACTTGGAGCATTGAGCTTGATTGTTGGAAGAAGGCATGGTGTAATGGCAAGGCCAAGTAAGGTGTTTTGATTGATGAGGGATTGGGCTCGTGACTGAACGACTAAAGGGTGAAGAAGAAAGACGGGTGAGTTGAGAAAGGTTTTGGTTCGGAGGTGGTAAAGTGGCTGTGATCTTATATGTTACTGAACAACTGCTTCTGTAAGAATATTACAATTCATCTTAGAGATGTCTGTTAATATCGTATTTCTCGCTGGCTAAGAGGCCATCGCTCTGTCATAACTTGCGAGTGACTCACATCTCGGATCTTTGACGCTGGCGCCTGCGAAGCGTGACGGGAATAAAGGCGTGGGTGGTTATAGTCGCATGATCGTATCCTTTCGGGCACTTCCCTTACGGCGTATCGCCGACAAGGTTCAACTGAGGGACGTTGGTGGAAGGATTCAACTGCAGACCTGATGCATGCTTATCTGGCGCTTCGACCTAACCACTCCACCTTATTAGACTTTGATTGTGCTATGCTTCAAGCATTATGATTTTCACGTTCAAGATTAAGTGCGTCTGAGTAGCCACCAACACTGTCATATATCGGAATGCAAGCATTGTGAGTCACCTAAACAGAGCACAGCGAACCATCACAGCTTCTTCCGCGTCAGGCGGTGTATCATGCACCTTTCCGCGTCGACGGCACATCCGAAGCTGTCACAACAGACAATTCGCTAGCATGTGCAAGAAGAAAGTAATCATTGTCCGGCTTTCTCGGCCAACAATCCAAGATTCGGCGAATGGGAAGCTAATTATTACCTGCAGTACTACAATGTTGCAGTACCTCATGTTTTATGTGTTCGAGATGCTTCTCGATCCCGTCGGCGTCAAACCCGAATGCCAATCGCACCATCTCGTGGATCATGTCTGCATCTTGTATCGGCCAGCCGTTAAGCTTGCAGAAGCAAGCATAAATCCGTGACGCAGGACTCGGCAAGGTCTCTGCGAATGAACCTTCTAGAGCTCGTTCTTGGTTACTGAGGGCAAGCTCGGCTTCTCGGAACTTCTCAGTATACAATCGTCTTGCGATAACCTGGCGTGACACGTTTCCATGCCCAATATGCTGGGGATCATCCAGAATGAACTTGACCTTTTCGTCTGACCAAAGTAGTGGGAAGGGCATAGGGTAGTAATTCGCCTGCCAAGGAGCAGTTTGGGCGAATTCCCAGTCGATTATAGCTAAGAAGTTGAACTTGTCGTCAACCAAGATGTTCTGCGTGCCGAGATCCATATGATTAAGGGGAAATCGTGGCTGAGATGACTGAAACAATGTCGTGTTCCGCACGATGTTGATAAAGACCAAGGCACCGAGTTTGCGGAATTGCGACGTGTCTCTGTTAAGAGCTGTGTCGCGGGAAGCCCTACAGAAGGCAGCTTCTCCAAGCGCCGTGAAATAGTCGATGGCACTCGAGAAAGGTCCTTGGGGATTGAGTCCTTCAGCTGCAGCCGTAGATAGCTTGTCAATAACAGGCTCGCCCTCCTCCGTGATAGAGGAGATGGAGCCAATCTCGGGATATGTCAAGGTTGCTAGCAGTGCTTGTGCCATCGTCCACTGAGTTATGATGTGCTCTTGATCTGCAGTCTGAGCCATGTGAGAGAGCGATCAACTACATCGCATATTGGAATCTAGCATGAGAAAGCAAAACAAGAAGAGGAAGATGGACTTACAGACAGAATACATAGATCAGGCGCAACGTCGTATAGCGTATTCCCGTAGAAGCCTTCCAAAAGCATGTAAACAGCGCCAGCAGAGGTAGCAAGCTGCGATCCAGGGCTTTCGTAGGCATAAATCTCGGGCACAACCAGTCCCGGGAGTTTTCGCCGCACGAACCGCATTGTAGAAATCTCACACGCAATCGCGTACAGTTCATCACCTTCGCTAACTTCAGGTCGAGTCTCCGGGTGTCGAGGCAAGCGCACACGAGCGATCACAAGGCTTCCGTCCTCAGCGACCATCTCGAAACATATCCAGTACTGCCCTGCTGAAAATGGCTGGCTCAAAGTAAGCTTCTGACCCTTGATCCGCTCTGCATGCCGCAAAAGAACATTCTTGTCAAGTTTAGCGAGCAAAGCTTCCAGCCGGTCTTTCATGCCATTGTAATCCCAGCCCTCAAACGATGTCCACCGTGTGCTTGGGGCGATTCTGTTCATTTCAGGCTGCGGGAGAAGAGTATGCCGAAGCCCTAATAGGTGAAGCCGCTGTTTCTAAGATAATCTAGCCTCCTATTTGCTAAATCTAGTAAAAGGTTAAAAGGTATTATAATATAAAAAATATATAAAGTATTATAATATACTTACTATAATATATTATAATATTATATATATTATATAATATTAGAGTTTAATAAGAATTATAGTTAAAATAAATTATAAGTATTTTAATTATTAATTATAATTATTAAAAAAGCTATAAATAATAATAAAATATTTTAAAAAAATATAAAAATATAATTAAAAGTATAAAAAGCTTAAGTATAGTTAAGAAAAAATAAAAATAAATAAATAAATAATTTAAAAAAAAAAGTAAAATTTTATATATAAAAGTAGCTAAAAAAGTATAAATATAAAAAATTTAAACTATATTAAAATAATTAAGTTATATAAAAAGTAATTAGTTATTTTTATATATAATATATATATAAACTATTTACTTTTATTATATATAATAACTTTTTTATAGCTTTTTATATTTATTTTAAGTAATAAGTTATTTTATTATAAATAATATTAAAGTTAAACTTTTATATAAAATAAATATTATTATAATTAATAACTTTATTTTATATAAAGCTATTATTATTATATATTAATACTTATAAGAATTTTCTTTAAATATTTTATAATAATTTTTAAAAATTTTAAAATTTTTTTAATAATACTTATATAACTATAAGAGATTAGTTTATAATTAATTATAGCTAGATAAGGGGGATTATAATAGATATATTTATTACGCGCTAGTAATTATAAGGATTTCCTCTAAATATTTTACGGTAATTTCTAAGGATTTCTAATAAATTTCCTCTAAATATTTTATAGTAATTTCCGAGGATTTCTAACTATAATTACGTAACCTCGGAAACCTTATCGTAAAATCCTTAGGAAGACCTTAGGGGGAAATTACTTAGAAATAAAGTTAACTTTTTACTAAGATTTCCCCTTACCCTCTCCTATCTCTACTAATATATACCTTTATATATTTTACTAAGATTTCGCTTACGGGAGTTTTCCTTTTTTCTTTCCCTTCTTCTTAGTTTAGAATCTTTATTTATAATACTAATATTATTATTTAGTTAACGTATATTATAGCTATAATATTATTCTAAGCTCCCTTTTTACTAGCGAGCGATTAAGAAATATATATTTTACTCTTATATCCCTTATAAAAGATAGAAAAAACCTCGTATATAATTAAATTATAATTAGCTTAAGATATATATTTAGAGCCCCTAACTAAACTTTTAAGCGATTAAGGAGACTCGCTTTAAAGATACCTAACCTTATAGTAAAATAGGGTTCCGAAGAAAACTAAACTATAACTATAGCTACTTCCTCTTAAAATATTACTAATATAATTATATTATAAAAATAGCGTGCGAAGATAATATAACTATAAGCGTAGATTACGGAACTTTAAAATTAGTTAACTTAGAAAAATTAAAACTTAGATATAAAAAAGACTTATTAAGAAATATTAATAGCGTTTAAGATTAGTAAAAAAGCGTTTATCTTAACTAGGAAAGCTACTTAAGATATCTTTACGCTAGTTACCTTAGTAAGATAGCTAAACCCCTCCTATTTTAATTTTATAAAAGTTCGCTATAAGGAGATAAGTAAGTTCTTAGGAAAAAAGGAAGATTTTAATACCTTTCTTATAAACTTAAAAGATAAAATAAAATCTAATAAGATAACTTTCTAGGATAAGTAAGATAAAATAAGTATTCTATTTTATACTTTAAAAAGAAAAGCCCGCTAATTTTTAGAAACTTAGTATAACTTAGAGGAATACCCTTTTTCTAAACTAGCTAAGATAATATAATATTTAAAATCCGCTTATAGAAACCTAAATAAGTTCGCTAAAGCTATAAATTAGCTTTATAAACTAAACTACTCCTTAAATAGCTAATAAAAAATCTAGGAGTTTTTTATAAAGTTTAACTACCTTATAGCTAAAACTTAAGTCCCCTTAGTTTATATTAAATATATGCTTTAGAACTATTTACTCGCTAACCTTAATATAGGCTTTCTTATAAAAGCTAAGAACTTATATAGATTATATAAGGAGTTTTATAAGTATATAAAAAATACTATATTTTATAAGAAGAAAGAGTTTACTTATTATAAAATTACTTAGAAATTCTAATAAGTTAATAGGACTACTCTAATTATATAGAAAAAAACTATAATTATAACTTAGAAAAGCTAGCCCTTAAGCGAGAATAAAAAGAAAGTTTATTAGGAAAATAATACTTATTTTATTTATAAAAAAAAAGGCTATATAGCTAAGGATTACCCTAACTAATAAAAGATAAGAAGAGTCCGTAAAGTTTAGATACTTTTACCTAACTCTATTTAGCTAGATAACTCTAATTCGGGAAAAAAGTAAAACTATTATAAAGCTTTTTAATAATCCTAAAAATATCGCGTATAAGATAGAAAATAAAAGAGTTATTTACTATTAATAGTTAAGTTTAAATTAATAATATAGCTTTTTATACCTTTACCTTATATAATACTAGAGTAGACGCTTATCTCCTAATTAGTTATTATTTCGTAAAGTAAGTAATAAAGCGCTTAGGCGCTAAGCTTATCCCTATTTATCCTATCCCCCTTATTAATTTTTAAAGCTATTAAGTTAGCTTAGTTTATAAATACCTAATTATTACCTTAATAATTAATAGATAGTATTTTCCGTAAGAAATCTGCTAGGTAACTAACTATACTTAGGATTTTTTTATTAGCTTATTTTAGATAGCGGAGAAAAGGTTATTACTTAACTACGTAGCCCGGAAACTAGTTTAGCTAGATAACTTACCTACTTTTACTAAATACTCGCCCTCGATCTTATTACCTAAGAAGCCTTTTTTTAATAGAAATCTAAACTTAGCTATTTAAGCGGATACTAAGCGCCGGAACCGCCTTCTTTATTAGGATAAGCGTAAGTATCGAATCTTTTAATACTTATAAGGGAAAAAAGACTTTATATAGCTTATAAAGGAAAAAAAGCTAGCTTAAACTTTAACTAAAGATAACTAAGATACTAATAATATAAATAAGGATATTTTAAGAAAGTAACTTATCTGCTAAATTTAATAAAACTCTTACTATATATAATAGGAAGAAATAACCTTATTAATATTTTAGATACTTATAAAGTTAGAAAACGATAATAATAACTTAACTACGATTACGAAGCTAAGCTTAGCTAGCCGTATATATATAAGATAGGAAATCCCGTTCCTTTAAGGTAAAAAACTCGAATATATTACTTATATATATAATATAATTCTTTTAGCTTTTACGTACTTTAAAGGATTTTTTAGTAAGAAGGAAGCTTATACTTTAGCTTATCCCTAGCCTAGCTATAATATAACCTTAAAACTTAAAAAGCCCTTAAACCTAATAAGACCCCCTTCTTATAAAACGCTAGTAAAATACTTACTTTTAGAAAAGGAGACTATTAATTACTTACTTAAAATTAGTTTTATTAAACTAAATATTAGCCTTTACGCTGCCTCTATTCTCTTTACCCTAAAGCTATATTTAATAGCCTAACGCTTCTATATTAATTACCGATAGATAAATAATTACTTAAAAAGTTAGATCTTACCCGCTCCCTCCTTAAAAAGTATTATATTTAGCTATTAGAAGGCGAAATAGTTCTTAAAAATCGATATTATTTAAGCGTTTTACTATCTCCGGCTTAACCCTAACTCTAAGTACCTTATAGCTTTCTATATAAGGTTTAGTATATTCTATTAGCTTATTTTTTTATTCGGCCTTAAGGTAAGACTTATATAGTTCTAAAACTTTATTAACGCTTAATTTTATAATTTTCTTAACCGCTACGCGAGTATATACGCTAATAATATATTAATTTACTTAAATAGCGAAAAAGAGGAATACTAAAAGAAATACTAAGAAATAATCTAGCGCCTATATTAAGTAAACTTATAAAGGGATATCTAAAAATCGAGGTTTAATATTATTAAAATTAACTATCTTAATATAATATTATATATAAGCTAAGGAATAAGCGTAAACCCCTATAAAATATAAGCGATCTAAAACTAAAAATTCGAAGATTTCTAGGATTATAAAGCTATCTATTTATTTATAAGATTATATAACTTTATCCGGATCTTTTATTACTATATTAATATTACCGCGGAACCCTTAAACCGTCTCTTAAAGAAAAATATTACTTTTAAGCTTAGATTAGAATAGAAGGAGGCTTTTAATAAGATAAAGAAATTAGCTACGTAAGCCTTAGTACTTACTTTCTTCTATCTTAAACTTTTAACTTAGCTTAAAACTAACGCTTTTTAGAACGCTATTATTAGTATATTTTAGTAATAGTAAGATAACTAAGCGTAAAAGCTAATAAGCTTCTTCTTAAAAACGATAAACTTAGCTAAACGCGCGTACTTAATCTAAGACCGTAAACTTTTTACTATTATATAAAGCTTTAAGCACTTTTACTTAAAATTATTTAGTTAGAAGTTTAATATAATTATAGACTATAAAGCTTTAATTTACTTTATAATAAAAAAACTACTTTTTATCCGCTAAGTATAATAGTCCGATTTCCTTACTTAGTTTAATATCTATTTCTTATATTAACTTAGCTAGTTAAATATAGCTACTAATACCCTCTTATATAAGATAGCTAAGCTTTTAACCGTAAAAGCTTATAAGAAAGAGGAAAGGACGCTTATAATAATTCCTCCGGAAAGCCTCGGATTCGAAATCCTAACCTAAACCTTTATAATTACCTTAGTCCGCTTTAGAGAAAACTTTACCTTATTAGGAATAAAGTTAGTATAACTAATCTAAGAGAAGAACGTAAGCTAGGATCTTAGATTTTACGGTAACCTCCTAGTTATTCCTAAATAAGATAGTTAGAAGCTACTCTTCCTTTATATTACCTTAATTCGGAATATATATAAGCTAGCTATTTTCGCTTATAGTAGCTAGAATAAGATTACTTAAATACTCTAGCGAAATTATTACTAGCCCGGAATAAAGTAAGATATCTATTAATATATTTATAACTATTATAAGTATTAAAGGAATAAAACCCTAAGAGATAAGACCCTAAGCTTATTATACCCTTTACTTATTCTAATTTCTATATAAAAGTATATAGCTTATAATAAGAAAGCTATATTAGTAAACCGCTTTAGGTATAATTATATTTAAACTTTTATTTATAAGCTAAGCTAGATTATTATTATATTATTAAGTAAGAAGAATAATATAGTAAAGGTGCTTACCGGACGCTATTTCCGATACCTTTATTATCTTTTTAGTATATTAAATATATAAATTACCGATAACGCTAGCCTATTTATTTTAAGATTTCTTAGTAAAATTAATCGGTTAACTAATATTAAATATTACTATAGTAATACCTTATACTTATAGATATAAGGAAGCGTAAAGGTAACTAACTAATACTTAGATTAGAGGCTATAGTTTTATACGAATAAATATTAAGATAATTAAAGTACTTTCCTTCCCGCGTTAGATTTCGCGTATAACTCCTTATAGCACGCTTTAATTAGTATAGTACCGCTTATAATCGCTCTTAATAAGGATATATAAAACCCCCTCTTAATAGCTAGTTCCCCGGATCCCTCGATTACTTTAGGCCCGATTATTATAGCCTATAAACTTATTACTTACGCGTAGGAAATATAATAATAAGCTTAAGCTGCTACCGAGAAAGCTCGCCGTAAATAGGAAATATAAGTAAATAAGAAATATCGCTTAGCAGATTTCGTAGTTAGTAATAAGGTATTCCTTAGCTATAAGGGCTTTTTTATAACTATACTTATAATACGCCTAAACGTATAATAGTTAGGACTTTTTACGGTTATTAAAAAATAAGGCTATAGCTATGTCCTTAACTTACTAGATAGCTACTAGATAACGAACTTATTTTATATTAACCGCTTTTAGAAAGCTATTATAAATTCGCTATTAAAGTAAGAGATATCTCCCGCTAAGCTAGAAGATATTAACGGTATATTAAAATAAAAAGTTAAATAAATCCTCTAATCTCGGGTTACTAAATAGCGTTATTAGTTAGAATATTAAGTTTACTAATATAATTATAATTTAGATAAGATATAGTACTTAGCTAGGAATTTCTATTATACGCTTATAGCCCTTAAGGAATTCTACGACTATTTCCCGAATACTACTAGTCCGCTTATTAATCTCTAGTATTAAGTTAAAGCCGCTGCTATAAATCGTAAATATTAAAATAATAATTAAGATAATATAGCTATTTCCCCAAGCACCTAGCTATATAATTACCGTTATTAGTCTTAATAAGTATATTAAAACCTTTATTAGGGGGTAATATTACGCGCTAGTAATTATAGAGATTTCCTCTAAATATTTTATAGTAATTTTTAAGGATTTCTAATAGATTTCCTTTAGATATTTTACGGTAATTTCTAAGGATTTCTAACTATAATTACGTAACCTTAGAAACCTTATTATAAAATCCTTAGGAAAACCTTAGGGGGAAATTACCCGGAAATAAAGTCGACCTTTTACTAGGATTTCCCCTTACTCTCTCCTATCTTTACTAGCACGTGCCTTTATATATTTTACTAAGATTTTACTTACGGGAGTTTTCCTCTTTTCTTTCCCTTCTCCTTAGCTTAGAATCTTTATTTATAATACTAATACTATTATTTAGTTAACGTATATTACGGCCGTAATAATATTTAGGTCTTCCCGATAGCGCTTAGTTATCGCGCGGGGTATATAGCTAGCTTAGGAGAGGGGCTTCTCTCCCTTTTTTTTCCTTTTTTCGATAGCTTTAATTATAACTCCTTTTTAGCTTATTTTAACATTATACTCTTAGTAAGACTATTATATTAATTAAAGCTTTTTTTACTATAAACTAAATATAAAAGTAAGATTATTATAAAATAATACTATTAAATTTTACTTACGCTTAAGCTTTTACTTACTTATTCTAGCTTAAACTTATAGTTAGCTACTATATATATAAAATTTATTATTAATAAAGTAATAATTAAGGAGCTTAAAGCTTAATTTTATTATATCTTTTCCTATCTCGGTATTTTCTAGTAAATATTTTTATTATATATCTTTTTAATTATTAACTTTTTAAATTAGCTTAATACTTTCTTAGTATATATTTTTAAGCTTTTAAAAAAAAGCTATAAGAAACGCTATATAAGTTTAAACTTAATTAAGATATATTAGGGGCTATTTAAGCCTTTTAGAGAATATATTATAAGATAAGAATATACTTTTTTCGAGGCTAGTTTATCTTATTAGTTTAACTATATATATATTATTTTACTTTTTTTTAAGCTATATAAAAAGTCTAAAAAGCGCCTTAATTATAAATATTAACTTATAGTATATATAAATTTTATTAGTTTTTTTTAAAGCTTTAATAAAGTATTTAATACTAAGAATATCCTTAAAGTATAAGTTAATTTACCGCCCTTTTTTCTTACTAACTTAATAAATATTTTATTTATATAATTTTATTTTAATATTACTAAGCGCTAGCGTTATTATTAGTATAACTAAATTAGTTATTTTAAGTATAATTATTTAAAGCTTTATAAGTAAATAAAAATATTAAGGTTAAAGCTTTTTATAAGTAAAGCGAGGTAATTAGAAGTAAATTTAAAATATTTTAATTAAGGGGATAATAAGTAAAAAGAGATAAGTATATATTAAATATTATAGCTTAGGTAATTTTTAGCTTTATTATATTATTTTATATAAGGATAATTTATATATAGCTTAAGCGCGTAGATTTATTAGTAAGTATATATTATAATTATATTACGCCTTAGCTTATAAATAAGTACTAATAATATATAATAATAAATATATAGCTAGCTTTACTATTTATTATAATTAAGGTATTTTCTAAGCTTCTTATAATTAATATAGTATTATTTAATCTTATATACTAGCTATATAAGTAAGTTTTTATTACTAATATATAAGTTTATCTTTTCTTACTTTAAGCGGTATTATAATTTTAAGCTTATTAGAATCTTTCTTATAAAAATTAAAGTTTAATTTTTTAAGCTATAAGGAAGCTTTTCCGCCCTTTTATTCTTATTTTTATAAAAGCTATTAAGCTATTAGCTAGAAACTATATAAAGTATCTTACTATTATAATAATATATAATTTTTCTATCTTATATTTTTACCTCCTTAGCTAGCTTAAGGAGGGGGCTATATAAAGGATTAGTTTATAACTAATTATAGCTAGATAGGGGGGATTATAGTAGATATATTTAAGTTTTCCTAATAGCGCTTAGTTATTACGCGGGGTATATAGCTAGCTTAGGAGGGGGGCTTCTCTCCCCTCTCTTTCCTCTCTTCGATACCTTTAATTATAACTCCTTTTTAACTTACTTTAATATTATACTTTTAGTAAAACTATTATAATAACTTTTAAAAACTTTATTATAAAATTATTTAAAAAACTTTTTATATTATAATTTAAAAATATATTAAGTAAATTATTTATTTTTTATTTAATTAATTTTACTTATATAAGCACTTTTTATATTATATATAAATATTTTTATTATTATTAAATATTATATATATAAATAATTTTAAACTTATTTTTATTTTTTATAATTTTTATATATATAAAAAAGTTAACTAATATTAATTAATAATATTAAGTAATATTATAAATAGTAAAATTAAAAAAAATAATTTAAATAGAAAAAATAAAGCTTAATAAAACTTATAATTATATTAAAAAGAAAATATAATTATAAATAATAACTTTAAACTTTTATTAACTTTTAAACTATTATTTTTAATATTTTAAAAAGTATTAATAATATATTTTAAAAAAAATAATAAAGTTAAGTACTTTTAAAAAAATAAGCTTTATATAAGAAAATTAAAAAATATGAAAAAAAGTAAGCTTTTAGCTATATAATAATTTTAAAGTTATTATAATAACTTATTAATATAAATTTATAAAAAAGTAATATTAAAAAAATAATAATATTTTAGTTTTTAAATACTTATATTATAAAGTTTCTTATAAATATAAAATAAAATATTATTAACTAAAATTTAATTTTTCTTAATATTTTTTAAAATTATTTTAAAATTAAAATATAATAAAAAAAAATATAATAAATAAAAACTTTAAATAGTTATTTTATATTATTTTATATTATTATAAAATATATATAAAAATAAAAAATAACTTTTATAAACTTTAATTATTTATTTTATAAGTAATAAATTATTTTACTTTATAATTAATAAATTATTTTCCTTTATAATTAATATAAGTATATAATATTATAGCTTTTAAAATAAATATTATAATATTTTAAATATTTTAGCTAATTACTTAAAGTTACTTATTATTTTAAAAATTATTTAATTATAAAAACTATTTTTTTTAAAAATAAAAAAAGTAAAAATAGCTATATTTTTATAAAAAAAAAACTTAAAAACTTTTTAAATTAAAAAAATTATTAAAATAAAGTTCCTAACTTTTTTAAATATTACTTAAATAAAAATATTAAATTATTAAAATATTTTATAATACCTTAATAACTTTATATTATTTTTATAGCTTTATATTATTATATAACTTACTTAAGTTATAAGAATTTTTTATATAAGATTTTTTTAATTTTATAACTTTTTACTTTACTTTATATATTTTTTATTATTAATTTATATATTTAATTAAGTATTAAAATAACTATTTTTTTTATATATTATTAATAAAAAAAATTATTATAATATACTTTTTTAAAACTTTTTTTATATTAATATTAAATAGCTTTTTTAATATTAATTAATATATTAAATAATATATAAATTAGCTAAAATAAAAAAAATAATTTTAAATAAAAAAATTAATAGTTTATTATACTTAACTTTACTTTTTTATATAACTTAATAATATATATAATAGCTATTTTATATAAAAGTTTTATATTTTTTAATATTTATAAGAAGCTAACTAATATACGCTTATATATATAATCTACTAGTAGTTATATATACTAAGCTAGCTACTAGATATAGTATATAGGAAAGGGAGACGGGCTAGCTACCGATCGTAAAATTATAGAATAGCTATTATAAAAAGTATAAATATAAGTAAAAGTCTTTTAAAAATTAAAATAGTAACTATAAAAGAATTTAAATTATTACTTAAAGGAATACTAAGCTAATTATATAGCTAGGAGCTTAAGGAAAATTTCCTAATATAATTTTAAAAGTATTTACCTAAGGGGATTTTATAGTAATTTCCGAGTATATTAGTAAAATAGAGATTTCCTAGTACGCGGTAATTTCCTAATATACGGGGATTTCCTAGTAAAATCCGGAGATTTCTAAAAGTATATTTTAATACTAAATCTTATTAGAAATCTTAGTAAAATCCTAAAAGTTATTATAGAGAAATCTTAAGAGGAAATCTTAATAATTTCCTAAGTATAAAAATAATAAAATTTCTAAGGGAAATCTAAGTAAAATCTTAAGGCGGGAAATCTTAGGAAATCTTAGGAAAATATTATAAGAGGTTAGGCGATTTATAGGAGTATTATTATATATCCTATATTAACTCCCTAGGCCGGAAAAGAATTCTAATAGCTTTATTAACTCCCTATTTTATTTTAGAAATTATTATTATATTTAAAAGCTTTTTTTATATTAACTCTAATAATTATATTTATTTATAAATTAAAAAATATTATCGGGGATCTATATATAGAGAACTAAATTAATTTATATAAAGTAAGAAAGAAATAAAAAAATAAGATAAAAATAATAAAAGAGAATTATAATATATATTAAATATATATAAAAGAATATATATTACGGTAAAAAGTATTATAATATTAAGAAAGAAAAATAGGAATAATAAAAATATAATATAATATATAAATTAAAAGAATAGAATAAAGAAAAATATCTTACTATTTTTATTATATAAACTAGCGCTTATAATAATATAAAAGTAAATACGGATAATCTTACCGTAATTAGTATAAGAGATATAGTTTATAATTTTAAGTATAGTATATTTTACGAAGATAAAGGCGTCTAAGATATTATAAATAATAATAAAGTTAATTATATTATAAATAGTTATATTTATTTTTAAGCGTATATCGCGAGTAATCTATAATAAATAAGCTTTATATAGCTTTTTTATTATAGCTAATAGCCGTTCTGGCGCAACGGTCATGTTCCTAGAACGACCTCTTTTTGAGAGGTAGTCGGTTCGAATCCGGCGAACGGCACGGGGGCTTAGAGGACCCCCTGACCAAGGCAGCGCAGCCGTACGGCGCTTACAAATAGACACGGCGGCCTGGATCGGGTCGGATAAACGATCTTCCCGGTGTGGGGCCACCGGAAGGCTCCCCGCGGAGCGTCGCCGCGGGCGATACGCGCCCTACGTCACAGGGCGCCGGTACGTACCCTTCCGATAAGGGTGCCGTACGGGTCCTTACGTTATCGGACCCCGCCACGGAGTCGGACTCCGATAAGCCTGCCCGAGGCTCGAGACGGCTAGTCAATTCAATCAAATCAATCCACAGCGCTGTTACCCACACACACACATATATAGGGGGGCCCCGGACCTTCTAACCCGAGCGGAGCGGAGCGGAGCGGACCCCGCAGCGGACCCCTATAGCAGCCACAGCTATAGCAGCCGGATTAACTATGCCTCCGGGCCACAGTAGGCTCAACAGACCAGACCGTCGCGTACCCTGTTAGGACCCCAGAGGGGTACCTGACTCAGCAGCACACAATTGGGGGGGTTTTACCTGGATAGTCCCTACCCGGGGTTTTTCCTATCAGGTCAGAAAAGACCTGTTAGCTCTACATATAGCAGAGGTTCTAGATGCCTAGTATTAGGTCCCTAGCGTAACAATAATAATAATAATATTATAGCTAATATTCTTTCTTTATTTATAGCGTATAGAATATAAAATAAATAATATATAATTAATATTATATCGTAAAAATATTAAAAAATAATATTAAAAGTATATTAATTTATAAGGTTCTTACCTAAGCTTAGTAAATATAATAATTATTACTTATTAATAGTTAAATAACTTAGAGATTTATTACTTATTAATAGTAAAATAAATATAAAAACTATTATATATTAATAGTTAAATAGTATAACGCGTGCTTTTAATATAAAGCGTGTTATTAATATATTCTTTACTATAGTTCGTACCGATATTATATAGAGAGCTAAGGAATACTTTAGTTTATCGTTATATTAACGAAAAAGTCCGCGTTAATAAGTTTAATAGTTATAATATATTTAATATTATTAAAAAGTTTAACTAAGCTACTTATCTAACTATATAGCTTTTTAGCGATATTATCGGGAGTTATTTTAACTAAATTTAAGATATTAAAAATTAGAATATTATTAAAATTTAGAGTTATTTTATTTCCGATAATATTACTTTAAGCTAAAAAAAGTATATAATTAATAATAATAGCTAGAAATAATATAATAATACCTTCGCTAAGTAAATATATTTATTTTTTTATATAAATATATAAGTTCTAATAGTTTCTTTTATAAAACTTTAGAATCTTCCCTAAATTATTAAGCGCGGATTTCTTATTAATAAATATAGTAACCTTATCGATATTAAGTAATATATTCTTAAAAGCGGGAGTATTAAGTAAGATAAGTATAAGAATAGGGAAATCGATAATCTATTCGTTACTAATACCGAATATTTTCGCTATATAACTTAAGCTAAAGGAAATATTATATTTAGTAAGGTACTTATTAAAATAAGTTACCTAAATTAAAATAATATCTATATTCTAAAATACTAAAGCTTACTTATTATAATATATTACGAAAAAGGTAAAAGAGTATTTAATAACTTAGATTAGATTATTATAGTAAGTTATTAAAAAATTATTATTAGCTTTTTTAACTTTTTTAGCTTTTAAAATTTTTTAAAATTAAATCGCGGTTTTAGAGACCGTTATAGGGGTTCTAAATTATTAAGAGGTAAAGCGAGTTTACTTATTAGGGGTTCTAAGAACGCTCTATTAAGTTAGAGTAAGAGGAGTAATAAAACGCCTTACTAGGGATTTACTAAAAATAGAAGCTACTCCCTTAACCTTAGTCTCCTTTTCTATAGCTATTAATACTATTTATTTTATTTTACTAAAGTAATTAGTATATAAGATAATAGCTAGGATTTTTTTAATCTCCTCTAGTTTTTCGGAGTCTTAGTAAACTTACCCGCTAACTAAGCTCTTAATATAATCTTTTATAATTTCTAATAGCGCGTACGCGCCGTAATAGTTTTTTCCGGGTTATTTAAATTATAAAAAGATATTCCTTTTAATATTAATAAGGGAGTATAAAAGCGTAAGATAAGTATAGCTTCTTAATAAAGTAGCTAGTATTTTAGAGGTAAAGCTAGCGGTAAAGGAAGATACCGCGGTAGTTTATTAAGTAAAATATCTAAGTATTATAATTTTAGAAATTTTAGGTAAGGATTAGTCGAAGCTAGATTATTTATTATCTAAAAGCGAGTATTTAAAATTATAATCTTTATTATTAGGGAGTTATTCTTTATTAGCTTATCTTTTTACTTTCTTATTAATATAATAAATATAACTATTTAACTTACTAAAAGATAAATCGTAACTTTCTACTTAGAGTGCTTATTTTTAGGTAATAAATATTATACGGTTATTTAATTTCTAATTATTAAATTTATAAGTAAGTAATTTAAATAAATACTAAAATTTAGTAAGGTTTCTAAATAGCTAAATAGCTCTCTTAAAGCTTTTAAATATAAGTACTAAGGGAGTACGAATTAGCTATTTATAAAATAGCTTATAGTATATCTTATTATAAGAACGATAAAGATTATTATAAGGCGGATTAATCTTAAGTATAAAAAAAGGGAAAAATAAGAAAAAATAATAAAATTAGAAAATAAAAAGAAATAACTATAAAAAGAATAAATATAATATATTAGAAAGATATAATAAAAATAGGAAATATAAAAGGGGATAATAGAGGATAAATAGAAAAAAGAAAAGGTAAGAGAGAAAAGGTAGGAAAATAAAGGGAAATCTAATATAAATAGTAACGCGTTAAGTTTATTATTTCCTAGTAATTTTACGCGTTCGTTACTAGGTAACTTATTTACCTTATTTTAATAGCTAGTACTTTTTAAAAGTATTTATATATTTTTTCCTAGTAATATTTAGCTAAGCTTCTAACTTATCTTTCTTTTTATTAAATTTTTTAATTATCTTTTTTTATTAAAAGTCTTTTTTAGCTACTTACTAATTATTATTATTTAGGTATCTTTTCTAATATACGAGATATTTTATTTAAGTAATACTTTATCTTTTTTTAACTTTTCTTCTATTAAGGATTCGTTCGATTTTATAATTATCGGTATTAAGCTTAAGGCTAAGTTATTCTCTTAGAGCGTTAGCTAGTTAAAGTTAAATAACTAATATAACGGGATAGATATTTATAAAGTTATTAAGATTTAGTTAATAAGCTAAATAGCTAATTTATTCGATTACGTAAAAAAGCTTAGTTTACCGTTCTAAAAGCTTCGCTACTTATTTATTAAAAATAAAATATTTTTTCCTAAGTTTTAACTAAACTTAATTACTAAGCTTAAACTTAAGCTTCCGATATTTCTTATTATAATATTATTTTATCGTAGCTTAGGCGTAAGTAATAAAAATAATTACCTTATTTTTTAATATTTCCTAAGATTTAAGAGAAGCTTAATTACTTAGATAACGAAAACTATTATTTATCTAGAATTTAGTAAGTAACTTATTTAGTATAGTCTTAATAACTAAGGAGAAGGAGTTATTAAGAGAAAACTAAAAAGCTAATAAGGTATTAATTTATCGCTTTATCGGGAAATTAGTAGCGAAGAATTTAAAAATAATTTTAATAATTTAATTTTATTTTTCGGATAAATTATTAGTTTATAAGTAATATATAATTAATATTAAGAGTTTAATACTAAAAATAAATTATAAAGTTTTCTAAAGCTTAAATATAAATTTTAGATCTTAATTAGAGATAATTTATTTTAGGAGTTCCTAATTATAATAAGTAAGCTTATAATATAGCTACTAAGCTTATTTTTTAGCGGTAAAATAATTATATTTAAAGGTTAAAATATATATTTTTAGAAATTTATTAGTAATAATAAGAAAAATATTATAGAACTTTCTTTTAAGTTTAAACTAAGGTAAGTTTTCCGAAAAAACTAAAAAAAGTTTAATAATAAAATCTATTATAATTATATAAAAAAAATCGCTAGAAAATAAATTAGAATTATTTCCCTAAAAGGAGGCTATCTATTAGTTTAATTATATTTATAAATATTATATTTATTTATAAAATTATTAATTTTTTTTTTTAATTAGGAAATAATAAAATTAAAAAAAAATTTAGCTTATATATATTTTTAACTAATATAAAATTTATAAAAATAATACTTAAAAATAATTTCTTTAGCGTAGTTTTCGGGAATATAAAGTTATTATTAATTATTAATATTTTTAAGATATAATAAGCTATTTACTTAAATAAAAGGGAGTTTTTCCTAAAAGTTTTTATTTTCGAGTTACTTTAAGATTTTAGACTATTATATATTAAGGAGATATTTTTCGAAAATCCTATATTAGAAGGTATTATTAATAATAGCTTCTAAGAAAATAAGTATATAGTCTTAGTTAATATAATCCTCTTAGATATCCTTAAGTTCTCCTTATCTTTTTTCTAAGATTACTTTTAAAAGGAGGCGTAAGAAAGAGTTTATAAAAATATTAAAAATACTTAAGATATATTTAACTTTAAAAAAATATTAACTTAAAAACTAAGAAATAAAAATAAGGTAATTATTACTCTTTATATTAATAGTAAAAAAAGAGGTTTATTTTATAATTATTAAAATTATAATATAATTTATAAAAACTATAATTTTTAATTTTTAAGTTCCGATTAAATAAGTTCGAAGTTTACGATAAGCTTATATTAAATAAGAGATTTTAAGTTTAGTTAGCTAATATCTAATTTTAGCTAATTTAAAAATATAACTAAAATAATAGATAAGTTTAATAAATTATTAAGGCGGAGCTAAAAATAATTTTTAAGATTCCTTATTATTAATATAGAAAAGATAAGCTATAAAACTATTTTTCTAAAAAGTATTAATTTATAAAAAAAGTTAATAATTAGGAAAAAACTAACTAAAAATAGCGTTATTATAAAAAGTATTAGTAATATTATTAAAATAATTAGTTTCTTTCTTTATTAGGATAATTTTAAACTAAAAAGTAAAGGTATTTTTTTTCGGTTTAGTAATAGGTATTTTATTTTCCTATCTTTCTTAAAATATTATTATTTTATATTTCTAAAAAAAGTTAATTTATTATATAAAATAAAGAATAAGATATTTTATTTATTTAACTAATTTAATTTATTACTTAAGATATTATAAAGTATTAGGAAACTTAATATTTTATAAAGCTTTTACTTAAGATTAAGTATTTATTAGTATAAATCTATTAACGTAATATTTTAATATTTTTATAAATAAGTAATAAAGGAATAATTTAAAAGCGGAAAGGGAAAGATTTATACTAATAAAAAGATTAAATATAGTAAAAAGATACTTAATATAATCTTCTAAAAAGTTAAAGAAAATTACTATATTATCGATATATCTAATAGCGTATATTTTATATAGTTAAAAAATATAATTAACGAATTTTTATATATAAGTAAGCGAATTTTTATACCTTATAAGAGCGATTATAGCTTTTTTTAATTTATAATAGGAAGTAATTATAAACTACTTTTAGTAATTTAAATAGATAAGAAACTAATAAAAAAAGTTTTAAGTATTAATAGTAAAAATAACCTTTTTACTTACTAACTTATAGATTATATTTTAAGGGAGAGGTATTAGATATATATTAAGAATAGCTACGCTATTTAAAGCTTATAAATTATTAATAATATATAATTTACTTCTTCTCTAAATAATAAAATATAAGCTAGCGAAAAATAAAGCTTTAAGCGCCTATTCTATCTTACTTTATAAATATATATTATTATATTTTTTATTAAGGAAATTCTAATTAGGTTTATTTAGTAAATAAGGACGTAAACTAAGTTTTTTCTTATATTAATTATTAATAAGGGGGATTTTTAGATACTATTTAAAAGGTAAATTAATTAGTTTAGTATTTTTTTAAAGCTTTAGAAAGGAATTATAAAGTTATTTTACTTTTCTAGATAACTAAGGATTTAATATATAAATTTTAACGCTATATTCTCCTTCGATTTTTAAGATATCGGGTATCTTAGAGATACCTAACTAATAAGGTTAACTTAAGTTTAAGATATTAATAAAAGGTAAGTTAGTATTAGTTTTATTAGATAATATTATTTAGTTTAAAAAAGAATCTAGTATTAAATATTTATCGGGGTTATCTAAGGAGTTTTTCTTAGTAATTTATTAAAAGATTATAAAAGAAAATTAATCGTTAAGATTTAGTATAATATTAACCTTTTTTTTTATTTAAAAAAGATTAGTTTATTACTTAAGTTAAAGATAGTTAAATAAAAATAGTTACGAATAATTAAACTTAAGAGGAAATAAGAGTTAGGGAAGAAGATAAGGTTATAATTCTTAGGAGGATTTCTAATTAACGCTAAAATTATACTTATTAAAAAAGGAGGGATTATTATTACTAAGGCGGCTATTATATATTTATAAATAGCTAGTCTTTTATAAGTAGAATAATATTTAATATATATTCCTCCGTAAAGTTAAATCTAAAGCTCTTATTAAGAGTTAAGAATATCGATTTTATAAAGGATTAAGAATCCTTATTCTAATAAAACTCTAGTAGGAAAATACTTAATAACTTAAGCGCTAGCTTTAAACTTACTAATATAAAACTTATTATTAATTTTACCGATAATATATAAAGTAAAGGTAGCTTAACTATAAGTTAAAGCTAACCCGATATTATTTAAGCTTTAAATTATTATTAGATTATAGTTAATATTATTAAACTTATTAAGTAAGTTTTTTCTAATAAGGGATCTATTTATTTTAATATTAATATATATTTTTATAGCGTTAAATAGTTTATTTTTACTAAATATTAAAATCTTTATATAAGAAAAATAGGAAACTTATTCTAAAGGAAAATTAGTTATTTAAGAAGTAGCTTCGATAATAGGAAAGTTTTTAAAAAGGAGGTTTTTAATAATATTAAGAGGTTTTATTTTATATTTCTTAAAATCTAAAATAAGATAATATAAGTTATTAGCTAGTTACTTATCCTTTTCGGTTTTAGATAATTTAAATAAGTTAGTTTTATTATCTAAATTATATTCTAAAATATTAAGAATTATATTATATATCTTAAAAAAGATTATAAAAGCTTTATTAGTATTAGGATCTTATTTAATAAGTTTATAAGTAAGATTAATAAGAATAAAATTACCTTTTAAATTTTTTTTATTTTTTCTTAGGAAAAGCTATTTTATTTTTATTTTAAACTTAATATTTTTATTAAAAGGTTTCTAAGTATTATTTATTAGCTTTCTAAAGAAATTATTTAGTTTACGATCTAGTTAGTAATCCGGATTTTATAAGGATTTCTCTTTAAAATTATTTACCTTATATTTACGTTAAGGTAACTTACTTAAAATTATATACTAAGTAATATTATTTTATAAATTACCTTAAGTTCTTTTAGTTAGCTTAGTTTAAAGGTTCGGAATAAGTTATTTATATTTATATACTTAGTTATCTAAGGTATTTTCGCTAATTAGCTATCGGAAAGTTTTTTAAAGTAAGATATTAAGTTAAGAGAAAACGATTATTAATATAAATTATTTAAGATAAAAAGCTACTTAAGCTATTCTTTTTATTTTAAATACTTATAATTAGAAGTCTTTTCTAATAAGTATATCTTAAAATATAAAGCTTTATTTTTATATAGTAAAAGCGGTAATATTAAGTTAGATAGTAAACTTTTTTTAAAAAGCTTTTACTTATCCTTAAATTCCAAGATTAGGAAAAGTAAGTTTTAATCTAATTTAAAAGTTTAGATTTCTAGAATATTATTTTATAATATAATTTTAAAGAAAAGAGGGAATAAGTTATATAAGTTTATTTATATAATCCTTACTTTAAGCGGTAACTTATTTTAAAGCGTTTATAAATTAGTTAATATTTTAATAAATAATAATTTAATTAGTTTTTTTAATCTAATTAAAAGTAATATTAAAAATATTAGTAAGCTTAAACTATCTAATATTTTTAGCTTATAACTTAACTTATTATCTAAATAGTTTTTATAAGTTTAATTAATTATATAATTATAAATTATTATTTAGGTTAATATATTTAAGGTAATCTAAGTTTTAAGGTATAATATTATAAGAGTAAAGTATATTATTAACTATTTATATTATTTTTTCCTTTTCCGCGGAAAGTAAAGGAGGTTTTCCGGAATTAAATAACGTTATAGGAGGATCTAAGAAATATTACCTTTTCGAGGTATTTTTCCTTAAAGTAGATAGTTCTTTTTTTAGAGAGGATTCTTATAGCGTAGCGGTTTTCTTACCTTTATCCTAAGAGGAGGTTTCCTTTTTACTTTCTTCCTAAAAGGGGATTTCGGTATTTTCCTCGCTTTTTTCCGGTAAAGTAAGTAACTTACCTTTTTTTTCGGTATTATTTATAGTTCGAAGGTATTCTTAAATAAGAGGTAGCTAATTTTCTAAGGGAATTCTAAGTAAGTAAGGGATACTATTAAATATATATTTTAGTTAATTTACTTATTTAAATAGTTAATTATAGTTTATTATAATATTTAGATTAGTTAGGAAAAGTTTAATTATAGTAAGTAACTTAGTTTCTTAGGGATTATCTTAATATAGTAAGTATTTTTAAACTAGCTTTATTTCCTTATATTATAAAAGAGGAAATTTACTTTTAAAAAGGTAAGGTTTTTTTACTATTTTATAAGTATTAAAAGTATAAGCTTTTTCTTTCCTAGCTATAACTTCTTCCTTAATTACCTTAAGGAGTTTAAAAGTAAAGAAATAATATATAGTTAAGGTTAAGTAATAAATATAATAAAGCTTTCTTCTAAGCTAAAAATCTACGCTTATAAAGTTTTATTAGTAAAAAATATTTTAAGTTTAACTTATTACTTTAATAGCTAAAAATCTATAAGTTAATAAAATATAAAATTACTATTAGTTAATATACGCTTATATATATAATTTACTAATAGTTATATATATTAAGCTAGCTATTAGATATAATATATAGGAAAGGGAGATAAGCTAGCTACTAATTATAAGATTATAAAATAGCTATTATAAAAAGTATAAATATAAGTAAGAGTTTTTTAAAAATTAAAATAGTAATTATAAAAAAATCTAAATTACTACTTAAAAGAATACTAAGCTAATTATATAGCTAGAAGCTTAAGGAAGATTTCTTAATATAATCTTAAAAGTATTTACTTAAGGGGATTTTACGGTAATTTCTAAATATATTAGTAAAATAGAGATTTCCTAGTACGCGGTAATTTCCTAATATATAGGGATTTCCTAGTAAAATCCGGAGATTTTTAGAAATATATTTTAATATTAGATTTTACTAAAAATCTTAGTAAAATCCTAAGAGTTATTATAAAGAAATCCTAAAAGGAAATCTTAGTAATTTCCTAAGCGTAAAAGTGATAAAGTTTTTAGGGGAAATCTAAGTAAAATCTTAAAGCGGGAAATCTTAGGAAATCCTAGGGAAATATTATAAGAGGTTAAGCGATTTATAGGGGTATTATTACACGTCTTATATTACTAACTTTATTAATATAAAAATAACTTAAAAGGTTTTAAAATATATATAATATATATATTTAAAATTATAATTTATATATAACCTACGCTTATTTTATATATAACGTTAACTAATTATATATACTTATATATACTTTATACTTATTATATATATAAACTTAACTAAGTACTTTTTATATAATTTAATTATTTAAATATAGCTTAAATCTTTTATATACTTTATTATTTTAAAAAAAAAGTATTTTAGCTATAATATATATATATATAAAGTATAAGTTAAAATACCTCTTATATAATAAAAATTTTTTTTTTTTTTTAAGCTAATTATATTATTTTTATTTTACTAAGTAAATTTTTCTTTAAGCTTTATATTTTATTATTTTATTATTATATTCTTATTATTTTTTATTATTATTATTATTTTCTAAGCTTTTTATAGCTATTTTTTTTTATTATTATTATTTTTTAAGCTTTTTATATTTATTAAGTTATTATTTTACTACTTTAATATATTATTTAATTAGCTATAATTATTATTTTATATAATATATAAAGGATTTAAGCTACGCTTAAATAGCTAAGTTATATAAAGAGTACTTAGTTAAGTTTGCGCGTATAATAAGCGCGGGGTATATATAAATATATATAATTAGTTAGCGCTACGCGTAAAATAAGCGTAAGCTATATATAAATTATAACTTTAAATATATATACTATATATACTTTAAAACTTTTTAAGTTATTCTATATTAATAAAATTAGCTTCTTATAAATATTAAGAAGTATAGAACTTTTATAATAAAATAACTTTAACTATAAATAATTTTAATACTTAATAAGCTATTATCGCTTAGCTTTTAAAGTAATAAGCTATTATCGTAAAGCTTTAAAACTTTATATACTAATAGTATTAATTTATATAGCTTCTTAAGTAATAGTAATTATAATCTTACTATAAGCTATTACTTTTTAAATTACTATTTAATAGTAATAAAGACTTTTTTTAATATAACGCTCTTTTATATTTTATAAGCTATAAATAAACTAAGCTTTTATTAATATTACTTATAATTAATAAGTATTTCTATATTAATACTTATCTTTTATAATTTAAGCTAAGGTAGCTTTATTTTTTAAGTAAGGTGCTAAATATAAATAAAACCTTAACTATTTTTTAAGTTACCTTAATATTATATTTACTAATTTATATTAATATTAAATAGCTATAATAAAGCTTAAATACTTTATATAAGGCGTTTTTAAGTTTTTTCTAACTTCCTTATTTACTTTAAAGCTAAGCTTACTTTAATAAATAATATTAAATAAGCTAATAAAATTAAAGTTATACGCTTTTATTATACTTTTACGCTAGCTTTTTATTAATATTATATAAAGTATAATATTCCCTTAACTAAGTATATTATTACTATTATTAGAATTCGCGCTATTATTATAAATATTAAGTTTTTCCGCCTTAAAAATAAAAGCTAAACGTTTTTATTTTCCGCTTCTAAGCTATCTTAGAATACCCTTATAATTTATATATACTAAACTAATATTTAGCCGCGCTTTAGTAAATATAATAGCCCCCCCTTTTAAAGCTAAAATAGCTGCGGCGGTAAAACTTATTATTAAGCGATTAAAGCTAATAATAATAAAATTATAAAGCGGCGCGCTAAAGGCCGCTACCTCCGCTATAATAGTATTAGCTATTTTTTATATAAGTACAGGGTTTAAAAAAAGTCAGTGAAAAAAGTCACAGAAATTCACTTTTAGTTATTTTTAATAAAGTTCTTTATTTAATTATAAATTAGGGCCTAGGTTATAAATTAAGACAAAATATCTATAAAATATTAGAAAAGACACTCTATAAGTACGTATTTTTTTATATTAGTAATTATAGTTATATAGGCTATAAATAGCGATTAGTCATTTAGTGACTAAAGTTACTAAAGAATAGTGACTTTTTTTCTTAAAAAATTCCTTACTAATGAAGAAAAAATAATTAAAAGAAAAAAAGCTTATAGCTATTTAGCGAAGAATTTACTCTATTTTACAGTTATTTATACTACTTACTTACTCTTACTATAGATTTTTAACTTTAAAAATAGTAGTGACTTTTTTGCGACTAAAAAAAAGTAGTGACTAACTAATTTTAAACCCTGTATAAGTATAAGCTTAATCTTTTTTTATTAGCCTTTTTAGTTTATTTCGTAAATAATATAAAAAAGGAGGAGAACCTTGCTTTAAATTAAGGAAATAAATCCCTCTTATATTAAGTCTCTTATAAAAAAAGGACTTTTATAATAATATTACTTATAAAATATTAAATAACTATTTTATAGATATTAGTTAAAATATAAACTTATTTTCCTTTTTTTTTTTTAAATTTATAAATTTTACTTTTTTTATTATTATATAAGCGAATAGTAGCTATAATTATTATACTATTATAAGTAAATTTTTTATATAATATTACTAGCTTAAGTAAATTCCCTTTTTTTACTTATAAGTAATTTATATTATTATATAAATATATTACTAATAGCGTATATACTTTAAGCTATACTTATTTATTTATAAGGGATTAGTTTATAACTAATTATAGCTAAATAGGGGGGATTATAGCGGATATATTTAAGTTTTCCTAATAGCGCTTAATTATTACGTAAAGTATATAGCTAGCTTAGGAGAGGGGCTTCTCTCCCCTCTCCTTCCTCTCTTCGATAGCTTTAATTATAACTCTATTTTAGCTTATTTCTATAATCGCCTTAGTAAAACCTTTATATTAATTAAAGCTCCTCTTACCGCTAACTAAACGTAAGAGTAAGATCTTAGTATAAAATACTATTAAATTTTACTTATATTAAAGCCGCTTTTAGCTTATTTTAGCTTAAACTCTTAGCTAGCCGCTATATATATTAAATTTATAATTAAATAAGCTATAATTAGGAAGCTTAAGTTTTAGTTTTACTATATCTTTTCTTATCTTAGTATTTTCTAGTAAATATTTTTTCTATATATTATTATAGCTATAGATTTTTCTTACTAGCTTAAAGCCTTTTTAGCGTATATCTCCGAGCTTTTTAGGGAAAGTTATAAAGAGCGCTAAGCAGGTCTTTCCTTAATTAAGATATATTAAGGGCTATTAAAGCCCCTCGGAGAATATATTATAAAGTAGGAATATACCTTTTTTAAAGCTAGACTATTATATTAGTTTAACTATACTAAGATTATTCTACTTTTATCTAAATTATATAAGAAGCTATAAGAGCGCTTAGATTATAAGAACTAGCTTATAATATACGTAGCCTTCGCTAGCTTTCTCTAAGGCTTTAATAAAATATTTAATTCTAGGAATATTCTTAACGCGCTAGTTAATTTGCCGCCCCCTTTTTCTACTAACTTAATAGATATTATATTTATATAATCTTATTTTAGTATTACTAAGCGCTAGCGTTACTATTAGTATAATTAGGTTAGTTATTTTAAGCGTAACTATCTAAAGCTTTATAAGTAAATAGGGATTTTAAAGTTAGGGCTTTTTATAAGCGGAGCGGGGAAATTAAAGGTAAATTTAGAATATTTTAATTAAGGGGATAATAAGTAAGGAGGGATAAGTATACGCTAAATATTATAGCTTAGGTAATTTCTAGCTTCGTTATATTATTTTATATAAAAATAGTCCGCGCGTAGCTTAAGCGTATAAATTTATTAATAAGTATATATTATAATTATATTACGCCCTAGCTTATAAACTAGCGCTAGTAATATATAATAATAAGTATATAGCTAGCTTTATTATTTACCGTAATTAGGTTATTTTCTAAGCTTCCTATAACTAGTATAATATTACTTAATCTTATACGCTAACTATATAAGTAAGTTTATTACTAATATATAAGTTTATTAATTCTTACTTTAAGCGGTGCTATAATTTTAAGCTTATTAGAATCTTCTTTATAGGGATTAGGGTTTAATTTTTTAAGCTATAAGGGAGCCCTTCCGCCCTCTTATCCTTATCTTTACGGAGGCTATTAGGCTATTAGCTAAGGACTATATAAAGTATCTTATTAGCGTAATAGTATATAACTTTTCCGTCCTACGCTTTTACCTCCTCGGCTAGCTTAAGGAGGGGGCTATATAAAAGATTAGTCTATAACTAATTGTAGCTAGATAAGGGGGATTATAGCGGATATATTTAGGTTTTCCCGATAGCGCTTAGTTATCGCGCGGGGTATATAGCTAGCTTAGGAGGGGGGCTTCTCTCCCCTCTCCTTTCTTTTTTTAATAGCTTTAATTATAACTCTACTTTAGCTTACTTTTATAGTCGCCTTAGTAAGACCTTTATATTATTTATTATTTTATTTACTTTATAGCTAATATTAATAGCTAGTAATTACTTATAATAATATATATAATTTTAAGCTTTACTTAAAATTTAATTTTTAGCTTATTTTAGATAATATATAATAATACTTTATAATATCCTAATAAGCGGGAAATTATAATTTACTTTACTAATAAATTAGTTATTTTATACTTTAAATTTTAATAAGTTACTTACTTTATTATAACTATCCTTAGCTTTATCTTCGCAGCCTTTATTTATTATAAATCTTAGTAGCGTACTAATTACTAATTCCTCGCTATTAGCTTATAAGATATTTTTTATATTTTATATATTATAACCTTTACCTTAATTATAAGCCCTTTTTTATTTTCTAAAATATTAAATTTTACTAACTTATTTAATAAAGAGAAAGCTAGCGTCCTGCCTCCTTATTATAGTAATTAAAATTACTATATCTAACTCCGCTAGGAACTTAATAATTCCTTACCTTTTTTATTTTAAAGCTTACTTTATAATATACCTTATAAGTATCTTCTTAAAGTTTAGAAATAAATTATTAACTTAATAAATAAAAGATAAATCCGCGCTAGCTTATTATTCGCGGCCGCCCCTATTTTATTTATAAAAAAGCTAGGAAGTAGGTAGCGCTTTTATATTAATTATTACGCTTTAAATAAAGTAATAAAGTAAGATTATTATCTCTTTTTACTTATTAAAAAGACGCTTTATAGCTTTTTAAATATTTACTAGTTTATAAAACTTAATATTTATATTACCTTTTATAAGCTTTATATTATAAAAGGTAAAAAATACTTTATAATTTTCTATATTTAGTTTAGTTTATTTAAATACTTTATTTACCTTTTTAGCTTTATAAGAGCGCTTATTATATTTTAGCGTTATATTAATATTACTTTTAATTACTTTTTAAAAAATTTTATTATAATATATTTAAATAATATCTTTATTTATTTAGTAAGTTCCTATTTTAATTATTAATATAAAGTATATATTATACTCTTATATTTTTATTAAGCTAAGCTTTTCCTTAATCTTAATAAATATAACTTTATTATTTATAAGGTTAAGTACTTAAGGTTTATTATCTATATTAGTAAAAAAGTATAGCTAGACCTTATTAAAGTTTTTATAATTTTAAAATAAAAAGCGCTAACTTATATTTAAAATATACGTAACTTTCTTAAGTTTACTAACTTTTATTATAATTTTATATTTTATTTTTTAAACTTTATAGCCCCTTTAGTTAAGCTTATAAAACGTAGCGCGCTTTTTTATTAAATTAATAAATATTAGCTTACTTTTAATATACTTAAGTCCGCGTTTATCTTTACTTTTATCTTTACTTAGTAAAATTTAAATTATAATATTATTATTAAAGCTAACTATTTTAATAAAGCTATTAGCAAGTACCTTTTCTAGTTTAGCTTAAACTATATTTTTTAGCTTATTATATATTATTCTAAGAAACTTTTACTTATAAAATAAAATTATATAATTTATAATAAAAAGCTTTTTATTATTATTTCTTACCTTAAAATATAATTTACTAAGTTATATAAAGTTATATAATTATTTTTTATTTTTATAAATTATAAAGCTTTAAAGTATTTTATTACGCTTAAAGCTATAATAAAATATTAAGCGCGTTAGGCTAAAACGCTTACCTTTTTTAATTTCCGCTTTTAATATTATCTTAGTATATAAGCGTCGTAGCTTAATATACTCTCTTAGCAAAAATAAGATTATTTTAAAATAAAGAAGCATTTTAGTTAGATTATATAGCTTATATTTATTTACTTTTTTAAGTTATAGCTAGTTTAATTTAGCCTAGCCCTATCTTAGTTTCTTATAGCTATACTTTTTATTTAAAACGCCCTAGCTTTTTTTTATAATAAGATTTTATAGGACCTTTAGTTAAAAGCTTTTTATATTAATTCCTTTTATTATATACGCTACTAAGTAATTTAATTAAGCGCTTAGAAACTTCCGCTAAAAGCAGGTACTTATAAATAAGTTATAAACTATTTTATTTTTACTTATAGATAGCTATAATTTTAAAGCTATTTTTAAGTTTTTAAATAAGAACTTTTAATTATTATACTTATCTAATAAACTTATAATTTCCTTATAATAAAATATTTTAATAAGAATATTATTTTTATATTTTTTTAATATAAGTTTTACTAAAATAATATATTTATAAATATAATATATTTTATTTATAATTATTATTATTATAAAAATTACCTTAATTATTAGCGCTATTAAAAGTTATTTTAGCTACTACCTCTTTTTAAATAGTTTTAAATAACCCTTTTTATAAACTTTATAACTAAGCTACTTACTATTTTAAAATCCTAGCTTTATTTTTTAATAATTATTATAAATTACTTATTAAAATATATTTAGCTTAAAGTTATAATATTTATAAATATTAAGTAATATACTAAGCGCTTTATTTAATATTAGTAATAGTTTTATAATTTCCTTTATAAGTTAATTTTTAATTATAGTTTTAATTAAATAAGCTACTTTTAGTTTACTTTTTATTATTTTACTAAAGTTAATAAGCTATTTTTTATAGCGTATTACTTTTAAACTAATAAGAGTATAAAGCGTATAAATTAAGAAATATAAGCTATTCTTTATTATATAATCTTTTTCTTATAATTTAATTAGCCGCGCTATTTACTTACTTACTAGCTTATTTTAAATAATTAGGACTTATCTATAATAGCCTAATAGGTATTAATTCTAACTATTTATTTTATAGCTTCGATATTATTTTTTTTAACTAGCTAGTAGAGGCGGCCGCTTTTATTTTTTCCCCGAAAAGCTAAGTTATAGTATTTACTTATTTCTTTTATAATAGTATTAAACTAATATAAGCTTTTATCGCCTAAGCTTAATAGTAATAATAAGACTTTTTAAATAAGTTTTACTAACTTATAGAATAGTTTTAAATTAGCAATTTTATATAGCTTAACTTTACTTATATATAGTTTAACTATTTATTTTAAAAGCTTAATTACCTTAAAAATAAGTATAAGGTAATAGCTATATTAATACCGCTTACTATTACTTTTAATATATTACTTAATATTTACTTTATTTTTTATATTAACTTTATTAAGTATACTATTAGTAACTTTTTATTATTTTAGTTATTTACTAACTTTTAGCTAAATCCCCTTCTTTATTTTTTTTATAATAACTTATCCTTTAATAAATATAAAATTAAGGAAATCCTTACTATAAAGAATATTAAAAATTAACGCTTATAAGGTAGGACGCCTTATTAACTTATTCTTATAAAATAAAAAAGTTATATTATTTTAATTTAGAAGCTACTTAATAGCTTTAAACGCTATATAATATTAAACTACTTTAAGTTTATATAAAAAAAATATATACTTTTATAATAGCTTAAAGTAAACTTAATTATATACTTATTTAAGCGCCCTTTATAGCTAATTATCCCCTTTAAGTAATTTTCCCTTTTTATTTTATAAATATAATATTACCCCCTTACCCCTTATTCCCCTTTATTCTTTATTTACTTACTCTTTCTCCCTTTTTATATTAGCTTTAAGTTAATATTTACTTTCTTTATCTTCTTTTTATAATCCTTTACTATAATTAAATAACTTAGGAGATTATTATATTATTAGCTATAGCTTAGCGCTAATATTAACTTATAATAAATATATTCTTAAGTAAGGGAGGGCGTGCTATAAAGCTAGGGGAATATTTAATATAATACCGATAGCGGGAGTTTTATTTATCTTACTCTTAAGCTATGCGCGCCGCGCGTAAGCGCTAGCGTAAACCCGCTTTACTAATATATAACGGAGGGGGAGGATAAGTGCTACGCGTAAGCGCTAAGTAATTAAAAGCTAGATAATATATATAAGTTAGTAAGGGTAATATATAATATAATAGTAAGTAAGCTTAGTATATTATATAAATTAGTTAATACCGTAACTATTTAATAAAAAATATTATTTTTTTTTATTTTCCTACTTTTATATATTAATATCTGCTTAGTAGTTTATAATTTAGGTAGCTTACTTATTTTACTATTACTTAAAAATTTATTATTATTATTCTTTTTATTATTAAAAAGATATTTTATATTATAAAGCGGAAAAATTAAAGCTAGTAGCGAGGGCGCCTTATTATTATTATTATTATTATTAATATTATATTATTATTAAAAATATACTATAAATTAAAGTATATAAAGTAAGTATAGTAATTATATTATTAGTAGCGGGGATAAGCGTAAAAGATTATTATTATTTAAGTATAAAGGGGGCGTAAAAGTTAGTTACTAAGCGCGGTATAATATAAGTAGCGGCTAATATAGCTTATAAGTAATTAATATAAGTAAAAAACTTTAGTATAAGCTAAGCGTGCTAGCTAAGTATTTTTTTAGCGTAAAAGCGAGCAAGTAAGATAATAGCTTATTTTTCCCTAACTATTATTTATAAGTTACAGATAGCTTATTATATATAATAGTTTTACTAAGGCGATTATAGAAGTAAGCTAAGGTAAAGTTATAATTAAAGCTATCGAAAAGAGGAAAAAAAGGGAAGAGAAGCCCCCCTCCTAAGCTAGCTATATACCCCGCGCGATAACTAAGCGCTATTAGGAAAACCTAAATATATCCGCTATAATCCCCCTTATCTAGCTATAATTAGTTATAAACTAATCCCTTATATAGCCCCCTCCTTAAGCTAGCTAAGGAAGTAGGAGCGTAAGATAGAAGAGTTACGTATTACTATGCTAGTAGAACGCTCTATATAAACCTTAGCTAATAGCTTAATAGCCTCCGTAAAGATAAGGATAAGAGGGCGGAAAGGCTCCCTTATAGCTTAAAAAATTAAACCTTAATCTTTATAAGGAAAATTCTAATAAGCTTAGAATTATAATACCGCTTAAAATAAGAATTAATAAACTTATATATTAGTAGTAAAACTTACTTATATAGCTAGTATATAAAATTAAGTAATACTATACTAATTATAAAAAGCTTAAAGAATAACTTAATCGTAGTAAATAGTAAAGCTAGCTATATACTTATTATTATATACCGCTAGCGCTAGTTTATAAGCTAAGGCGTAATATAGCTACGGTATATACTTACTAATAAATTTACGCGCTTAAGCTACGCGCGGACTATCCTTATATAAGGTAATATAATAAAGCCGGAAATTACCTAAGCTATAATATTTAATATATACTTATCCCTCCTTATTTATTATCCCCTTAATTAAAATATTTTAGATATACTTTTAACTTCCTTACTTTACTTATAAAAAGCCCTAACTTTAATATCCTTATTTACTTATAAAGCTTTAGGTAATTATACTTAAAATAACTAATTTAATTATATTAATAATAACGCTAGCGCTTAGTAATACTAAAATAAGATTATATAAACGTAATATTTATCGGGTTAATAAAAGGGGGGGGCAGTAAATTAACTAATATATTAAGAATATTCCTAAAATTAAATACTTTATTAAAGCTTTAGAGAAAACTAGCGAAGGCTATATATATTATAAGCTAGTTCTTATAATCTAAGCGCTTTTATAGCTCCTTATATAGCTTAGATAAAAGTAGAATAATCTTAGCGTAATTAGACTAATATAATAGTCTAGCCTCGAAAAGAGTATATTCTTACCTTATAATATAATCTTTAAGGGGCTCTAATAGCTCCTAATATATCTTAATTAAGGAAAAACCTACTTAGCGCTCCTTATAACTCTTTTTAAAAAGCTTAGAAATATATACTAAAAAAGCTTTAAGCTAATAAGAAAAATTTATAGCTATAATAATATATAGAAGGAATATTTACTAAAAGGTACTAAGATAAGAAAAGATATAGTAAAATTAAAACTTAAGCTCCCTAATTATAGCTCTATTAATCGCAAATTTAATATATATAGTAGCTAGCTAAAAGTTAAGGCTAAGATAAGCTAAAAGCGGCTTTAATATAGGTAGAATTTAATAGCGTTTTATATTAAGATCTTACTCTTACGTTTAGTTAGCGGTAAGAGGAGCTTTAATAAATATAATAGTCTTACTAAGGCGACTATAGAAGTAAGCTAAGGTAAAGTTATAATTAAAGCTATCGAAGAGAGGAAAAAAAGGGGAGAGAAGCCCCCCTCCTAAGCTAGCTATATACCCCGCGCGATAACTAAGCGCTATCGGGAAAACCTAAATATATCCGCTATAATCCCCCTTATTTAGCTATAATTAGTTATAAACTAATCTCTTATATTATAAGTATATATTTATAGTAAAAAAATACTTTTTTTAAAAGTATTATTTTTACTATTACTTATATACCTTATAAGCTATCTTATAATTATATTAATAATTAATATTATAATTATTATAAAAGTTTTAAATATAAAAAATATATAAATATTTTACTTTTTATAATATAATAATATTTTTATTATTAAAATCTTTTTTTATAACGTAGCTACTTATTATATAAGCTAGTAACTATAGCTAATTAAATAATATATTAAAGCGGTAATATAATAACTTAATAAATATAAAAAGCTTAAAAAAATAATAATAATAATAAAAAAATAAATAATTATAAAAAAGCTTAAATAATAATAATAATAATAAAAAATTATAAGAATATAATAGTAAAGTAATAAAATATAAAGCTTAGAGAATTATTTACTTAATAAGGGGAAATAATATAACTAGCTTAAAAAGAAAAATAAAAGAGGAGGATAAAAAATTTTCTATATAAGGGGTATTTTAACTTATACCTTATATATATATATATTATAGCTAGAAATACTCTTTTCTTAAGGTAATAAAGTATATAAGGGATTTAAGCTACGCTTAAATAGCTAAGTTATATAAGGAGTACTTAGTTAAGTCCGCGTATATAATAAGCGTAAGGTATATATAAGTATATATAATTAGTTAGCGCTATACGCGGGACAGGCGCGGGCTATATATAAATTATAACCCTAAGTATATATATTATATATATTTTAGAACCTCTTAAGTTATTCTATATTAATAAAGTTAGCTTTTTATAAATATTAAAAAGTATAAGACTTTTATATAATAAGTAAGGTTTAAAATTAGTTAGTAACTTTTTAGTCTTTTTTTAGTTAGTCTAAACTAACTAACTAAAGTCCTTATTTTTAAGAACTAAAAAAAGTCCTAACTAACTAAAGTTCTTATAGTAACTAATTTTAATTAATTACTTTTAATTTTTAATTAGTTACTAACTAACTAAAGAATAAAATTAATTACTAGCGTTAATTATTTTTTTAATAATCTTAAAAAAACCTTTATTAAAAACGCTTCTAAATAGTAATTTTTTATAATTTTAGCTATTTTACTTACTTTATAGTAAAAAGTTAAAGATAATTTTTTTTTAAAAATAATTTTTAAAGATATTAATAAGAAAAAAAGCTTTAATAAATTATATTATAGTAAAAAATAATTTAAAGAAATAGATAAGTATTATAATAGCTAAAAAGTTTTTTTTTATAATTTTACTTATTTTTTTATAATTATTATAAAAATATTAATAAAAAAAATATATTTATTTTAAGAATTTATTATAAGTAAAGATAAATATTATTCTAAAAGCTTTTAAAGCTTATTTTACTTAAAATTATATATTTTATAAAGCTATAATTTTTTTTTATTTTTAAATAAATTATTTAAAAAGATATAAATTATTTTATTTACTACTTTATATAAAGTACTAAAAATACTAATATTTATTTTAAAAGCTTAATTAAAAAGAAAAAAATAATTTAAAAAATTAGTAAAAAAGAAAAGGGTTTTCTTTATATAATATCTTTTTTTTAAGTTAGTAAGGTTATTATAGCCTTAGTTATAAATTATTTTCTATTTTTACCTTTTTTTCCTTACTAAGTTATTTTTTAATATAGTAAACTAAGATATAGATAAAGTTTTTATTTTTTATAAAAATAACTCCTTTAATAATAAGGTTAAAAATATAAATTAAATCTTTTTAAGTAATATATTTTTAAGCTTTCTTATAAGATTTTTTACTTAAAATTATAACTATTAATTTATATTTATTTATATTATTAACTTTAAAATACTTTTTTTATTTAAATAAAAGATTTAAAATAAAAGCTAATAATAGCCTTATAATTATAAAAAAATTATAGCTTATAGCTTAAAAAAAGCGAACTTTTTTACCTTTTTTTATTATTTTTATTTCTTTTTATTTCTTTTTTATAAAATATATTAAACTAAGGGAATAAGTAGCTACTTTATATAATTACTTTTTAAATTTAAATAATATTATATTAACTTAGAAATAAACCTTAATAAAAATATAAGTAAGTTTTTTAAGCTATAATAAAGTTTTTTCTATTTTTTAATTATATTTTATCTTACCCTATACCTTTTTTTAAATTCCCTAAGTTATAAAAAGTACTTTACCTTATAGTAGCTACGCTGCGCGTAATATACCTATTTTAGTAAATAGTAAAAATATATTTTTATTTCCTTTAAGAATTTATTTAAAGTAGATATAAATTAGCTAAAATTATAAGAAAAAACTTAATATAGCTAAGGCTATAAAGAATCTTATATTTTTTTCCTTATCTTTTTATTACTTTTTTCTAGTTTTTTCTTTAAGTTAATATAAAAAAGCTTTTTATATCTACCCTTTTTTATAAGTAATATAAGGTTTTAAGTAAACTTTTAAACTTTATTACTAAAAAATATTTTAAGAATATAAGGAAGGTATATTTATAAAAAGTAAGTTTATAATTAGATACGCGGCGTAAAGCGCTTTTTTAAGCTAATTACTAAATACTTTTACTTATTTTCCCTATATTAAGAAAAATTTTTAAAGTCTCCCTTTTTCTTTAATAACTTAAGAGTTTTATAAGATAACTTAAACTTTAATTTATTTTACTACTTTTAATTTTTATATAATAAAGATAAAAAAAGTATTTTTAGGAAGCTTTTTTCTTAAAAAATTAAATAGCGCTAACTACTTTTAGCTTAGTACCTTTAATTTTTTAAAATATTTAACTTAAACTCTATAACTTTAATTATTACTTAAGGAGAGTTTATTTTACTTAAAATACCTCCTCTTACTTTTATTTCTTAATATAAGCTACTTAAAAAGCTTTCTAAATTTTAATTAAAAAATACTAATTATTTTTAACTATTTATTATTTATAAAAAATAATTACGCGTATTAAAGTATAATATACTATTTAATTATTTCCTTTTCTTAGGAAAATAAGTAAAAGAAAAAAAAAAGTAAAAAAAAACTATAAAAGTATAAAAAAAAGCTTATAAAAAAGCTAGAAAATTAGCGGAAAAAGTTAAGAAGCCTTATTATAATAAAAAACCTTAAGATAACGAAAAGCTAGATTAGAAATAATATATAAGATAGTTTAATAAAATTATTTATAAATAACTTATTAGTATAATAGTTACTTTTTTATTTTCTTATTAATATTTTAAAAAAAAAACTTTAAAAATAATTCTTATATTTTATATTTTATAAGCTTTTTATATATATTTTTTATAGAATTTATTTAAAAGTAATTATTAGTTTTAAAAATACTTTTTATTATATAAAAAATAATTATTTACTTATAACTAAGGTTTAAAATTAGTTAGTAACTTTTTAGTCTTTTTTTAATTAGTTAGGACTAACTAACTAAAGTTCTTATTTTTAAGGACTAAATTTAATCCTAACTAATTAAAGTTTTTATAGTAACTAATTTTAGTTTATTAGTTTTAGTCTTTAGTTAGTTAGTAACTAACTAAAGACTAAAAAAATAGTTACTAGCGTTAATTATTTTTTTTTTATTTTTTAAAAAAGCTTAGTAAAAGGCGCTTCTAAATTGTTTTTTTTTTATATTTTTAGCTATTTTACTTCTTTTTTAATAAAAGGTTAAAGATAATACTTTTTTAAAATATATTTTTAAAAAATATTAAGAAGAAAAAAACGTTAATAAATTATATAATAATATAAAATAATTTTAAAAAATAGATAAATCTTATTATAGCTTAAAATTACTTTCTTTATAATTTTACTTATTTTTTTATAATTATTATAAAAATATTAATAAAAATAAAATAGGTATTTTAAGAATTTATTATAAGTATATAATAATTATATATAGGGTTTAAAATTAGTTAGTTATAACTAACTAATAACTGACTAAAGTTTAGTTATAACTAAAATACGTACTTTTTAGTTAGTTATTAGTTAGTTACTTTAATAACTTTAGTTAGTTACTAAATAAAGTAACTAACTAACTAAAGACTAAAAACTAAAATAACTAAAGCTTTAGTTAGCTTACGTAAGCTAATTAAATATAAAAAAAATACTAGTATATAGCTCCGATTATATATTTTATATAACTTAAGTTTTTTTTTTAATTAAACTATTATTTAGCGAGTAAAAAAATCTTAAATATTATATATTAAAAAGAAGAAATTAAATATAATAATAAGTTTATTAAAAATAGTAAATAAATATTATAAAATTTAATATAGCTTTAAGCTTTTATATAAAGCTTAAATATAAGTTAAAGAGTTTTTATTACTTAAAACTTTTAAGCTTAAAATATTTAATATTATAATAATAATATATAAAAAGTTAATATAAAGAAAAAATATATTATTAGCTAGAAAAACTTATTTAATAATAAGTAAAAAAAACTAGCTATTTAAGGAAACTTATAAGCTTTAATCTTCTTCTTCTAAAGCTTTATTTTCCTCTTTTTTAATTTGCTAAAAATTATAATAAAGGCAGATTTACGTTTAGACTATAAGTTTAAGACTAGAAAATCAGTTTTTATAATATAATATATAAATTATCTTATTAACTAAGTATATTTTATTACCTCTTCTTATCTTTTATATTATATATAATAACTTACGTGACTGCCCTCCTTGTCCCTTAAGGGATAAACCTATTAACTGCTCTTCTTATCCCTTAAGGGATAAACCTGTTAACTGCTCTTCTTATCCCCTAAGGGATAAACTTATTAACTGCTCTTCTTATCCCTTAGGGGATAAACCTATTAACTGCTCTTTATTAACTAATCTTCTTATCCCCTAAAAGATAAACCTGTTAACTGCTCTTCTTATCCCTTAAGGGATAAACTTATTAACTACTCTTTTTATCCTCTAAGGGATAAACCTATTAACTGCTCTTCTTATCTCTTAGGGGATAAACTTATTAACTGCTTTTCTTATCCCCTAGGGGATAAACTTATTAACTACTTTTCTTATCTCCTAAGGGATAAACCCGTTAACTACTCTTCTTATCCCCTAAGGGATAAACCTATTAACTACTTTTCTTATCCCCTAAGGGATAAACCTATTAACTACTTTTCTTATCCCTTAAAAGATAAACCCGTTAACTGCTTTTCTTATCCCCTAAGGGATAAACTTATTAACTACTTTTCTTATCCCTTAGGAGATAAACTTATTAACTACTTTTCTTATCCTTTAAGGGATAAACTTATTAACTACTTTTCTTATCCCCTAAAAGATAAACTTATTAATTACTTTTCTTATCCCTTAAGGGATAAACCTATTAACTACTCTTCTTATTCCCTAAGAGATAAACTTATTAACTACTCTTCTTATCCCTTAAGGGATAAACTTATTAACTACTCTTTTTATCCCCTAAAAAATAAACTTATTAACTACTCTTCTTATCCCCTAAGGGATAAACCTATTAACTGCTCTTCTTATCCCCTAAAAGATAAACTTATTAACTGCTTTTTTTATCCCCTAGGGGATAAACTTGTTAACTGCTCTTCGTTAACTAATCTTCTTATCCCTTAAGGGATAAACCTGTTAACTACTCTTCTTATCCTTTAAAGGATAAACTTATTAATTACTTTTCTTATCCTTTAAGGGATAAACTTATTAATTACTTTTCTTATCCCTTAAGGGATAAACTTATTAACTACTCTTCTTATCCCTTAGGGGATAAACTTATTAACTGCTCTTCTTATCCCTTAGGGGATAAACTTATTAACTACTCTTTTTATCCCCTAAAGGATAAACCCGTTAACTACTCTTCTTATCCCCTAAGGGATAAACCCGTTAACTACTCTTCTTATCCCTTAAGGGATAAACTTATTAATTACTCTTCTTATCCTTTAAGGGATAAACCTATTAACTACTTTTCTTATCCCCTAAGGGATAAACCCGTTAACTGCTCTTCTTATCCCCTAAGGGATAAACCCGTTAACTGCTCTTCTTATCCCTTAAGGGATAAACTTATTAATTACTTTTTTTATCCCTTAAGGGATAAACTTATTAACTATTTTTCTTATCCCCTAAAAGATAAACTTATTAACTACTCTTCTTATTTTTTAGGGAATAAACTTATTAACTACTCTTCTTATCCCTTAAGGGATAAACTTATTAACTATTTTTCTTATCCCTTAAAGGATAAACTTATTAACTATTCTTCTTATCCCTTAAGGGATAAACTTATTAACTACTCTTCTTATCCCTTAAGGGATAAACTTATTAACTACTTTTCTTATCCCTTAAGGGATAAACTTATTAATTACTCTTCTTATCCCTTAAGGGATAAACTTATTAACTACTTTTCTTATCTTTTAAAAGATAAACTTATTAATTACTTTTCTTATCTTTTAAAAAATAAACTTATTAACTACTCTTCTTATCCCTTAAAAGATAAACTTATTAACTACTCTTCTTATCCCCTAAGAGATAAACTTATTAATTACTTTTTTTATCCTTTAAAGGATAAACTTATTAACTACTCTCCTTATCTTTTAAGGGATAAATACTTATCGTCTTAGGTATATTATTATTATCTTATATAATATAATTAATCTCCTTATCTTTTTATACTTATATTAACGAAATATAAGACTTAACTCTTACTTCTTAGACTAAAATATAGATAAGACGCGTCTTTTTAGTTTACCCGAAGCGCTATACGCGATAGTTAGCTTATTTCTCTCTAATTATCTTCTACGGGACTAACTTATTAACTACTTTTCTTATCCTCTAAAGGATAAACTTATTAACTACTTTTCTTATCCCTTAAGGGATAAACTTATTAACTATTTTTCTTATCCCTTAAGGGATAAACTTATTAACTACTTTTTTTATCTCCTAAGGGATAAACTTATTAATTACTTTTCTTATCTTTTAAGGGATAAATACTTATTATCTTAGGTATATTATTATTATTCTATATAATATAGTTAATCTCCTTATCTTTTTATACTTATATCGATAAAATATAAAACTTAACTCTTACTCCTTAAACTAAGATATAGATAAGACGCGTCTTTTTAGTTTACCTAAAGCGCTATATACGATAGTTAGCTTATTTCTTTTTAGTTATCTTTTATAAAACTAACTTATTAACTACCTTTCTTATCCCTTAAGGGATAAACTTATTAGCTACTTTTCTTATCCTTTAAAAGATAAACTTATTAACTGCTTTTTTTATCCCCTAAAAGATAAACTTATTAATTACTTTTTTTATCCCCTAAGGGATAAACTTATTAACTGCTTTTCTTATCCTTTAAAAGATAAACTTATTAATTATTTTTCTTATCCCCTAAGGGATAAACTTATTAACTGCTTTTTTTATCCTTTAAGGGATAAACTTATTAACTACTTTTCTTATCCCCTAAAGGATAAACTTATTAACTACTCTCCTTATCCTCTAAAGGATAAATACTTATTATTTCGAGTATATTATTATTATCCTATATAGTATAGTTAATTTCCTTATCTTTTTATACTTATATTAACGAAATATAAAACTTAACTCCCGCTCCTTAAACTAAGATATAAATAAAACGCGTCTCTTTAGTCTGCCCGAAGCGCTATACGCGATAGTTAGCTTACTTCTCTCTAATTATCTTCTATAGGACTAACTTATTAATTACTCTTCTTATCCCCTAAAAGATAAACTTATTAATTACTTTTCTTATCCCCTAAGAGATAAACTTATTAACTACTTTTCTTATCCCTTAAAAAATAAACTTATTAACTACTTTTCTTATCTTTTAAAAAATAAACTTATTAATTACTTTTCTTATCCCCTAAAAAATAAACTTATTAATTACTTTTCTTATTCCTTAAGGGATAAACTTATTAATTACTTTTCTTATCTTTTAGGGGATAAACTTATTAACTACTTTTCTTATCCTTTAAGAAATAAACTTATTAACTACTCTCCTTATTTTTTAGGGGATAAATACTTATTATCTTAAGTATATTATTATTATCCTATACGGTATAGTTAATCTCCTTATCTTTTCGTACTTACGTTAACGAAATATAAGACTTAACTCCTACTTCTTAGACTAAAATATAGATAAGACGCGTCTTTTTAGTCTGCCCGAAGCGCTATATACGATAGTTAGCTTACTTCTCTTTAGTTATCTTTTACGAGACTAACTTATTAACTACTTTTCTTATCCCTTAAGGGATAAACTTATTAGCTGCTTTTTTTATCTTTTAGGGGATAAACTTATTAATTACTTTTCTTATCTTTTAAGGGATAAACTTATTAATTACTTTTCTTATCCCTTAAGGGATAAACTTATTAATTATTTTTTTTATCTTTTAAGGGATAAACTTATTAACTACTTTTCTTATCCCTTAAGGGATAAACTTATTAACTACTTTTCTTATCCCCTAAGGGATAAACTTATTAATTATTTTTCTTATCCCTTAAGGGATAAACTTATTAACTACTTTTCTTATCCCTTAAAAGATTATCCTTTAAGGGATAAACTTATTAACTGCTCTTCTTATCCTTTAAAAGATAAACTTATTAACTACTCTTCTTATCCCTTAAGGGATAAACTTATTAATTACTTTTCTTATCTTTTAGGGGATAAACTTATTAACTACTCTTCTTATCCTTTAAGGGATAAACTTATTAATTACTTTTCTTATCCCCTAAGAGATAAACTTATTAACTACTCTCCTTATCCCCTAAAGGATAAACTTATTAACTACTTTTCTTATCCTTTAAAAGATAAACCTATTAACTACTTTTCTTATCCCCTAAGGGATAAACTTATTAACTACTTTTCTTATCCCTTAGGGGATTATCCCTTAAGGGATAAACTTATTAACTACTCTTCTTATCCCTTAAGGGATAAACTTATTAATTACTCTTTTTATCCCCTAAGGGATAAACTTATTAACTACTCTTTTTATCTCTTAGGAGATAAACTTATTAACTACTTTTCTTATCTTTTAGGGGATAAACTTATTAACTACTCTTCTTATCCCCTAAAAAATAAACCTATTAACTACTCTCCTTATTTTCTAAAAGATAAATACTTATTATTTTAAGTATATTATCGTTATCTTATATAATATAGTTAATCTCCTTATCTTTTTATACTTATATTAATAAAATATAGGACTTAACTCCCGCTTTTCGGACTAAGATATAAATAAGATACGTCTTTTTAGTCTGCTTAAAGCGCTATACGCGATAGTTAGCTTATTTCTCTCTAATTATTTTTTATAAGATTAACTTATTAATTACCTTTCTTATCCCTTAAAAAATAAACTTATTAATTACTCTTTTTATCCCTTAAAAGATAAACTTATTAACTACTTTTCTTATCTCTTAAGGGATAAACTTATTAACTACTTTTTTTATCCCTTAAAGGATAAACTTATTAACTACTCTCCTTATCTTTTAGGGGATAAATACTTATTATCTTAGGTATATCGTTATCGTTTTATATAATATAATTAATCTCCTTATCTTTTCGTACCTATATCGATAAAATATAAAACTTAACTCCCGCTCCTTAAACTAAGATATAAATAAAACGCGTCTTTTTAGTTTACCTAAAGCGCTATACGCGATAATTAGCTTACTTCTCTCTAATTATTTTCTATAAAATTAACTTATTAATTACTTTTTTTATCCCCTAAAAGATAAACTTATTAGCTACTTTTCTTATCCCCTAAAGGATAAACTTATTAGCTACTCTTCTTATCCCCTAAAGGATAAACTTATTAACTTTATTTCCTAAAAAATAAACCTATTAATTACTTTTCTTATCCCCTAAGGGATAAACTTATTAACTACTTTTCTTATCCCCTAAAAGATAAACTTATTAACTACTCTTCTTATCCCTTAAGGGATAAACTTATTAATTACTTTTCTTATCTTTTAGGGGATTATCTCTTAAGGGATAAACTTATTAACTACTCTTCTTATCCCTTAGGGGATAAACCTATTAACTACTCTTCTTATCCCTTAAGGGATAAACTTATTAACTACTCTTCTTATCCCTTAAGGGATAAACTTATTAACTACTTTTCTTATTTTTTAAAAGATAAACCTATTAACTACTCTTCTTATCCCTTAAAGGATAAACTTATTAACTACTCTCCTTATCCCTTAAAGAATAAATACTTATTATCTTAAGTATATTATTATTATCTTATACGGTATAATTAATATCCTTATCTTTTCGTACTTATATTAACGAAATATAAGACTCGATTTCCGCTTCTCGGACTAAGATATAGATAAGACGCGTCTTTTTAGTTTACTTAAAGCGCTGCACGTAATAGTTAGCTTACTTCTCTTTAGTTATCTTTTACGGGACTAACTTATTAACTACTCTTCTTATCTTTTAAGAGATAAACTTATTAACTACTCTCCTTATCCCCTAAGGGATAAATACTTATCGTTTCGGGTATATCGTTATTATCCTATATAGTATAGTTAATCTCCTTATCTTTTCGTACTTATATTAATAAAATATAAAACTTAACTTTTACTCCTTAAACTAAGATACGGATAAGATATATCTTTTTAGTTTACTTAAAGCGCTATATATAATAATTAGCTTACTTCTCTTTAGTTATCTTTTACGGGACTAACTTATTAACTACTTTTCTTATCCCTTAAAAAATAAACTTATTAGCTACTTTTCTTATCCCCTAAAAGATAAACTTATTAGCTATTTTTCTTATCTCTTAAAGGATAAACTTATTAACTACTCTTTTTATCTTTTAGGGGATAAACTTATTAATTACTTTTCTTATCCCTTAAGGGATAAACTTATTAACTACTTTTCTTATCCCCTAAGGGATAAACTTATTAACTATTTTTCTTATCCCCTAAAAGATAAACTTATTAACTACTTTTCTTATCCCCTAAAAGATAAACTTATTAACTATTTTTCTTATTTTTTAGGGGATTATCCCTTAAGGGATAAACTTATTAACTACTTTTCTTATCCCTTAAGGGATAAACTTATTAACTACTTTTCTTATCCCTTAAAAGATAAACTTATTAATTACTTTTCTTATCTCTTAAGGGATAAACTTATTAACTACTTTTCTTATCCCCTAAGGGATAAACCCGTTAACTACTTTTCTTATCCCCTAAGGGATAAACTTATTAACTACTTTTTTTATCCCTTAGGGGATAAATACTTATTATCTTAGGTATATTATCGTTATCTTATATAATATAGTTAATATCCTTATCTTTTCGTACTTATATTAATAAAATATAAAACTTAACTCCCGCTCCTCGAACTAAGATATAAATAAAACGCGTCTTTTTAGTTTACTTAAAGCGCTATACGCGATAGTTAGCTTACTTCTCTTTAGTTATCTTCTATAAAACTAACTTATTAATTACTTTTCTTATCTCTTAAGAGATAAACTTATTAACTACTCTCCTTATCTTTTAAGGGATAAATATTTATTATCTTAGGTATATTATTATTATTCTATATAATATAGTTAATCTCCTTATTTTTTCGCACTTACGTTAACGAAATATAAGACTTAACTTTCGCTTCTTAAACTAAGATATAGATAAGATATATCTCTTTAGTTTACCCGAAGCGCTATATACGATAGTTAGCTTACTTTTCTCTAATTATCTTTTATAAGATTAACTTATTAATTACTTTTCTTATCCCTTAAAGGATAAACTTATTAGCTATTTTTTTTATCTTTTAGGGGATAAACTTATTAACTACTTTTTTTATCCCTTAGGGGATAAACTTATTAATTACTTTTCTTATCCTTTAAGGGATAAACTTATTAATTACTTTTCTTATCCCTTAGGGGATAAACTTATTAATTACTCTCCTTATCCCTTAGGGGATAAATACTTATTATCTTAGGTATATTATCGTTATCCTATATAATATAATTAATCTTTTTATCTTTTTATACTTATATTAACGAAATATATAACTTAACTCCCGCTTCTTAAACTAAAATATAAATAAAACGCGTCTTTTTAGTTTACTTAAAGCGCTATATATAATAGTTAGCTTACTTTTTTCTAGTTATCTTTTATAAAACTAACCCGTTAACTATTTTTCTTATCTCTTAAAAAATAAACTTATTAACTACTTTTCTTATTTTTTAAAGGATAAACTTATTAATTACTTTTCTTATCTTTTAAGGGATAAACTTATTAATTATTTTTCTTATCTTTTAAAGGATAAATACCTATTATCTTAGGTATATTATTATTATCTTATATAGTATAGTTAATCTCCTTATCCTTTTATACTTATATCGACGAAATATAGGACTTAATTTCCGCTTCTTAAACTAAGATATAGATAAAACGCGTCTCTTTTATCTACTTAAAGCGCTATACGCTACCTTTCTTATCCCTAAGGGATAAACTTATTAACTTCTTTTCTTATCCCTTAAAAGATAAATACTTATTATCTCCGGTATATAGTTATTATCTTATATAATATAGTTAATCTCCTTATCTTTTCGTACCTATATTAACGAAATAGAGGACTTAATTTCCGCTTTTTAGACTAAAATATAGATAAGACGCGTCTCTTTAGTCTACTTAAAGCGCTGCACGCTTTTTTTTCGTTTATTTAAAATATTATACGCGTCTTTTTCGTTTATCCGAAACGCTATATATATCTTTTTCGTCTGCCCGAAATATTATACGCGTTTTTTTTATCTTTCCGAAACGCTATATACGTCTCTTTCCTTTGCCCGAAACGCTATATATTATAGCTACGATATTTTGCTTACTTCTCCTTCGTTATTTTCTACTATAAGTTTATAATAATAATATAATTCGCTAATATAAAGTTTAAACTTTCTCCGTGAGTTCTTATCGTAAAAACTTACTATAAAAGGTATAATAAGTATAATAATAAATAATATATTTTTTAAAAATAGCCCTATATAAGTAAGTAAGTAAGCTAAGATATATATCTTATATATATATTATATATTTATAATTATATAGCTTATAGCTATACTTATAATTTATTAATTAATTAGCTATTAGGGATATCTAAATATCTCTTTCTTTTACGTATATATATATTAGTTCCTCCTTAATTTTATTTTTAGTAAAGTTACTAATCGCTTTATTTATCTAAGTTTATATTATTACGTATAAATAATAGTAAAAAGATATATTCGCTTTCTATAATATATATCTTAGCACTTAAGGGATTAAGTTAATAAATTTAGTAAATATTACTTATAAGATATTCGCCTTTAATAAGTAAGCTAGTTACTTAGCTATTTATAATATAACTTTAAGATAACCTTAGTAAAAGTTATAACCCCGCTTAATTTTTTCCTTAGCTAAAGTTATACTTACCTAAGCTTTAGTTAAGTAAGATAAGGGAAATATATAAGTAAGTTTATTATAAAGGGACTTAGCACCTATTTTAGGGCTATCTATAAGTAGCGATTATAAGCTACTTTTTACTAAAGTTATAATTTTAGACGGATTCTAATAAAATCGGAATATTATATCGAATAAAGAATAAACTAAGTAATTAATTTATATATCTAAGAGTTAGAATATAAGTAAGTATATTATATATATATTTATATAAACTATAAATATAGAAAGCTTAACCTCTAATTTTTAAGCTTAGAGGCTTTCCTTATATATATAATATATATATATATATAAAAATAGCGGTTTTTAAAGAAAAGCTCTTAAGAATAAAAATACTAGCTTCTAAGCTAGCGATATACTAAGTAAGATTATTCTATTATTATTAGGGAATTTAAATAAATATATATATCTTTATATTAGAGTTTTTTTTCTATATTTAATAACCCCCTTAATTATATCCTACCTACTTATAGTTATATAAATTAAAGTTAGTTTTTCCTTTCTAATACTACCCTTATAGCTATAAGGCTAGGGACTAACTAAAATAATAATAAAGTATTCTTATAAAAGTAACTTATTATAAGGTTAATAATAGTACTAATAAAAGTATTAAAATTCCTAATACTTATAACTATAATAATAATTCTGCTAGGTTTATTTTATAAGGCTATGCCTTAAGAAGTAAAGTTAGCAGCGCTAACTAACTAAAAAGGAGGTTTATAAAGTAAGCCCTTATAATATAACTTAAGATCTTCGCTATAATATTTACTAATATATATACTATAACTACTTAGAACTTAGATAATATCTATATATAATAGGAACTAAGGAAGTATAGTTATCCCCTACTTAAAACTAGTATAATTTTAGATAAATAACTTATAATAAATAAGCTTTTTAACGTAATAAATCGGGCCTATAAGCTAGCCGATTTTATTAAGTAAGAGGTCTTCCTTTAAGCCTTATAGTTTTTCCTTTCTAATAAATAGTTTATATATATATATATACTTAGATACTTATATAAGCTACTAGTATAATATAGTATATCTTATATATACTACTTATAAGATTAATTATATATATTAGCTTACTTTTCTTATACTTAGTAGTTTATTTCTTTTTTAGTTTAAGCTTTTAAAGTACTAACTACTAATCGATAAACTTCTCTCCGGGCATTCCTTAAGCTAGTTAAGTAAAAATTATAGTTATAGCGGCTATTATTTTTATACTTAGTATTAGAGGAAATTTACCTTACTTAGCGCTTAGTATTAAAAAAGCTATTCTTATATCTTATATAGCGAAAGGTAGCCTTAATAAATATAATAATATTCCTAATATAATAATTATAATTTTATTAAGTTTATATAGTAAGGCTAGGGCTTTAGGAAGTAAGGCTAGTAATATTAACTAACTAAGAGGGAGGCTTATAAAGTAAGCTATATAATACTAGATACTTCCGCACTATAATAACGCTTTTACTATTTTTCCCTATTTCCCCGAATAGCTTATTAGCAGTTACCTTAAAGTAAATAAAATCTAGTATTTTTATTATAATCGTATTATCGACTACCTTACTATATTTTTTAACGCTATTAGTTATAAGCTTAAACTATTAATTATTCTTACCTTTATTAATATATCTTTTTAAAAGTTCTATTATAGTTTAATATAAGGTAGCTAATAAACTAAATATACGGAAATAGCTTTAAGGATAATTTATTAATATATCTTATTTCTCTTAGCGTAATTAGCTAACTAAATAATAAACTTAAAGCTAAGTTTACTAATAATCTCTTAGTTAATACTTATTATATTTACTTTATAATAGGTAATATTCTTTTTTAGCTATTAAAAAGATATTAATTAGTTATTATTATCCTTAGCTAAAAAGTATTTTACTTACTTAAACTTAATATTATTAAGGAATCTTATAATACCTTATAGCCTTATACTGCCCTTATAGCCTTATTTTAATATATATACGGCTTACCTAAGTTATAAGAACCCTTTATACGAGATCCTTCTTATCTTATAACTCCCTACTTTACTTTTTATATTCCTTATTTATTACTTTATACGTTTAAATAGGTATTTAGTTTTTAAATATTTACCCTTTTTATATATTATATACGAGAGGGTATTACGATAATAAGTATACTCCTTTTTAGGATCCCTTAATACTAGTATTAGATAGCCTATCTAATAGATATATCTTTAATCTTATTAGTATAATTACGCTTACTAAAGCGCTATTATTATAAAAGGTAATAAATAAGTATAATAATTTTATACTTATAATAATAAAGAAGCTAACTTAGCTACTAAGCTATAGGGATAAAAAAGAAGAGGCCTCTTAGTTTCGTAAGAGTAACGGGCACTTCTGCTTATATATATATATAGCCCTTATAGAGAAGATTATCTTAAGGAAATATATAGGACTATCTAGTTTATATAGGCTTATAAGGACCTACTAAGTTATATAAGCCGGTTAGGACTATAAGGTTTAGAAAGGTTATTTAATCTTACTTACCTAATTTAATAAATCTAATTAATTAGTATTCGCTTAGCTAAAGGGGGCTAAAAGACTTAGGAAGGGTTAAATTTATACTTATAAGAAGGGGTTAATTTCCTACCCTTAGTAAGAAAACTTAAGGTAGCTATAAGCCCTTCTATATAAAGTTAGTTACTATAAGCGTATTTAAACTTAGTAAGGTAAGGCTACCTGCTACGGATTCCTTCCTCCCTTAGCCCTTTTAATTCTATGTTTTTTAAATTTCTAGGAATTATACGGAATTACCCTTTTATCCTTTTTTCCCCTTTTCTTCTTCTTTTTCCTTTCTTCGGGAGTATCCTTTTAACCCCGCTAAACTAGCTTAGTTACGTAAGTGCCTACTAAGTTTATCTTTAATAGTAAGCTTTATTTATAATTACTTTTTAGCCCGATTACTTCTATAATAAGAGAAATCCTAAATTATTTTATAGCTCCTTTTCGAAGAATCTATAATTATACTAAGAAGCTTATTTATAAACTTATTACTTAGATAGCTCTAAAATAACTTCTTAAATCTTATAATATTATTATAAGTTTTTATTATTAGATTTTATTTATAAAATATTTTTATAAAATATATTATAACTTAATTTTCTATTATAAGCTATTAAATATATAGTTTTACTTATTATAGTATTTAACTTTATAGGAAATTTACTTAAGTAATATTTTTATATTTTTAAAATCTAGCTAAATATTATACTAATATTTAATATTAATATTAAGGTTATAGAAACCTATTAACTACTCCTCTTATAAACTATAAGATAAGCTAGGTAATTGCTTTTTTTCTCCCCTAAGGTTAAACTCGCTAACTACTTTTCTTTCTCTTAAGCATAAACTCGTTCTTATTTACTACTCTTTTTATCCCTAAAAAGATAAACTTATTTACTTTATTCTTATTCCCTAAAAAATAAACCTTTTTACTTATAAACTTATTTACTCCTTTTCCTATCCCTTATTAGATAAACCTATTTACTTATAAACTTACCTACTCTTTTTCTTATTCTCTAAGCTATAAACTTATTTATTACTATTCTTATTCTCTAAGAAATAAACTCCCTAATTACTCTTATCCTCTCTAAGATAAACTTATTTACTATACTTTTTATCCCCTAAAAGTTAAGTTAAAAGCGATACCTATATAAACCCCCCCCCCTAACTCTCTATCCTTATAGCGAAAGTAAAATTAGCCCTTAGCTTTTCGGGCTATTTTATTATTAGCCTCCGCCTTAGCTTTTATTTTAAGCCTTAACTTCGTTATTATAATCGCCTTTTTTTAGAAAAAATAAACCTTTTTATTTAAATTAGATTTTCTATTAACTAATAAAATATCTTAAAATAAGTATCTTAGCGAGATCGGAGCTAATAAACTAGTTATTAATATAGTACTTTAGCGGGGGAAGAAAGATACCTTAAATAAGCGTAGTAAATACTTAAAAAGCGTAACTTTTTACGTAACTAAAATTTTTAACTAATATAAGGGGGGATTTTTAGCTATAAGGGGAAAAGCTATATAATAATTCTTTATAAGGAAAATAATAAGGAGTTAGTTTTTTATATAAAAATAAAAGAAAGAAGTAATATAAAGGTAGAAATTATTTAATTAAATACTAAAAATTTCGAAAAAGGTATTTAAATTAGTAATTTATAATATAAAAATATAAAGTTTAAAATAAAGTTATAATTTTATTTAGTAGAGTTTTTACTATAAGTCTTTTTTAAAACTTAACTTACGATATATAACTTTTATTATAGCTTTAAAGATAAAGTTAAGGGCTAATTACTTACTTAATTCGTCCTTTTTTAAGGGAAACTAATTTATATTATATACTTAGTAATAGCCCCTATTTTAGCTTAACTACCCTTATATATTAACCCTTAGTAGCTTTTAGGAAAAGAAGAAAGGGTTTAAGAACTATTTAATTAAACTTTTTATAAGTCCCTAATAATTCCCTAGCTAAGGTAAGCGCTTATATTTCTTTCGGCGTCCCTATCTCCGCTACTAAACTCCTCTCTAAGCGCGTGCTGTAATAATAAGTAATTAGCCTTTTTTCTTAGTAATAACTAACTTTTTCTTATAACTTAAATAAGGTATATATAAGCGCGATAAAATAAAAGCGGAAAGGACTCTTAGTAAAGGAAATAATAAAGGAAACTTTAGTTACTTCTCCTTAAAGTTTAATTTTTAGATTTATTAACTTTAGTATTTACGCTAACCGCCCGCTAGTAGTATATCTCTTTTAGGTCCTTTCTCTTACTCCTATTATTACTTAATTAAATAGTTATTAATAGCCTTATCGATTTTAGCTTATATATTAAGATATATAAGCTTTAAAAGCTATAAGCTAATAAAAAAACTAGTTTTCGGGATTATTAAGATTATTTTTAGTTTTTAAAGCTAGTTTCTAATAAGTGCGCGTCTAGTATATATTATAATAGATTTAGCCGTATTAAGTACGATATATTTTCCTTATTATATAAGTTCGTAACTCTTAGTTTAAGTTATATAATTCTTATAACGCTTAACCTTTTTAACCTTAAAGCTAAGTAGGTTTAGATTAATTAGTTTTTAGCTTATACTTATAGCTATAAGTCCTTCGCTAAGCTAAACTATAAGGTTTTTACTTAAGGTAAAATAAGTAAAGCGTATTAATTTTAGCGTTCTTATATTTTTTTCCTCCCCTTTTTTTTTAAGGGCTATCTTTTATAATATAAGGTTCTTAATTAAATACTTACGCTTTATTAACTTCTTTATCTTTATACTACGCTTTAGAGAGAAAGCTAGCTATATTAAGGCTAGGTTTAATCTTATAGGTATTTTCTTCCTTATAGTAAGTTTCTTAAGCTATAATATGCCCGTTAATTCCTAAAGGATTATTTTCTTTATTTTAGTTATTTCCTCTCTAGTTATAGTATTATTAGGCGCCTTAGTCGCCTTATCTTTCTTTCTCGTATTTTTTATAGCGCTTATCTCTTATCTAAGTCCTTCTAAAGTTAGGGGGTTTTTAAATCTAAAAGAAGATAAAAGGCTAGATATTAAAATTATTTAATTATTAGTTAGGCTTTTTATAATCTTATCCTTAAGAAGGTCCTTATTATTTTCCTCCCTAACCTTTTCCTTATCTAAAGCCTTATTATCCCCGGCCCCTTTGCCCTTATTAAAATTATTAATATTAATCCCTTATAATTCTTCCCGATCTCCTTAAAGCTATCTTCTAACTTTAGTAGCGCCTAAGTATAATACTATAATATAGCTTTTTATTATAAAGTTATTAGTAAGGGTTTTAAGCGTAATAGTTTAGTATTTTTTAAGGATCTAGTAATAGGGGATAGTAGCCTCGGGGTATAGGCCCCTAAGCGTTATTAAGCTTATTTCTAGCTTTATTAAGAGATCTTCGCCGCCCTCCTAGTTTCTTAGTTTAAATTTATAACTATTTCCTAAAAAGTTAAACTATTCTAACTTTTAGATACCTAGTTTATTCGCCTTAATAGTATATAGGTTACTAGTTATCTAAGTAATTAATTCGTTATAGTTATTACTATTGCTATCCTTAGTTCGTATAGCTTAATCTTATAAGAGAATATAGGAATTCGGGGGGGTTTTAAGATTTTCTCTAAACTATTTAACGCTTAATTCTCGCTTATTCAATAAGCTATTAATATATATATTAAGTTTAAGACCGATAAAGCTATAGGCTTAGTATTATAATATAAAAAGAGCTAGGTATTTATATTTATACTCTCCTTTTTATTATATCTTAGGAATAATAATAAAATTAAAAAGGCAGTCTTTTTAAAACTCGCTTAAGATATCTTTTTATATAGCTATTACCTTTTTTAATTAAGGCACTCGCCCTAGCTTTATTAAGTTAAAAAAATAGAGTATTTAAGCTTACTAATCTTAAAAAAAGCTACCTTAATAATACCTAATATTAGTCTTATCTGCTTTAAAATTAACTATATTACTTAAAAGGGGGTAACTATTTACTTCTTACTTAAGGTTAAACTTAAGTATAATATAATAAACTTTCTTTTTAAATAGTATATTAATAGTCTTATTTATAGTAATAGGTATTATAATTACTATAGGAATCGTAAATAAGTGCACTTTATCTTAAATTCCCCTATTTAAGATTTTTATTATAGCTTCTAGCTTAAAGCTAGTTACTTATAATTATTTTTATACTCTAAAAATAAAACGCCTTATATTATCTATATAGCTATTTTAATCTTAGATATTATTAAATAAAATAATATTAGCGATCTCTTCGCTAGCTTAAAATATATATAAGTATTTAATTATATTTATAAAAAGCTTAATATATTTTTTTAGCTAAATTATTTATCTTATAAACTAAGGGGGCTATTTATATTTAAGAGTTTACGTAAGCTTAGGAGTTACCGCTAAGAAAGGGAGATTAGGCGATATAAGCCTTATCGTTACTTTACTATAAAGTATCGTTATAATAGTAAACTTATTATTTCGTTCGCTAAAAAATAGCTTTTCTAATTTAAAGTTTACTTCCTTACTAAGCTTATAGTTTAGGTTTACTAAATCTATAATATATTTTAGTTATATTAATTATACGCTAAGTATAGCTTAGTTATTAAATAAATAGTTAGTTTAAAGGAAAAAAAAAGTATATATAGGAAAAGAGGAAAAATATATCGCTTTATTTTATTATTATTCGCTACTTTAGTTCTTAAGCTTATTACTTTATACTTCGGTTAATATTATAATATCGTAAAGGGAAGAGTAAGGAGGGCTTCTTCCTAATTAGGAATAAATAGTTATTAGCTTATTATTTATATCGCCCTTATCTTCTCCTTTTCTTTTTTTTCTTTCTTTACTTACTTAACCTTAACGCGTTAATAGTAATAAGAATCTTTAATTATAATAGCGCCTAAGTTAACGGAAAAGGAGATAATTAAGGAGAAAAAGAAACGTCTCCTTAACGTTTATAACTTTATCTTATATAAGTTAGATACCGAAGATATAAGCGTTCTATTAAGCCTAAGCTAGTAAGGCCGTATAGCGCTAAAAACTCTTCCTTACCTTAAATATATACGCGTAAGTATTTTAATTAAATAGTTCTAGATATCGAAACTAATTTTCTTTACTTAAATTTACGCTTATCTTAAGATTTAGTATAAGGGAGGTGTTAATATTAAGCACTTTAGCGTTCTTATATTTATTAAGATAGCTTTTTATAAGAAGGTTTTTTAGGAAGCCCTAGCTTTTATTAAGATAAAAATAAGTACTATATCTCCTCTTAAGTTTTTTCTTTATTATTTTATTAAAGCTAGAGAGAGAGAGTATTAAGAGAAGACGCTAGGGGAACCCTAAGTTACTTATATCTTAACTAAGATCGCGTACTTAAAAGGCTCTTTCTTTAACTATTTAATATAAGAGAAACGCCCTAAATATTATAAGGCTCTTCTTATCTTAATTTTTAATTAATATAACTTAAGGTTATATACTTATTATTTATAATTATAGATAATAACTATTACTTATTATAAGGAATATATATTAACGCTATTTTATAAGTGCGTTTTAATATATAGCTAAAGGGGTTATAATTATTTTAATTATATTTAAAATAAAACTAAGGCGGCTACTTATAATTAGTATTAGCACTCTAAGTATACTTATAAGGCAGAGATTAGTAAGGCCTTATAGATAGTAAGTTACTTTATTAATAGCTAGGATATTTTTACTAACTCCGTTATATATAAGGACTATCTAAATCCTTAAGTTACGCCTTACTTAATTAAGGATATACTAAATTTATTTTTAGATAATAGTTTAGAGCTTAGAGAGGGTAATAAGTAGCTTAATATTAAGGAGCGGGCTCGAAAAGTTTTAAAATTAGAGTAAAGTAATTTATTATAAGTATAAGGGTCTAATAAAAAAGTTAAAATAAAGAAAAGTTATTATATTTTCGTTTAAGTATATTATCTAAACTAAAATACCTTCCCCTTCCTTCTTATAGATATTAAGTAAGAAAAGTTATAAGTATTTAAAGCTTATATAATAACTATAAGATAGCTTTAATATAAAGAGCTTTCTTTACTTTAGTAATTTAAGAGAGCTAAATTTTAAAAGTAGTTTTTTTAGCTTAGTTTAAATATCGAGGAGACTATCCCTAATAACTACTTTATTAGTTTAGTTACTAAGAGATATATAACTCCTTAAAACTATTTAATTAAGGGTTCTAATATTTAAAACCTAATTCTTATTTATTTTAGCGTTAAATTCTTTCCTAGCTAGGAGGGTAGTAGTTTTAATAAAAGGGGGTATTTTCCCTTATAGAAGCTAGTTATCTAAGTTAGAGGACTACTATCTATCTTTTACTTAATAGAACTTTTTAAGATAATCCCTAGAAACTATTCTTTTAAGGTTAATCCTATTTAGTATTTTTAAAAATATAAAACTATATTAGTATACTATTAGCTTACCGGCGTATATAATTATAAAAATAAGGGATTCGAATTTATTATTTACTTTATCCTATACTTATAATATATTAGCTTAAGAAACCGAAATCTAAATAACGCTAGCTATTATACCTTTATTAATACCCCTTTTTTAAAGTTTTACGATAATCTATTTTAAGGTAGCTAATAAACTTAATAAACTAAAATAAGTTTAAGGACGATTTCTTAATATATCTCGTCTCTTATAGCGTAATTAGCTAAGTAGATAATAAACTTAAAAATGAATTTATTAACGGTATCTTAGTTAATAGCCGCTATATTTCTTCTATAGCTAGTAATATTCTCCCTTAGCTATTAAAAAGAGATTAATTAGCTACTATTATCCTTAGCTAATAAGAATTCTACTTACTTTAACTTTATATATTTTTTATATTTTTAGCTTAGTTTATAATAACTCTCTATTACTTTTTCTATAAGAGAAATCTTAAATTATTTTTTAGTTCTTTTATAAGGGTTTTATAATTATACTTATATTCCTTCGTAAGCTTAATTATAAACTTATTACCTAGATAGCTTTAAAATAGCTCCTTATATATCGTAATATTTTTAGGAGTTCTTATATTTAAATACGATTTATAAAATACTATTATAAAACGTATTATAATATAATATCTATATATAAGCTAAGGGACGTATAGTTTTAGTTATTATATCGCTTAATTATTTAGGTAAATTTATCTAAATAATACTTTTATATCTCCTATATTTACTTATTTACCGCGCTAGTATTTAGTACTAAGTAGTAATACTAGCGTAATAGAAACTTATTAACTACTTATCTTATCCCTTAAGGGATAAACTTATTAATTACTTATCTTATTTACTAAGAGATAAACCTCTTAAATATTATTTTTCTCTCTTAAAAGATAAACTTATTAAATATTATTCTTATCCTCTAAAGTATAAAACCGTTAACTACTATTCTTATCCCCTAAAAGATAAACTTATTAAATACTATTCTTCTCCCTTAAGGAATAAAACCGTTAACTGCTATTTTTATCTTATAAGGTATAAACTTATTAACTACTATTTTTAGGATAAACTTATTTACTACTCTTCTTATCCCCTAATAGATAAACTTATTACTATTTATTACTTTTTTATACTTATTAAACTAATTATATTAGATAAGTTATCTAGGTAAGGTATAAAATGCCCTCTTCTCTTCCTCTCTCTCTTTTCTTTTTCCTTTTTCCTTTATCCTCTTCCTTTTTTTTTTTTCTTATATAGATTTTTTTATAAGAAAAGAAATATAGAATTTTTTTCTACCCTCGATTATAGCGTACTAAAAGGGTATTATCGCCTCCTTAAGATTTTAACTATATACGCGCTAATATTAGCTATAATAAACGCTTTTAGTATTAATATAAGTATTCGCTTACGGATTTTATATATAACCTAAAATAATATATTTTTTTTTTCTATAAATATTAAAATAATAAGTACTTACGCTACCTATAAGAAATATTATTCTTTTAGCTAAGATTATTATATCTACTTAGCTAGTAGCTATTTAAATTATACGTAGCTATATATATTTTAGGGCCTTAGTTATATAAAGTTATAATAATTAGAATACTACGCTTTACTAAAAATATAGCTATTTAAAAACTAAAGTATATTTATTTTAATATTATATATCGCTTCCTAGCTTTTAGTATAGCGCTTATATAAGCTATTTATAAGCTAGCCTTAAGCGATAATATTCTTTTTAGCGTTTAATAGAAGTAGCTAAAATAATAGTATAGCTTGCTAATATAATCGCCGATAACGATAATATTATAAAAAATAGAGAGATTATAAAACTCGAGTATTTCCCTAAGCCTCCGAATAAGTAAATTAGTCTCCTTTTACTAGAGTATTTTAAGTATTTTATATAATAGCCGGGGGGTATACTATACCTTTTTACTTTAATTACGGCTTAATAAGCTTAAGTAAACGCGGAGAAAAGATATTAGTTTAGGAGGTAACTTCTCCTTTATATAGAGAAAAGAAAAATAGTATATAGTAAATATAAAAATAATATTTACGTAAATAATAATATAAAATATAAGTAAAAATAAAAAAAAAAATATAACGATAAAAAAGAAGTATATTAATAACTAAAAGTTAGATAATTTTACTTTTAAGTATAAGTTTAGTTTTAAACTCCTTAAATAATTATCCTTAAAAAGGTTTTATAAAATTATCTCTAACTATATCGGAAGTTTAAATCTAAGTAATCTTAATATTATTTTTCTTAAATCTCCCCTCCTAGTTAATACTAATAAATATTAATATATTATAGCTTAGGCGATAGCCTTAATATTTCTTCTTTAAGTAAGCGTATTACTTATATATTATTATATCCTTATTATCTTTAAGTTAACTATTACTAAAGTTAAGCGTTTCTAAAATAATTATTTATTTAAGCTTAATAGTCTTTTATAAGATAATAATTAATAGTTATTAGTAATAATAAGTTTATATTAACTAATAATACCTTAGTAAGCTTTAGTTATATCTTAGTAATAGCTTATAAAGCTATAGTAGCTAGATATTATAGCCTCTTATTAGTATATTTTTCCTCTATACCTAGGTTTAGAGTAAGCGTTTTACTAAGTTATTATAATATTTATTTAAATATTAGTAAGTATATTTAAGTTAAGAAGTTATTAATTATATATATAATATTTATAAGAATATATTTCGTCGAATAGATAGAATTTAAAATAGGTATTAAGTAAAAGAAAAATATCTAAGCTAGATAACTAAGATATACTTTTTAGTTAACGGGATCTTATTAGTTATAAAGGACGTTTCTTATAATAAATATACTTAATAGCTAAAAGTATAAAGATATCGCAAATCCGGAGTAAAAATTAAAATTAAAAAGAACTTTCTATTATATAATTATAGCTATTTTAAAAGGGAGCTTAAATAGGCTTCGCTATTTATAGCGTATTAAAGTAGTATAATTAAGTAAGTAAATAGCTAAATACCTATATATAAAGAACCGTAACTCTTAATCTTAGGTAACTATAATCTTTAATTAGTATAAGGGGGATCTTTAGCTATAAGGGGATAAGCTAGATTAAAATTCTCTATTAGGAAAATAATAAAAAGGCGATTTTCTATATAAAAATAAAAGAAATAAGAAAAAAAAAAGAGAGAACTATTTAATAAAGTATTTAAAACTTTAAGAATAGAGTTTTAATTAGTAATTTATCGTATAAAAGTATAATATTTAAAAAAAAAGCTATAATTTTATTTAGTAAAGTTTTATTATAACTCCTTTCTAAGATATAACTTATAATTAATAACTTTTTTAATAGCTATTAAGATAAGGTTAAGGGCTAATTCTTCGTTAATTCCTTCCTCTCTCTTAGCTTAGGGGAAACTAATCTACGCTTTATACTTAATTATAATCCTTATCCTCTCTTAACCGCTCTTTATATTTTAATATTTAGATCTCTTAAAATAAAAAAAAAAGTTAAGAGATTATTTAATTAAATTTTATATAAGCCTCTAATAGCTCTTTACGTAAAGCTAATATAGTTTCCCTTTTAGGGATCTTTACTACTATTATTATAAAATACCTAATAACTCCTTAACTATAGTTTATCTATTTACTATTAATATAATTCTTAAAGGTATCCTTTATAATCTATACTTATATACTCTTATACTTATTATTTCTTATTAATATTACTATTTCTCTTCTTTAGTATACTTTATATACGCTCGCTTTACTACCTATCTCTCTTTTTATTTTATTATAAATTTATAAGTTATATCTTAATCTTTTCTACTTATAATATAACTTATAGTTTTCCTTAATTATAATATAACTTATAATCTTCCTTACTTATAATATTACTAATTCTCTCTTTAATTATTATATATATATATATAAAAGCTAGTTATAAACTTATATTCTAACTAGATAAAATTTTATATAATAATCTTAATATTTTATATTACCCTTACCTTATTACGTATTTCCTTTTACTTTTATTTTCCTTTTAATATATTTTTTTATTCTCCTTTCTATATTTCGCCTTTCTATTATTATCCTTATATTATAATTATAATCTTAATAATAAATAATATTTATTTTTATTACCTTAGTATAATTTTACGCGTAAACCTTAATATATTTTCTTATAAAATATCTTACTATAATAGATACTTATATATATATATAATATTACCTTATAACTTATATATATTTACTACCTAATATATCCTTTATTCCTATACCTCCCTTTATTATAAAAATACTAAAAAACTAATACTAATTTATCCTTTTTTCGCCTAAATAACGCTTTATATTAAGTAAGCTATTATACTTATTTATAATATTATAAAAAGCCCGCTAAGTTTATAAAATAAAAAATATAATACTAAGAAATTTCTATACTAAAAGGGTAAAATAATAGTAAATAAATTAAGAAGAATTAGAAGATTTCTAAAAAAAGAAAATAAAAGCTTATACTTAGATTACCCGTATAAAAAAGCTTACTATTAAAGCTATAAAAATTAATAAAAGGAAGAAAACTAGCTTACTTTTTAAGGATCTAAGTCCTAACTAAAACTTAATTATTATAGCGTTTACGTAATATTTTATAACCTTAGTTACTTATAATAAGTAACTAAATATTAATAAAATATTTACTAATAAACTATAAAAAGAATATACTAATAATAAAAATATTAATAATAAAAGTATTAATAGTTAATATATTAATAATTAATATAATATTTTTATATAAATAGTAATAATTATTACTTTTAAGTAATAGTATAAAATTCTTTTATTACTAGCTTAAAAGCTATATATTTTAATAATAGTTATAAATATACTTTAGTTATAGAATAAAAACTATATAATCGAGTTTACTTTATAGTAAATACTTACGATATCTATATACTTTTTTACGTAACTATTATTTTTAACTTATATATATTAAAATATATAGCTATATTATATATAGTAATAAGCTTTATTAGTATCCTCTATTATAAAAGTAATAATATATTTATTTTCTATATAAAAATAAGAAAGGGAGAGATAAAGGTATAAGAACTATCTAACTAAACTTTTAAAACTTTATAATAATAGTTAACTTACTTACTCGCTATATAAAAATCTAAAGTTTAAAGTAAATCTTTAATTTTATTTAGTAAAGTTTTACTTATAAGCCTTCTCTAATACTTAACTTATAATATATAACTTTTAGGAATATTATAAAAATAAGCTTTAAGGCTAATAACTAGCTTAATTTTTCCTTTCTTAAGGGAAACTAAATAGTACTATATATTTTATAATAACCGCTATCCTATCTTAGGCGCCTTTTATTACCCTTATCTATATAAGGTATTAGAAGATAAAAAAATACTAATAATTATTTAATCTATCTTAGCGTAAGCTTTTATTAGTATTTTATATTTATATAACGCTTACCTTCCTTAAGTATTACTATTACCGCTATTAAACTACCTTTTATTAGATAACTTCTACCTTATAAAATCGACTATAGCTAGAGCTTTACTCTTATCTCTAAAAACTACCGTTATCTAAAAACTCCCCCCTCTTATATAACTCTACGCTTACTCCTTATATATTCTTCCTTTACTAACGCACTTACTTCTTTTCTCTTTTATAATAAACTAAACTCTAATATATATATATATATATATATATATATTAGCTTATAATAACTAACCTAAGATAATATTATAATAATCTTAGAATCTAATATTATAATTTAGCGCGGGAAGAAGGATATTTTTAATAAGTATAGTAGATACCTTAAAAGCGTAACTTCTTATTTAATTATAGCTTTTAGATAATATAAGAGGTAATTTCTAGCTTTTTAGGGATAAGTTAGATAATAATTCTTTATAAAAAAAGCGATAAGAAGTTAAATTTCTATATAAAAATAAAAAGAATAAGGAAAAAGAAAAAGGGAACTATTTTACCGAAAATAGAAAATTATAAAAAAAGTATATAAATTAGTAATTTATAATATTAAATTCTAGTATTTAAAATAAGGTTATAATTCTATTTAGTAAAGTTTTACTATAAGTTCTTTTTAAAACTTAACTTATAATTTATAACTTTTAGGATAGCTATAAAAATAAAGTTAAGGATTAATTATTAGTTAATTCCTTCCTCCTTTAATAGAAACTAATTTATATTATATATTTAGTATTATAATAATTCCTATCCTATCTTAACCGCTTTTTATATTCTTATTATTATAAACTCTAAAAAGAAAAAAAGAGTTTTAGAACTATTTAATTTAACCGTTTCTATACCCTTCGTTTTACTTTAGGTAAGGCTAATATATATCTTTTTTTATTATCTCTGCTATCGCTACTAAAATATTTATTTATAATATATATATATATTTCTATATTTATACTTATAAAAAAAAGTATTAAAGAAATTATATAAGGTTTTATAATATATATTTCGGTATTCTTAACGCCTTACTATTAAAAATATAATTAGTATAGCTATTAGCACTATTTAGTATAACCCTTTCTTTATTCTATATAAATTATTATTTTAAGTTAAAATAAGTATAACCGCCCTCTTTTTTTAATATAGTAATTATTTCTTTCTTAATTTATTAGTTCCCTTACTATACTAAAGTTATTTTTTTATAGCTTTTTATATTTTTTTTCCCTATATATATATAATAGAAAAAAGAAAAGTTAGATAATTTAATAAAAGAATTAAATTATAGCTTTTAGAAAATAAAAGTATATAAGGATAATATTAATAATAAGTTTAACTTACCTTATATATATTAAATTAAATTTTAACTAAGCTTATTAGCGCTCGCTTTTATAAGCTATTATAAATAAATAATACTTATCTCTACTTATTTCTCCTACCCTATACTTACTAAACGCGTAATATATCCTTACTTTCTTTTTTTTAATATATATATTTAAATATACTTTTAATTTATTATTCTTTTTTATATAAACTTTAGTTATACTCCCGCCTAAGTATATAATTATATTTTTTAATAAATATTTTTAAAAATAAACCTCTTAAACTTTTTTACTTATAGTTTTATATACTTTACTAACGTTAGCTATATATTATTATTAGGCCTATACTCCTTATAATATCTAATATAAGCTGCTTACTTAGCTATATATAGTTACTTCTTATAAAACTTAATATACTTTCTTATAAAGTAAAATTAAATATAAATAATACTTAGCGAAATAACTAAAAATTATAATTTATCTTTATTATAATCTTATAATCCCCTTATATCTTTACTAGTATATCTTCTTATATATATATTTTACTATAATTTTACTTATAAGTTTTTCTTTTTCTTTATCTTTTCTCCTTATATACGTATATATTCTTATATATCTATATATAACGTAAAAGACTTTATTCTATAATATAATCCTCCCCTATTATATATATTTAAAGCTTATAGCTAAACTTTTTAGTAATTAATAAAACTTATATTAAAAATATATTATTACTAATTAAACTTAAATCTTAGTATAAACTAAATTATAATTATAGCTTTTTTTTTAGTAACTTTAACTATTACGAATATATTATAAGAATTATATACTATAATAATTTAATTATATTCGTAAATCTTTTATTTCTAAAATTAGTTAAACTTTTCCCTTTACTTAGAAGCTAATAGGACTTATTATAAAAAATTAACTACCTTATAAAATACCGCTTAAACTTTTTAACTTAGTAGTAAGGCCTTTTACGAACTCTTCTAGCTACTTACTCTAATAAGATAGCTAAATACTAAAACTTAGGGGCGTTTAATAACTTTAAATATATACTTTTTTTTAATTATATTACTTAGTTTCGGGAAAAGCTTAAAACTATTATAATTTCCCTTAATAGTCCTAAAAGCTTTATAAGTAAAATAAAATATAAAAGTATCTTTTACTATTAGTAGTTAAGTTTAAGTTAATTATATTACTCCTTATACTTATATTTATTATAATATAGAAGTAGATACCCGTTTCCCTTATAGTTTTTATTTTATTAGAATATATAGCGAAGCGCCTTACTTCTATACTTATTCCTATTTCCCCTATCCCTTTTATTAATATCTAAGTTCGTAAGGCGGGTTTAGTATATAAATACCTAAATATTACGTTAGTTATTTACCTTATTATAAAATTACTTAGAATAATACTAATAAAAACTAAAAATTACTATCCTATCTTTATTAGGATTTTTACCTGCCTCTTAGCTTTTACTAGCACGTGCCCCTAACTATTTTATTAAGATTTCGCTTATTATAGTTTTTCTTTTTTCCCTCCTTCTCTATAGCTTAGAATTTTTATTTATAGTATTAATATTATTATTTACTTAATATCTCCTTTCCGTAATAATATTTAGTAAATATAGCTACTATAATATTTATATTATATTAACTAACTAAGTATTCTTATACTTTTTAAAAAATTCTTTACTAAATTTTCTAACTTTCTCCTTATAGCGCTTTCTTATCCTTATCGCTATTTTTTAAAAATATATAATTATAATAATAGTACGGTTTTATAAAACTTAATTATATCTAATAAGTTATTACTTTATTAACTTTTCTATTTTATATATTTAAATATTAAAATAAAAACTAAATATTATAAAAGAAACTTTAAAACTAATATTAAGCTTAAAAAAAATAATACTAAACTTAATATAAAAATAATAAATACTAAAATTAAAAAATAATCTAAACTTATATTTATAAGCTATACTTTTTATTCTCCTTATCTCCTTTCTTTTTTATATTATATACTTACTAACTATAAGCTTTATTTAAAAATTAACCCTTTTTATTTTTTAAAATAACTAATAACTAGTTAGGTTGCCTCCGTAATATTACGCTCCTAAATATTAAGGTTAAAAATATTCTAATTATCTATATTAAAAAATCGTTAAAAAATAAATTATCTTTTTCTTCTAATAAAAAGCTAGCGTTTAAAAAAGCTAAGCGAAATAGTTTACTTAAAAAAATAGTTTAGGTATTATTATTATAAAACTCTAAAGCTAGCCTTCCCTTTATTATATTATATTTTATAACTATACGCTAATATATATCTTATAAGTAATAGTAGTAAATACTTATAGCGCGTAACTATTAAGTTTAGTAATAGTTACCTTATAGCTAATAATATCCGTAAAGTTAAAAAGTATAATATATTTATTATTATTAATAACTTAGCTAATATTAGCAGCTTATATTATAATAGTTAGATAGCTAATAATTTAGTTAAGGACGCAACTAAATTATATAAAGCGCGGGATATTATTAAATATAAAGTACTTAATATTAATATATAAAAGCGGAAATTTAGCCTTAGCTTTAATTAATCGCTTTTTAAGATAAAGATAGTAATATAGCTTATCTATACTTAAATAAAGATAACGGAGGTGCTACTCTTATTAATAGCGATACGGATATAGATAATATTATCTTAAAGTTATAAAAAAGCGATAACTAAGCGATAGAGAATATAAGTAATATAAAAAAAAAGTAAAATAACGCTAAACTTTAAATTAGTAGCGGTAGTCTTAGGGCGCTTAAGAAAATCTTATAAGCTACTTACTTATTTTACTTATCCTACTTTAAACTTAGCTTTAATAAGGAGCCTAGCTTTAGCGGTAAATAGCTAATATAATAAAAAAAAAAAAAAAGGCTTCGGTTAAAGTTTATAAAATAATTACGCTTAACGCGTACGCTTTATAAATAGCAAGTAACTATAAGCGGCTACTTTTTAGCTAAGCTTAGTTATTAGCGTTATTTATTATATATATATTTTTCTAAATATATATAAGTAAGCTACTTAAAGCGCGTAAGGTAGCGGGGCGTGCGATTAAGATTATTAGCGTATAGAAAGAGAGTAAGAAGCTAAATATTTAAGTTACCTATCTTAACCTTATAATTATATTTCTAAAAGCGGGCGCGATTAATAAGTAAGGTACTCTAAGCGCTTAATATATAAAGGTATCTTTATCTTAAAACGCTTAAATAATATACCCCTATAACTTTTAGATAATTCCCTTTTAGTAATTTTTTATATTACTATTCGCTATTTATATTTCTTTTCTATACTCTTACTTATATTACTTTATAACTTTCGTAATATATTATACTTTATCTTAAAATATACTTATTAGCTTTAGCTTTTAGCTATCTTAATAAAGTTTATTATAGTTTTATTTAATAATTCGGAAAACCCGCTCTTATTATAGGAATTCCTTATAATAATATAATTAGCGTATTAGTTCCTAAACGCCCCGTATATAATAATATAATCGCAGAACGCTTAAGGTACCTTATTATTATAATAATAGCGGTATTAATTAACTACCTTTTTATAACTAGCTATTATAATACTTTATATCTAATTATATTACCTAAAGAGGTAAGTAATATATATTTAATTTATATTATTCGGGTTATTAATAATTATTATAAGAGTTATATTTTTTTTCGGCGGCATAGCTACTACCTAGCTTTCTTAGTCCTATTTTACCTTATTATTTCCTACTTTTCCGAAACGAATTTCTTTTAGATTTACGTTTATTATATAGTACTTAAGTTTCTTAGCGGAATTTACTAATATCTTTCCTAATATATAGTAAAGCTTCCTATTATATACGCTTTTCGTAATTTACCTAAATAGGGATCTTAGGAAATTTACCGCTATATAAGTTTTAGATAATAATATTTCGTAATCTTAATATAATAATAATTTTTAAAAAATTATAAAATACTTAAAAAGCGTGCGCGAGGGAAAAAATATTAAATACTACTTATTTCTAATAATAAATAAAGTAAACTTAACAGAGAGAGGATTTTTTTTTACGCCGTATAATTAATTTCTATATTTTATATATATATAGCTTCGATTACTAAGTTATTATATATTTATTCCCTTATTATATTTATAAGTTATAATCTCTTCCTTTTAAATACTTTTTTTACTATTTTATAAATATTCTTATCTTTTACGCCCGATTTTATATACTATTTTTATAGCTATATTATTTTAGATAAACTTCGCTACTTACTTACGTGCTTTTTTCTACTAACTAATTAAAACTTAAAATTATAATACCCGCGCGTTATAAGAATATTATAAGTAGAAGTATATAAAAATAATATAATATCTTAAGTTTTATCTAAAAATATAGTAAAGAATAGTATAGTTTTTATAAGTAGCGAGTATAAATAATAACGCTATAATCTTACCGCTTAGCTATATACCTTAAATTACTTTATAGTAATTATTTCCTTTTTAAGATTTTTAGTTATTACTTATAAGACTAATACTTACTTTTAAGCTATAAAGGAAGTACTTTCTAATTTATATATACGTAATACTTTCTAAATATATTATACTTATACGATAATAATAATTAAAGTATATACTATTATTATAATTCTATTATAAAGTAATAGTAGCACTAATAAAAGTATTAATATTCTTAATATTATAATTAGGATAATAACTTTACTAAGTTTATATTACTAAACTAAGCTTTTAAAAAGGGCTAGTAGCGCTAACTAAGTAAAAAGGATACTTATAAGGTAAGTTATATAATAGATTCCCTTCTAAACTACTATATAATAAGCGATAAAAGACTTATAATAATTACTATCGATAGATAAGTTTATAACGCCTTATCTTTTAATACCGAATATAACTTCTTATAAAAGTAAAGATATAGCGCGCTTATAATTAAAAGGAAACGCGCTTTACTAAATAGTTAGATAAGCTAATAAATATAACTAAGTTTTACTAACTATATAATAAGCCTCCTTATTAGTTAAACGTATAGCTTTTATATACTAATTAAAACGCTAAATAACGATACTTAAAATATTATCTTAATACTCTAATTATCTCCTTTACTTACTTAAAAACTTAGCGTATAAAAAGCTAAACTTTTAAAGAGATTTTTAGTATATATTTTATAATATAATTTAAAAGTATTATACGCGGTAATTTAGTAATAAAACGCGTCCTTACCTAGCTTATTTAATATTTATAAATAGTATATTTTTAAGATTCTTAAAAGATTCCCTTTTAGGTATTTTTCTTATAATAACTTACTATTTATATTCTTTTAATATACTCCTCTTTTCGCTACCTTATAATTTTAGGCATTTATAATATATCCCGCTAAGATATAGCTAGCTATTTTAAGCCCTTATTTAATATCTAAATAATTCTTTCTAAATAATTTAGTAATTTACCCTTATTCTTAATATATAAAGTTCTTATAATAATATAATTAGTATATTAATCCCTAAACTCCCCTATAACTTTAATATAATTTATAAACACTTAGTATACGCTTTTATTATTATATCCGCGGTATTATCTAATTACCTTTTTATAACTAGTTACTATAATCCCTTATATTTAGTTAAGTATTTTAAGAATACTAGCGATATATCTCTTATTTATATTATTTTAATTATTAAGAGGTATAGTAATATTTAAGTTCCTTTTTATAGGTAAAGCTATTACCCTCTCTTTACTATCTTATTTTTTCTTAATATTTCTCGCTTTCCCTAAATAACTATTTTATAAACTTATATTCGTTATATAATACTTAAGCTTTATAGTAAAATCTACTAATATCGTTTCTAAGTTATAAAAGATCTCCTCTTTTTTAATAGTTTTCTTAATTCTCCTAAATAGCGATCTTAGGAAATCTATATCCGCGGGAGTCTGCTACGCGGATATCTTACGATCTCGAGAAAAGGATAACTTTTAGGATATAGAAAAATACCTAAAAGGCGGCCGTAAGAACGGAAAACCGAAAATTTTACCCTCTCCTTATAATAAATAAAGTAAAGTTAATAATAGGAGTATTTTTCGCGCTATATAATAAATCTTAATATTTTATAGAATTTAGAAGAAAACGTAAATCGCTATTATAAGAAAGGAAATAAAAACTTTAATATTTTTATAATAGTAAATAAAGTAAACTTAATAAGAGAAGATTCCCTATATAATATAACGAATATCTTAATTTTTATATATTTATACTTTAAATTACTAATTTTTTACGCTTTTATTCTTTCTCTAACTTTTAAAGTTACGATTTTTTCCTTTTAAACGCTTTTTTTATATTTTTCTATTATTCTCTATTTACGCTAAAAGAATCTATATAATAACTCTCTAAACTACCTATTTAAAATATATTTTAGTACTTTCTTATATATAACTTAAACTAACTAATTAGCTTTTAAAATTAGCGAACTTATTACTAATAGTTTAACTAATAAGCTTATTAGATTATTATACCGGTAATAGATATTACTAATATATACCTGCTATTTAATTTTTCGAGTTTTTTTTTTTAATATTATATTATTTTTCTTCCCTTTTTTTTATAGTTTTAATATTTTTTCCTTAGCTTTCTACCTTTTTTTTAGCACTAATAGTTTCTCCTTTTCCGGGTCTAGTTTTCCCTATCCCTGAAAGGTATATATTAAGGGTAATAAAAAGGGTATTAAGGGCGTATATACGATATATAGAAGTATAGTTTACTATAAGGGTTAGACTATATATTTCTAAAAGGTTAAATAATTCTCCTTTATATATTAACCCTTATTTTTAATACCTTTATTCTTATATTTCCCCTTTTATTTTAGGTACGCTAGCCTTATACTAAGATACTTATACTTAAAAGGTATATATATTAGGGATTAGCTTAACTTAAGTAAGTAAATAAAATATAGTTTTATTTATTTATTAAGTTTATATCTTAGTATTCCTTTTATCTACGCTATTTAATATACCTAATAAATACTTATAGATAGTATATATATAAGCAGCTACTTAGTAAGCACTTATATAACCTAGCTAGCAGGCCCCTTCTTCTTCCCTTATAGCTATATAGCTTAAGCTTAGCCTTTTTATTATTATATTTATATATATATATTTTACTTTTTTATTACCTTATTATAATAATAGTCTCTTTATAAGAGTTATTATAGTATACCTTTACTATTTAAGATTTTTTATCTTTAATAACTTCCTTTATTATTATATTTTATTAATATTTATTTTCTATACCCCTCCTTACGCGCTATTATAACCTTAGCTATTTATTATATATCTTACTAGGACGCGTCTAATACCTCTAAGCCTCTAAATAGATATCGAAACTATTCCCTTTTAAGAAATTAGAGGACTCTAACACGCTCTTATAGCACGGATTTCTTATAATAATATAATTAGTATATTAATCTCTAAAAGCCCCGGTAACTTTAATATATTCGTAAAATAGCCGGGGCACGCTCTTATTTTTATATTCCTTATATAAATTAACTATATCTTTATAACTAGCTATTATAATCTCTTATATCTAGTTAGATATCTTAAAAAGGTAAGCGATTTATTTCTAATCTATAATATCTAAGTTATTAAAAGCTAAGCAAATAGTTATAGCTCTCTTTAACTTTTTAGCTATAACCCTCTCCTTATCGTCCTATTTTATTTTATTATTTATTACTTTTCCTTAAACTATAGCTTAAAATACTTATATTAGTAGTATACTATTTAAGTATCTTATTAGAATTCCCTAATATTATCTATAATATATAATAAAGATTATTATTTTAAATACGCTTTCTAATTAGCTTAAATAAAGATCTAGGAAAATCGATAACTTTATAAGTCTCCGATAAAAATATATTATAATATAAATATAATAATAACTTTTAGGATAATATAAGATATATAAAAAGCGAGCGCTAGAAAAAAACGAAAATTCTAGCTATTTCTTATAATAAATAAAAAAAAGTTAATAAAGGGACGATTTTTTTAAGCAGCGCGATAAATCTTAATAACTTTTAGTATATAGAAGAATATAAGAATCCTAATTATAAAGAAAAAAAACGAAGATTTTACGCCTTTATAACGATAATAAATAAAGTTAAGTTAATAAGAAAGGATTTTTTTATATAGCGTAACGAATCTTCTAAATTTATATATTTACGCTTTAAATTACTAATCTGCGCCGCTTTTATTTCTTTACTAATATCTAAAAGTTACGTTTTCTTACCCTTAAATACCTCCTCTATTATTTTTCTAGTATTTCTATCCTTAACCCTTAATTTTATATACCCTTTTTATAGCTTTATTACTTTAAATAAACTTTAGTACTTACTTACGTACTTTCTTTTATTAATTAATAAAAACTTAAAATTACGACGCCTTTCTTTATTAGCTACCTAATTAGATTACTCTTATAATTTAACTACCTTATAGTTTATACCTTAACCGCTTATAGCTTAAAATTAGTTAGCTTATTTATATAGCTTAATAGTTTAATTTAAAAATACTATTAAAGCTATATATTATATTACCGTAATAAAGTTATTAGTAAGATAAAGCACCTCTCTTAATATTACCTACTTACTAGGTAATATATATAAATATATATATATATATATATTATATTAGCTAATAGCTTCTAAGTATAAGTACCTCGGTATAAGGCCGGCTTACCTAAAACTAAGGGGGAAATATAAGACTAAAAGTACTAAGACTAGGGGTTAATATATAAAGTAAAATTATCTAACCTTTTAAAAGTATATAGTTTAACCTTTATAGTAAACTATACCTTTATATATTATACGCTCCTATACTTACTTCCTTACTCCTAATATACCCCCTCTAAGGCTAAGAAAAATAGGCCCGGAAAGGAAGAAACTATTAGTGCTAAAAAAGAAGTAGAAAAGCCTCGGAAAAAATATACTAAAGCCTAAGAATAGAGGAAAGAAAAAATAGCTATAAAAGTATAAAAATTAAATATTTCGAAAAAGGGTATATACTAATAGTATATACTATTAGCTAGTAATTTAATAACCTTATTAGTTAGATTATCGATAATAAGTATAGTAATCTCGAAAGCTAATTAGTTAGCCGAGGACATATATAAGAAGGTACCGAAATATATATAAAGTAAGCGTTCTAGGAAGCGTTATAAATAGTTTTTAGCGTAAATAATAAACTATAGAAAAATATAAAAAAAGCGTTTAAAAGGAAAGTATTATAATTTTAAAAAATAGAAAGGAAATAATAGCGTTATAAATTAGTAAACCGGGGCCTACTTATAAATAGAAATAAAAAATTTAGCGCGTATAGGAAAATTCTACTATTTTTAACTTTATTTACCTTATTATTTTAAACCCGAAAAATCGTTTTTCTTTTAGCTTTTACCGTATAGTTCGTTATTCCTATATTCTAAAAAAATATTATAATAAAGGTGCACTATCTTAAGCTAGGTAATAAGGTTATTAAGTTTCTAAGATCGCTATTCGGCGCTATTACTATTCGTAAGGGAAATAATCGAAAAATATTTTATACTTTTAAAATAAGAAACCCTAAGTTATCTAGGAGACTTTAGTATCTTATTACTAATATAAGTAAACTTAGTAAAGTAAGAAAAGAATAGGAATAATTATTATTAGGATATAGAAGCGTGTATAGTAGCTATACCGCCGCTTAGAAACCCGATTATCTTAATCGCGTATAATTTTACCTATACTACTTATTAGCGTTAGATTATATTACTTTTACGCTTTCCTAACTAGCTATAAGGAATTCTTATAATAAGCTAAGGCGAGATTATTTATTTTTACGCTAAATACGAGGACCTAACTTTTCCGCTTACTATATATTACTATATTAAGGTCCCGGGCGTTTTTAGCGGTTATTATATTAACTATATTATTATAAAGCGCCCCTATAATTACCTAATTAGTTTATTATTAAGAGGCTCGAGTTTTAATAATATTATTATAAATTCGTAAGCGGTTTTATATTATACTAGCCTTAACCTAACTTATTAAGTTAGTAGCCTTAGTATATTCCCTTATATATAAATAATATAAGAGTATAGGGAGATAAGAAAAAGGGGAAACGAAAGAGGAAATAATTATATATATTTTTAATATTATAGTAATTTACTATAGTTTCCTTAAAATAAAAAATATAACGTAAAGAAATATAGTAAAAAATATAGAAAAGAAAGAGTTTATAATAAAGAAAAAAAATAGAAGAAAAAAGAAGGAAGTTAGTAAGGTAAAAGTAAAACCTTAATACGCTCGCGGAAAAGAAGTAAAGCCTTAGTAAGTAGGGCTTTTATAAAGCTATCTATAAAGTTATTTACGGAGGCGATTTAGCAGATTTTAAAGCGTTTATCTTATACTTTTTATCGTAATTAGTAATTATAAATATTAATATATTAGAGGTTTATTTAAAGTTTTCGCGGGAGGTTTAGTTAAGAGTATAATTATACGCTAATTATTATAATAAAGTATTAAGATACCTATTATTTAAATACTAAGTTTTTTAATTAAGCGGGATAAGGCTTATTATTCCTTAGTAGCTTTAGAAAAAGCTAAGAGTTCCTTTTCTATAAAAGAGGTTATAACGGTTATTTACTTTATAGCTTTCTAATTAAAAATATTACTATTTTAAAGTTAAAAATAGTAACCTTAAGATAATTTATAAGTATTTAGATAATTAGCGTAAGAAGAATTTAATAAGTAGATAGCTATATAAGTTTTAGAATTAAAAAAAAGAGCGTAGTTAGCTATATTAAAAAGATAGGCTAGGTAACGCTTAATTTTATAAAAATAACATAGCTTTAAGTTTAAGCAGAACCTTATAAGCTTACTAACTATATATATAATATTTAGTTAAGTATAAATAATAACGTAAAGAGCATTACTTATTATTAAAAGATAGTATTTTAATATAAAACCGCTTTTTTATAACTTATCTAATAAGGATTTCTAATTATTATAAGCTTAATATTCTATATTAAAAAATACTAAAAGATACTATTTAGCACTTTTATAACTTAAATAATCTCCCTCCCTCTTTTTATATATAATTATCGTTCTATTTTACTCCCTAACTTACTAATTAATATGTTTCTTTTACTAGTTTAGCTTTATAATATAAGTTATTAAATAGCTTCTTAATACTTAAGATTTATAGCGCCCTTTTACTTAAGTATATTTATCCCACTCTTACCTTTTTATATATCTATTTATATAGCTATCTATAACTATTTTTATTATATATATATATAGGAAATAAAACTAAAAAATAATAAAAGTAAGAAATAGTAATACTTTTATAAGAATTTATTATAAATAGATTATATAACTTATAAGTTTTATATAATAAGTAAAGTTTATAAAGTATTTTTAATATAATATTTATAATACCTTAATATATATAAGTATATATTAATATTAGTTATTTTATCTTATATAGTTTAAGTTATAGCTAAAAGATAAAAGGTAAGAATTATAAAAAAAACTAAATATATAATAATATATTTATATTATCCCTTAAGTTTAATACTACTATATTACTTTATAAAAAATATAATATTTTAAACTACTTATATTTTTTTTATTAACTTTAAGCTTTTAAATATATCTTAAAAACTTATAATATTATAATAACGCTTAAGTAACTTAATTACTATATCTCGCTATAAAGCTTCCTCCCCTAAATATTAACTTAATAAGTAATAATAAAATCGATAATTTAATAACTAACTATATAAAGAAATAACCTAATCCCTTACTACTAAAAATAAATATTTTAATAATATTATAAATATATTTTAAGACGCTAAAAAATACTATATACTTATAGCTAAGATTCCTATAAGAGTTCTAAAAATAAATTAAACAATTTTAAAAAATAGAATACTTAATAAAAAATATATTAACTAACTTTATAAAGCGTTTTATTAAGGAGCCTTATAACGAAATATAGTTAAAAATTATATTATTATCCTTTTCTCTTTTAATAAGTCCTAGCGCTTCCTATAAAGTAAGAATATTAATACCGAACTATATAATATTAAAACTATTTATAATTTACTTAATTAGCTTTTAGAAATACTAGTTAAGGTATTATCTAGCTAGCACTAGATTAAAGCGCTAAAAAGGTATAATTAAGAGTATAATAAAAAGGAGGCTAACTTATAATAGCCTTACTAGCTTTATAATAAAAGTCTAAGCCTTATACTTTATTAATCTTATAACCTTACGCTAATAATAATATAAATTTTATATTAAGGAATATTAACTTAATATTATATTTTAATTAGCAAACTCTCTTAAAGAATAATAACTATAGCGATATCTAAGTATAGGTAATAAAGGCAGCCTCCTAAAATCTTAAAAAGTTCTAAAGTACCGCTTATAATATTAAAACTAAAATAAGACGCTGCCTTTTCTTAGAAGGCTAACTAAGCTTCCTACTATAATAACTCGCTACTATATAGCGTAACCCCGTTTAGAAAAATTATATTACCGCTTAGTACTTTACCGCCCTAAGTAGAGGTACTTTTAGGATTATTATATAAAATTCGATAATATACTTTAGAGTTCCTAAAGTTCGCTAAAAAAAAAAAAAAAACCAGCTCGACACCACGCTCTACAC
>PDHQ01000189.1:0-66279 GCA_003339415.1 Ophiocordyceps camponoti-saundersi (nom. inval.) | reverse complement strand
CCTTGCGGGAGTGGTCCGCTGCCGGCGGGCGGGCCCCGCGCGCCCCCTGTCGGGCGCGAGTCGCCCCCCCTCTGGCGGGGGCTCCCTCGCAGTCCCCCCCCCCCCCCCCCTTTTTTTTGTATCTCGCGCCTCGACTAAGCGAAGCTTCCAGTTGCACCGAGGCCGACCTGCGCAACATCTTTAGTCGTTTCGGTACGGTGCAGACATGCATCGTGAACAAGGAGAAGCGGCACGCGTTCGTCAAGATGCTCACCCGCAAGGATGCCGTCAACGCCAAGGACAGCACGGAAGACAGCAGAAACCTGGAGCTTCCTCTACGGGTACGTATGCCCAAGACCGAGTGTCGACGGGATGTGGCTGACGGCAGACGACGGCAGACTAGATGGGGTGTCGGGTACGGCCCCAGGGATTGCAGCGACTACGCGACGGGCATCAGCGTCATACCGATCCACAAGTTGACCGAGGCGGATCGCAAGTGGATGTTGACAGCGCCGTACGGCGGAAGCGGAGGACGACCGATCGAGACGGGGCTGTGCGTCGAGGAGCCGGACATTGAGATTGGAGCGGGCGTATCGTCCAAGGCCATCAGCCGGCGGATGCAGACGGACAAGGGCGGCAGCAACGGGCCCAAGTCGACGCGTAACCGTGAGGACGAGGGACGAGGGCGGCGCGGACGAGATGGCAATCAGCAGCGGCGGGGAGGTGATCAGGGACAGATGGACGGAGGGCAGCAGCAGCAGCAGCAGGCGATGAGCGTGTTCCCCTTTGCTGGCATGGGTAGCCTCCCCAACGGCATCCCCAATTTCCCGGCCGGATTTGCCTTTCCCAACCCCGGGGCCGGAGCCGGAAATAACTGAGGCACCATGTGATACCCCCTCGTCTTGCGACGAGACGTTGACACCACTTTTTTTGTTTTTTCTTTACTATAATAACTCGCCAAGGCAAGAAGATCAAACTCGGGGGGGGAGGCGTCAGGGAGAAAAGGTCGGTTTTCGGCGGCGTCCAGGTGGTGATTGTGCCAAGCGTCGGAGGGGGGAAGGAGACGTGAACTACAAAGCAGGTAGTAAGCGGCAGGATTTCTTTTTCTTCTCTTTGCTTTCTTTTGGACGTGGAGAAGAGAGCATGGATAGGTGTGGCCGGTCAATGAAGACGAGACGGTATGTAGGTAGGCAGGTAGGTAGTATCACATCCTCTGCCTCGGCACCGGATCAAGGTCGGTCGCTAGCCATGACAGGGGTCTACGACTAGGGAATTGAGGATAACGGAAGAAAAGGTTGAGTTTGGCATCGAGGTTTACTGTGATGTGATTGAGTGACAGACAAGCAAGCTTCTGCGTGTCTCTGGACTTGCGACGCCTTGCCCCCTCGCGTCAAGCGGACACCACACAGCTGGGTAGGCGGGTGTCTTTTTTTTTTACTTCATGAATGTCTCCGTGGAAGATTCCATGACGTACATTGTATATATTAGAAGAAAGCTTTATTAACACATGCATTCATCCCTACATACATACATACATACATACGTGTGTACATGTGTGGTATTCTTCTTAAGAGAGGCCTTTTAGACCGGCTATTGCCGACAGAAAAGGCAAGCGGAAAAGGATGGGGGAAAGACAGGGGGGGGGGGGGGGAGAAGAGCGAAACGGCCAAGGGACAACTCTTGTGTGAGTGTGAGAGTGAGCGAGTGTGAGTGAGTGAGTGTGAGTGTGAGTGTGTGAGTGTGTGAGTGTGAGGGAGGGGGGGGAAGGGGGGGGGGGGGGGAAAGGGGGAAAAGAAAAAGGAAAGGAAAATCAAGGGAAACTTGAAATTCCGAGATTGTAAGAAAGAGAAAGAAGAGTGGTTTCAGATGGTGTTTTTTTTTCCCTTGATAACGTTGTCATCTCGTCTGGTTTACATTTTTTTTGGTGTCCTTGTTTTGTGTGTGTGTATCGTATCTTGTTGTGTTGTGTTGTGTATGATTGACAGTTGAACAGGGCTGTCTGTTTATACCTACCTACATACTGTATGTATGTATGTATGTATAATGTGAAGTTGAGGTCGAGGTTGAGGTTCGAGTGTGAGTGTGTGTGAGTGTGTGTGAGGGTATTCTTTCCGCCGCGGCGGCTGATGGGGGGGGATTTTTTATTCGGCTGCTCGGCTTCGGAGGGTTTCCGGAGGACGAGTCCTTTTTCGTTTTTTTGCTTTTGTTGCCGCTACTGTTGGATTACATACATACATTTGCGTACATGGTTGGATTTTATAGATGGCTGCCTGTCTGTCTGTCTGCCTAGTGATGCATACATACATACATACATACATACAGTAGATGCAGACGTAGTTGCTGACGACGATGCCGTGCTACCCTTGGCCATGGCCTCGTACATACATACATGGAAGAAATTATTTAGAGTGTTGCTGAGGCTGGGATCCCTGCTGCCATGCACCACCAAGTGCGAATTGGATACATGCATGCATAGAATAGGATAGATGCATAGTACATACATACCTCATATGATGGATAAACGAAGGCATGTACGGACGTACGGATATGTATGTATGTATGTACATATGTATGTACATTGTACGGATATGTGCATCCATCATGTCTTTCAGTTTCCTGCTTGTCGGTGTGAGTGGCGGTATGCACGTCATTTTTGCTTCGGATTTTTTTTTTTTTTAATTTCAATTTTCTGGGGGTGGATGAAGGATAATCGGCTCGATAGAAGGATGAAGGGGTGTGTGTATGTATTATTGGAACAGCGCAGAGGATGGGAGAGTAAGTAATACGAATAAAGAAGGTAGATACATATGTGAACAAGACGAATGAATAAATAACAACATCCCGAGAAGAAAACAGTAAAGAACAACAAGGCAAAGCAAAGCATGTGGTCTGTCTGCAGCCTGCGTCGGGCCGCCCGACATACCGGTGCTGGTCTCTCTCTCTCGCAGAAACATTCTCGAAGGCTTCGCCGAGAGTCGATAAGAATGCATGGTAATTGGGAGGGGTGGTACGAATGCTACCCTACAACAGGAACGACAACAACAACAAGAACGACTCTCATCTCTGATTATTGATTTCCCTGTTTTTTTTTTTTTCATTTTCTCTTGTGTTATTATTATTGTTGTCGTCACTGTTGTTGACGAAGGAACCGGGGTGGATTATATAGCAGTTCTAATATATGTCGTATATCGTCATCGATGCATAATCAGGTGTGGAGGGGAGAAGCCCGCAATGACGATTTTTATACATATGTATGTATGTAGGCAGTAGGTAATCTAATCCGTACAGTACATACATACGGTGAAGAGGAAATAAAGAAGAGGAAATAAAGAAGAGGAAAAGTCAACTCCATCTACGGATAGAAAAATTACCTAGAATAAGGGGACGAAGCGAAATGGAAAGACAACTTTTTTTTCCATCGCGGCTGATGATGGATGGAATATGTGTCACTGGCAGGATGAGCGGCTGACAAGGAAAAAAAAAGAAGCAACCCTGTGCTAAGAGAAAGAAAAAAAAACCATAGAGGGGGTTTCCTTCACTTTCTCTCTCTCTCTCTGTGTCGTTTATAAAAGGGGCTCTTTGTTTTGTACATATGTAAACAGTATTGTTATTGACACGGACCGAAACTACCTAATCGATCACAGCAACTTACAATTTTAAACAAGAGGAGACGACAGATGTTTCGACGAGGACTGGCTGGCATTCTTTGACGGGCTGTGGCGAGATGAGCCAAGGGGGAGGTATGTATGTACCTATACACGCAACCCAGACGGTAAAGGGCTCTCTCTCTCTCTCTCTCTTTTGTAAAAAGACACACGTGATGAGCGGGAGGCGGGTAGTAGTCACGATCCTTACCTCGTAAAGGCTAGAAAGTGTCGAGAGACTACCCACCTCTACAGTCTATGTAGTACCTGCAATCCGTCCCTGAGAACGGATAGGGAGAAAGAGTCTAAGTGGAAAAAAAAGGGGGTCACGTGTTCAAGGCTACGAGGGGCGGGCCGTCGGGACTAGAAGGCCTAAAACTGAAAGGCGAGGCGAGGCGAGGCAAGGCGAGGCAAGGAAGGCAAGACTTGGTATGTATGATAGCCTTTCCCCCCCTAAGTGCGGTAGTCTGTGCGTGGCAGCCTGTTAGCCTGTTAGCCTGTGGCCTGTAGCCTGTAGCCTGGGCCCCGTAGCCTGTATCCGTGGTAGGCAAGGAGAGTGTGTCTTTAGCAAAAAAGAAAGGGGGGGGGGGCACACACCGCACCTCGTCCTCACCCACCCCACAGTACTACAGTGCTCGCTCGCTAGCTTGCTTGGCCTTGATCAACCTTGTAAGTAAGTTGTGTTGTCTCGGCCGACACTTTTAGGAACATATCTGGGCTCTCTCTCTTGTCACAACCTGAACCCTGCCTTGGAACTGCCAAGAGTTTTTTTTTTTTTGCCCTGTTCCAGGGCTGGGCAATGGCGCGGGGAGGAGGGGGAAGGAGGCGGAAGGAAGAGGAGGAGGACCAGGACAAGGACAGGAAAGGAAAGGAAAAGGGAACAAAACTCGTTATTATCATATCAAGAACACAGACAAGGAAGAAGATGAGAAATGCATATTCGTAAGGAGAATCTTAAGGGTAGGAGAGTTTTCTTCTTCTATTCCTCCAACAAGGTGGTCTCCCTCCACACCCTCCTCCTCCTCCTCCTTCTTACCGCTTGCTCGACGCCACTACCCTCATCGACGAAGAATGTAAGGAATCGACGAGGAAGGGAAACAAGAAAAGGAAAGGGGAAAAAAAAAAGAGAGAGGCTTTCGACCTCAGACAAGGCGGGCTTTTTTTTTTCTCAACACGCCCCCCCTTTCACTCCCCCTCCCCCCCTTTTTTTCCCTTTTCTAGTTCTCAATTCTGGATCAGAACAACCTTGAGGCCAACCTTAAACGAGCGTGTTGTGGAAGAGGAAGGATAAGAAGAAAAAAAAGGGGAGGCGTCTTGGCAGGAGTGTTTTGCGTCGGACCTGTGTATGCTGTATGTATGTATGTACATACCCCCCCTTTTTTTGATATCTCTTCGCTTGAGACGAGACATGGCAATTTACAGAGTCCGATAGTTGGATAAAACAGGGTACATATTTACTTACATACATACATACATACATGTCTTATATGTACATACATACCTAGGTATGTATTCGTTCGTACGGCGCATGTGTGTATGTATGTATGTATGTATGTATGTAGTAGATGGATGGACAGATCGATAGATGGATACAGAGATGGTGAGAAAAAAAAAGGAAGAGGGTGAGAAAGGTAGATATGTAGAGTGAAAAGAACAAGGTGAAGAAGAAGTTAAAGATGGGAAAAAAAGTAAATTCATCCGAAGTGGAGGATGATGTGTTGTATAACCGACACAACACACGGGCTTCCGTTGGAAGATGGGAGAGAGAGAGAGAGAGAGAGAGAGAGAGAGAGCTCTGGTTAGGTGGGTGGGTTGGTGAGTGGTGCCTCCGCATGCGAATTGCATCATCATTTTTTTGACATTTGCTCAATCTTCCTTTTTTTTCTTTTATACACACAATTATGATGCATATAGTGTACATAGTCTATACATAAGTAAGTGGTAGTTTAACTACGAGATATGTGCGTGCGTTGTAATCCGTAGAGGCAAAAAAGGTGTTCGCCCTGCCAAGCCTTTTAGTCGACTCTTCAGGCACGCACATGAACGCATCACTTGCTCCGAACATCTCCTATTTTCTCTCTCTCCCCTTTCCCTCCCTGCCTTCCTCCCCCCCTTCCCATCTGCTCGGCTGGATCAGTAGTTTGGAACGGCCATCGGAGGACTATGGAGGGCCGATGACGGAGGAGTAACCGCCGCGATGCCGAACCGATGGCGATATACTGTACTTACCTACCTACATACATACAGTACATAGCCAAGGAGTAAGGGTGGGTAGGTAGGTAGGAATAGATAGTGCTAGTTAGATAGAGATAGAGAGAGAGAAAGCCAGGGTCCGCCCCCCGGGCCTCGCCCTTGGCTTGCATCGTCAGTTGTGAAACCCGGATGCGGAAAATGCCTCAACGATGGCACACACACACACACACACTCTCTCTCTTTCTCTCGCACAACAGTCGGACACTATGTACAATTGTACTTGGATGATTACCAAGGCAAAGAAAGAGACGAAAAAAGGGTTTTTGCCCCCCCTAGAGATCGATCCCAGGCTACAGCGTTGAAGCCAACAACAGGTGACGACGAGAGGGTTACAGTCCGCTGCCGGCGAGTCCGTTGGGCCAAGCAGCTGTTCAATAGCATGTTGTATGTATGTACATATGTACAGTATGTCTTTCCTCTCTCTCTCTTTTGCGCTGGTAGCGGTCGGGTGGCTTGCTGCTTGGCATAAGCGCCACCTAATCGATGCCGACGCCATTCTGCATCTGATTTTTCCTCGTTGCTTTTTCTTCCGTTTTTTTTCCTCTTCCATGTTTATTTTTTCCTTTTTCCTTTTGATTGTGCATTTGTGCATGGCGCTTTTTGGCTGCGACTCGGTCGGTATGTTGCGTCCGCCGCCCGCCCCGCCCGCCTTTTTCGATGCCGGCGCAAAACACTGTGCATATTTACCTACCTAGGTAGGATATCTGCATACTCTCTACATATGTAGGTATGCATGTATAGATGTATGTACATATGTAAGTATCCATCCACCGTATGCATATATACAGCATAACTCGGGACGGACGAGACAAACAAAACATCAAAGACAAGATTGATCAATCAGTCTTGGTAAAGAGAAAAGGAGAGGGGGGGACGTGTACCTATCCACCCACCCTTGTTGATCACGTTACTCTCCCCGAGGGTATGGCGGCAATTGAGGGAAAATGATGCGGATGTAATCCGTAGTCCGTATGTCCATATGATTGATTATATGTACATACGGATGCAGAGCTTGCAGATATCAGTCAACAAAGGGGGCTTGCGCCAAGAAGAAAACGCCCATCATCGATGTATGTAAGATGGGAATAATAATCAGCATGCCCCTCGTCATCGGCGTTTTTTCAGTCACAACGAGGGGATTGATAACAAAGGTTGCTCAGCAAAGGAGGGAGATTTTTTTGCCCTTTTTTTTTTTACCTTTACTTCGCTCCTCCGAGGTTTCGTCTACCGAGCCGTGGCGGCAAGGCGTGCGCCGCCAACCATGTTCTCGTTACGAGCATCTTAATGTTATATCGGCTTCTTGGCAGCAGCGCCCTTTACCGCAGGCTGACACAGTATCTGTCGTTTGTGGTACGTACAGTGAAGGCTATCTCTCTGTCGTCGAGCGAGGCACGCGCGGCAAGGGGAAGCGCCGGCTGGGCAAAGACATGCACTTACTTATACAAAGACACATATCCGTAGGTACATACAACTTACTACTGTCCGTACGGAGTATGTATGTATGTATGTATGTGATCAGTCTGAGAATATGTAAAAGAAGAGATAAACAAAGAGAGAAAGAGAGAAAGAGGGAGAGAAGAAAAGAGAGAGAGAGAGAGAGAGAGAGAAAGAAAGCGACAAAGGGGGTGGTGGAAAGAGAGGGAGCGCTGCCACCTCGAGGCTTTTCTACGCCACTTGCTCACTTCTTCTCACTCAATCAGTCTCGCCGTCGTTCTTGGCAGACTCTGAGTTGTTTTTGTTTTATTTTATTCTATTTCCTTCTCTTAGGTGTCTTTTCCGCATGTGCATATATCCGTACATATGTATGTATGTATGTATGTAGGCAGTATGTGCATATGTATAATGAATGATAGGTACTCACGCATGGCATTCCGCACGCACGGTCGGGGGGTAAAACTACTAGACTAGGTACCTAGACGAGGTACGGAGTAGATGACAGAGAGAGGGGGTTCAGGTACTGGTTTGCAGCCCGGCGTCTAACCGGAGGTAGGTATCGGACGGCGGCATTCCAGGCGATCGGGATACAATCATCGGGGTGGAACAGCCGGTGCTATACAGGTACCTACCGACCTCGATCACGACCTACTAGTAGTACCTACCACCCTCCAGTGACCCTCCAGGGCCAGCCCACCCACACCCATCCACCAGCAAGACTTTCCAAAGCTGCGCTAGCGGAACACATGGTTAGACATTTGATCAAGAAGAAAGGTTTTCTTCTCAAAAATGGTCAAGCAAGGAGAGGCTAAAGACACATGGTCGATGACAAGGAGAGGAGGGTGAATGAGATGTGTACATATGTATTTGCATACAGTTTATCTGTACGAATATGCATTTGTACAGTATGTACAATGTAAATAAAGGAAAGGAAAGGAGAGAAATGGCAGGCCAGCCAATCCAGGCTGTCATATATCCGTATGTATCTAGGTATGTATGTACCTATGTAAGCACACACCTACATATGTACATACATACACAATCAATGTTTGGGCGAGGCGCACATGGTGGAAGTCTGAAAAAGAAAGGGAACAGAGTAAGAAACGGAAAGAAGACAGACAGACGGACAGATGGACAGAACAGAACAGACAACCAGCTGTACCTGTACCGTGCGGGCTATTTGCAGCAAAGTCTGTGAGAGATGCCAAAGTCTGTCCCGTTCTCCTTCACTCTTGTTGTTGAGCTTTTTCCCCACGTTGACGTCGACGAGGGGCCCTTCTCTTCCATCCACATCCAACAGAGGAAGGAGTCCGCTTTCACCATCTTCCCCCACCCCCCCCCCCCCCCCTCCCTCTCCATCCTTTCTCTCTCCTACCAGGTTATCTCTGGGGATGTAGGTATAGCACATGTATATGTAAATATCGGGGCGAAGACTTGTCCGCTTCTCATGTAGGTCTGTCTGTACATAGAGAGATGGGGGGGGGAGGGGCGTGTGGTGTGTACTGGCTGGTGAAATGCTGTATGTAGAGATACATAATTCGACAGGCACGAGCGCAGGAACGGCGGTAGTGTGTACCTGCCACACACACACAACAAGAGAGCTTTTTTTTTAATTGCCCTCTCACTCACTCACACACTCGTTCGCTCTTTCTCTCTTTCTCTCTCTCTCTCTATCTCTCTCTGACCCTGTGTCTTATTTACCGCCTGTTATTTTTTTTTCACTATTTTTTTTATTATTATCATATTCTTTCCTCTCCTGCCCTAAAAAGGCTTAAGCCGGGGACACTCCCGGGTGCCGTCATTGAAATAATCGCTCCCACCCCAACCAACCAGCCGCCCAGCGCCTCCTCCTCCCCTTCTTCCTTCCCTTTCCCTTTCCCTCTTCACTCACGGAGAGCTGCCTCGTCGCACTTAAGTGGTCGTAGGCACGCCCTCTTGTGCTCGTGACTGAGTCGTCGTCTTATCCTTCTCTTCCTCTCTCTCTCTCTCTCTCTTCCCCCTCTCTCCCCTCTCTCGCGTGCGCGCTCTCGCTCTCGCTCTCTCTTTCCCTTCCCTCCCCCTCTCTCACCTCCTCCTCCCCTTCTTCTCTCTGCGCTCCGTTCCTTCTCCTTCTACTCCCTTTGGCTCACTTCCCTCTTGTCGAGACAGCGCCGTCCATCATCGTCTCAGAGAAACACCAAAAAAACGCTACGCATTTCGTCACCTGCAGGCATCTCTTAATTCCTCAAAAACACCTAAGCTCCCTCACCTAAATACTCCAGCAGCTCCGGTCAACAGAACCGCCCTACAGTCAAGCTCGCACCTAGGATACAATCTCTACCATCTCTTCGCCCCTCCGCTGCTCTCCCTCTGGCAATGGCAGACGAAGGCGCTGCCGGCGCTCCAGCGCTCGATACCAACATCGAGTCCGGTCGTTTCGACGAGAAGAGGGCTCAGGCCCAGGCGGCCTCGTCAAATCAACCTACGAGCAAACCCCCGGCCCCTGCTGCCGACGACGACGACGAGGATGAAGACATTGACGCACTGATCGAGGACCTCGAGTCTCAAGACGGCCATGGCGGCTTTGAGGAAGAAGAGGAGGATCAAGGCACCCCTGGCGGAGGCCGCGTCGTTCCCGAGGATATGCTACAGACGGATAGCCGAGTTGGTCTCACCGAGTCCGAAGTCATATCGCGCCGTCGCAAGTACGGTCTCAACCAGATGAAAGAGGAGAAGGAGAACATGATTCTCAAGTTCTTTTCCTACTTTGTCGGACCTATTCAGTTCGTCATGGAGGTGAGTTTTTCTTTTCTTTTCTGCTTTCCTTTATCTGCCCTGTTCATGGAGAAATTTGTTCTTGCTTTTTCACATTCCCCTTCAGGTGGCGTTTTTTCTTCATTCTACGGCATTTTCTAAACTGCCTCCCCCTCATTCGTTCCCTTATTTGAGTGTTTTTTTGCCCTCTCTTTTCTTTCTCTCCACATCGGCGTCTCTTCGGCCTTTGTCTGCATTTCCCGACAATCACGAGCGTGACCTCTTTGTTTTTTTTTCCCCTGCTCCCCTCCGTGGGCCCAATCTTTCTTGTTGCCTGGGCCGCCGCAGATTACCAGCTCCGCACAAGCTTTGGTGGGCCGTCATCAATTGGCCCTGGCAGCTCGAGAGTTGATCCCCGTCCGATACGACGCCACCCCCACTGTTTGTTGCGAAACAAAGTTCCTCGTGCCCTTTGTTTTTTTTTTTCTCCTCTTGGGTCCGGTTTATACTGCGATTTCAATTTTATGCGCAGGTTTTTTCTTAGGGGCATTGCTCCGCTGTGGCACGTGCTGCTCAGCTAACCTCGATCGGTAACAGGCTGCTGCCGTCTTGGCCGCTGGTCTCGAGGATTGGGTCGACTTTGGCGTCATCTGCGCTCTGTTGTTGCTCAACGCCTGCGTCGGTTTCGTACAGGAATTCCAGGCCGGTTCTATCGTCGAAGAATTGAAGAAGACGCTCGCCCTCAAGGCCGTTGTTCTGCGTGACGGTACTCTCAAGGAGATCGAGGCCCCCGAGGTCGTACCCGGCGATATCCTCCAGGTTGAAGAGGTGAGTTTCTTCCTGTACTACTCCATTAATCATCTATCTTCCCATCTTGAGACGTCGTTTCCGTATTTTGATGTCTCCCGCCTCCTCTCACCTTTTTTCCGAACCCGCTGACGTCGTTTGATCAGGGAACCATCATTCCTGCCGACGGCCGCATTGTGACCGAAGATGCCTTCCTCCAAGTCGATCAGTCCGCCATCACGGGAGAGTCGCTCGCCGTCGACAAGCACAAGAATGACAACTGTTTCGCCTCATCGGCCGTCAAGCGTGGCGAGGCCTTCGTCGTCGTCACCGCCACCGGCGACAACACCTTCGTCGGCCGCGCTGCCGCCCTCGTCTCCCAGTCCGCCGGCGGCACCGGTCACTTCACAGAGGTGCTCAACGGCATTGGTACCGTCCTGCTTATCCTCGTCGTCGTGACCCTCCTCGTTGTCTGGACCTCGTCCTTCTACCGATCTAACCCTATCGTCAAGATTCTTCGCTTCACTCTGGCCATCACCATTGTCGGCGTCCCTGTCGGTCTGCCCGCCGTCGTCACAACCACCATGGCTGTCGGCGCCGCCTACCTGGCAAAGAAGCAGGCCATCGTCCAGAAGTTGTCCGCTATCGAGTCCCTTGCCGGTGTCGAGATCCTCTGCTCAGACAAGACGGGTACCCTGACAAAGAACAAGCTGTCACTCTCGGAGCCCTTTACCGTTCCCGGCGTTGACCCCGACGACCTCATGTTGACGGCCTGCTTGGCTGCTTCGCGCAAGAAGAAGGGTATCGACGCCATCGACAAGGCCTTCCTCAAGGCGCTCAAGTATTACCCCCGCGCCAAGGGTGTCCTGTCCAAGTACAAGGTGCTCGAGTTCCACCCCTTCGATCCCGTCTCCAAAAAGGTTCAGGCTGTCGTCGAGTCACCCCAGGGCGAGCGCATTATTTGTGTCAAGGGTGCGCCGCTGTTCGTTCTCAAGACTGTCGAGGAGGACCACCCGATCCCGGAGGCCATCGACAAGGCGTACAAGAACTGCGTGGCCGAGTTTGCCACCCGTGGCTTCCGCTCGCTCGGTGTCGCTCGCAAGCGCGGTGAGGGAGCCTGGGAGATTCTCGGCATCATGCCCTGCTCCGATCCGCCGCGCCACGATACGGCCCGAACCATCAACGAGGCCAAGCTCCTGGGTCTGTCCATCAAGATGTTGACTGGTGACGCCGTCGGCATCGCCCGTGAGACTTCGCGCCAGCTGGGCCTCGGCACCAACGTTTACAATGCCGAGCGACTCGGTCTCGGTGGCGGCGGCGACATGCCCGGCTCCGAAGTGTACGATTTCGTCGAGGCCGCCGATGGCTTCGCCGAAGTTTTCCCCCAGCACAAGTACTCGGTCGTCGAAATCCTGCAACAGCGTGGCTACCTCGTCGCCATGACGGGTGACGGTGTCAACGATGCCCCCTCGCTGAAGAAGGCCGACACGGGTATCGCCGTCGAGGGTGCCTCGGACGCCGCCCGCTCCGCCGCCGACATCGTCTTTCTCGCGCCCGGTCTTGGTGCCATTATTGATGCCCTCAAGACGTCGCGCCAGATTTTCCATCGCATGTACGCCTACGTCGTCTACCGTATCGCCCTGTCGCTACACATGGAGATCTTCCTCGGTCTCTGGATTGCCATTCTTAACCGGAGTCTGAACATCGAGCTGATTGTCTTCATCGCCATTTTCGCCGACATCGCGACGCTGGCCATCGCCTACGACAACGCGCCCTTCTCGCAGACACCCGTCAAGTGGAACCTGCCCAAGCTCTGGGGCATGTCGGTCCTGCTGGGTTGCGTCCTGGCCATCGGCACCTGGATCACGCTGACGACGATGTACGCGGGCGGGCCCGGGCGAGGTATCATCCAGAACTTCGGTAACATGGACGAGGTGCTCTTCCTCGAGATCTCACTGACGGAGAACTGGCTCATCTTCATCACACGCGCCAACGGTCCGTTCTGGTCATCGATACCGTCGTGGCAGCTGAGCGGCGCCATCTTTATCGTCGACGTCATTGCCACCCTCTTCTGTATCTTCGGCTGGTTCGAGAAGGGACACCAAACGAGTATCGTGGCTGTGGTCCGAATTTGGATCTTCTCGTTTGGCATTTTCGCCGTCATGGGCGGCCTCTACTACTTTATGCAGGGCTCTGCCGGCTTCGACAGCCTGATGCACGGCAAGTCCCCGAAGCGCAACCAGAAGCAGCGATCGCTGGAAGACTTTGGTGAGTTTGCCCTGTTCTTGTCCTCCCCGTCCAAGTAATATGGATGATTTTGCTGACAAGCGGTGAAATAAAGTCGTCTCCCTGCAGCGTGTCTCGACTCAGCACGAGAAGTCTCAGTAAATATGGCCTTATGCTACATACCCGCATGCCTCAGCGCCTGCTTCTTTTTTTGTCTCTTTTTTTTCTTTTCCTCTTTTTTCCCTTTCCTTCTTCCGTCCTTTTATCCATCCCTCGTTCTCCATTTTCTTGATCTCTACCAAGCCCAAACCCCTTCTTCATCTTCTCTTCGACCTGTTCAAATTGAACTGTATGAGTCTTGGTGCCACGTGGGGTGCGCAAGACAAGTTAAACAAATACCTTTGAGATGGGGGCCTTTAGACACCTTAATGAACAAACAAAAAAGTTGAAACTTGACTCTTGTTGCGACGTATGACGATGTATGACTACGTATGGGAAGGGGGGGAGAAGCCGAAGAGGGCATACATTTTATGATGTTCGTTTGATTGCGGAGTGTGGGGGATTTTGATCTAGGGTAGCCAATCAGCGGGGTCTGACAAGATGGCCATTGCGAGGGGGACAGACGACGCTGGGGATAACATGGCTGTGGTGGAGAGATTTGGGGGAAAATGGTACAAGTTAGAGAACGCCCCCCCGTAATATTTCGAAGCTGAGAAATTTACGAACGATGGAAAGATGGGGTGTAGTGTTCGTTCTTCCAGTTTCATGCACGAGCAAAGCGACCAGTATGTATGCATCACGGAGGTTATGACATGAAAGGATTTAACAGAATCTCATCTCAGATCGAAAAAGGGGGAGAGACAGATAAGAGGGAACAAGAACGAGTTTTCGAGAGAGGGGGGTAAAAGGAAAGAAGAGACATGTACGGATAAACTACTCGGTTTTCTCGACGATGACCTCGCAGACACGACCGATGCTCGCCCGGCCCATGATGTCGAAGACGCTGAGCTGGGCGCCAAAGTCCCTCCGGAACCAGTTCCTCAACTCGACGGCCATCAGGGAGTCGACGCCGTAGTCGGCCAGGCTGCGGCGCGGGTCGACGTCGTCGACCGACACGTCGAGCGCGTGGGCGAGCTTCGCCCTCAGCGCGGCTGCCACGATGGCCGAGCGGTCGGCCTTGGTGGAGGCTCGGGCGAAGAGCGTCGCTGCCGTCGCTACCGCCTCGTTGTCGTCCCTCTCGTCCGCGGCCGAGGCGCGGCGGGGCGCCGACGAGAAGCCGGCGAAGAGGCGCCGGCCGACCACGAGGGGGATAGGCGTCTGGCCGCGGCCGAGGAACCGGGCTGGGTGCACGACGCCGACGAGCAACTGATGGTGGTGGTGATGTTGATGTTGTTGTTGTTGTTGTTGTTGTTGTTGTTGTTGATGATGATGATAGTTGTCATGCCTCTGTAGCTTCCGTCCCGGATCGCAGCAGTGCTCCAGCAGGGACAAGAGATCGGCCTCCTCGACCGGCTGCATGTCACGCACGTGGCCCCGAGCGAGCCCGGCCTCGGCCACGATGCCGATGGTGCGCATCCAGCCGAGATCGAGCGTCAGGCCGGCTCCCGGTCGGGCCCGAGACAGCGCGTCTTGATAGCTGCAGCCGGCCGCGTAGTTGGCCTGGCCGGGCGTGCCGTAGACGCCTGCCAGCGAAGAGAGCAGGATCAAGAAGTCGAGGTCGGCCGGCAGCTGACGGTGCAGGTTCCAGCTGGCCGCCGTCTTGGGCCGCAGCGCCTTGGTCCACTGGCTGTGCGTCATGTTGTCGAAGACGGCGTCTTGCAGCTCCATGGCCGCCTGGATGCAGCCGCGGATGGGCGGCATCCCCTCGGCCTCGCAGTCGGTCAGCGCCTTCGCCAACTGAAGAGAACACGCCACGTCGCAACGAGGCGTCGCTATCCGGACGCCTTGAGACTCCAGCTCGGCCACCACTTCTGCCGCGACATGGGTCGATACGGCAGATCGGGACGGCACGATCAGGTTGCGAGCCCCACGACGAGCCATCCAACGCAACAATGCCCGGCCTATGCCGCCGAGCCCGCCGGCAATCAGGTAAGAGGCGTCCGGTCTGAAGCGCCAGCCGGCACGTCTCACCAGGTTCTTTGTCACGACATCGTCGCCGCCCAAAGATATGACGATCCGGCCCGTGTTCTTGCCGCTCTGCATCAACCGAAAGGCCTTCTCCACCTCGGACACGGCGAAGCGATGCAACGGTGCCGGCGGACCGACCACGCCCGTCGCTAGCAGTTCCAGCGCCTTCTCGAGAAGCGTGCGCGTTAGAAGCCGGTCCGTAAGGGCAATGTGGTGCAGATCGACCGCGGCGAAGGTTACGTTGCCGGCGAAGCGTCCCATCGGCAGTGTCGCGTCGGCCATGATATCGGCCTTGCCCAGCTCGATGAAGCGGCTGAAGCACTTAGCACTTGTCGTCTTCTACTGTTAACAGACGACTCACCCGTAAGGTGCTATACACTCCCAGCTGGCTCGCATCATGTCGCCAGAGAGCGAGTTGAGAACGACGTCGACGCCCCGACCATCCGTTAGCCGCCGGACGCCGGCGGCGAAAGTCGTGTCACGCTGAAATCAGGCATCAGTAACAGTTTCGACCGATCTTTTCCCGATACTTACGCTGTAGAGCACGCGTTCGGCCGCTATGTCAAATAGCTTCGTCACCAGCTCGCGCTTGGCCTCCGAGCCTACGGTGGCGATGACTTGGGCACCCAGGAAACGGGCCACGGCGACGGCCATCTGGCCCGTGGCACCGGCAGCCGCGTGTATCAGCACCAACTCGCCCGGTCGCAGCCTTGCCACGTTGACCAGAGCGTGCCATGCCGTCGTCAGGGGGCTGACGGCTGCAACAGCGTCCAGCGCCGACACGCCGTCAGGCAACCGGAGCACCGCGCTGGAGTGAGCCCGAGGGTGACTGCGCATGCAGCCCGGAGCCGTCATCACCACCCGCTCACCGAGCCGGAAGCTGTCCGCGCAGTCCATCCCTGTCCGCGTCACCGTACCGACGCATTCGAACCCTAGCTTTTCGCTCCCGAGCCGGCCGAGAGCGATGAAGACGTCGCGGAAGCTGACGGGCCAAGCCTCGGCCTCGACCTCCACCTCGTCCGGACCGAGCTCCGTCTCGGCCTCGTCATCGGCACCGAACCGCAGCGTGTCCAGCATCCCTGGCGTGCCCACCTCCAGCGCCAGCGCCGGCGCCCGGCACCCATCCCCCGTCGGCGAAGCTCGCCATGTCTCTTGTCGTAGCTGTGGCCGGATCCGTGCTACACGCTCACGCTCCAGCGCTGCCTCCTGTTCGAGCCTCCCGATGGTGAGCATACCATCGCGCACGACAAACTCCAGTTCCACCGAGCTGCCGACGGCACTGCCGAAGCAGGCTCGTAAGACGCCGGCCACATGTCTTGCCTCGCCGCCTGCTGAACATCCCGACTCTACCACCAGCGAAACGAGCCGCTTGTCCGAGTCTTCGGATCGCAGGCTGCGCAGCAAGCCCGTTGCCAGAGCCGCCCGCGGGTCGTCGTCGGTCAGCGACGTCACCCACAGCAGCCTCTCGGCTCCGCGCACCAGCCTTTGCAAGCCCCTGAACTCCGCCTCGGACGGCAGTGCCAGAAATGACCGGCCGACCTCGACGAGCGAGACGACCGTCTCATCGGTGCACGCCACCCATTCACCAGCCACGAGGTCTTCCAGGTACCGTACTTCGAAGTCTGGGTACCGCTTGCCGATGGCCGCTGCCAAGGCCTGTTGCTCCTTGGAGTTCTGGTCGACGAGGAAGACGACGCAGCTACCGAGCCCAGTACCGACGTCGGATTGATCGCCGCCCGCGGCCGCCGAGACAATTATACTGCTAAAGTGGCTGTCGGCACTCTCATAGTCGCGCAGCGTCAGCTCGCTGCCGGAAAATAGGCCCGACCCGCGGAGCACCTCGTCCCATCGCGGCGCCGTCAACAACGGACTTAGACGCCGCCACTCCTCGCTGCTTAACCACCAGCCCTCGAGGCAGCCGAAGCTGACGTTGGCACTCGCCCCGTCAGGCCGCGTCACTTCTTGCAGCACCAACAGGCCGCCGGGCCGCAGCAGCGCTCTGACGTTGGCCAGCGTCGCTGCCAGGTCTGGCGTTGCGTGCAGGACGCTGCCAGCGATGACGACATCAAAGCTGCCGACCTCGAGGCCCTGATCCACCGGCTGCCGCTCAACGTCAAGCGTCCGGAACGCTATCCGCTCCGCGAAGGCCGAAAACTCTGTCCGCGCAGCCTCAAAGAAGGCCGGCGAGATATCGGTGTAGACGTACTCGGCGAATCGCCTTTGGCCCGTTCGAGCTTCCAGGTCTAGCAGCGTCCCTGTGACGAGCCTCGTCATGCCACCCGTGCCCGCGCCGACCTCGACGATCCGCATGTCCGGCTTCTCGTGCGAGAGCAGCTCCAGAAATGTGCGGAAACGGCTATCGCGCGCGTGCCGCTCGTAGAGGTGCGTATAGAAGCGCCGCGCGTGATCCGTCGAAAAGAGAAGCTCCAGGGGATCTGTCTCCCCACGCAGTATAGATGGCAGACCTCTCGCCACGGCCGGTAGCAGCGCCCACTCCGGCACTGCCTCCTCGCATCGGCTGAGGAGAGCCTCGAAGGCCTCGTCACTGTCGCCGGTGCGGTCGCCGCCGCCGTACTGCTGCCGCAGCGACGCCGCGTACTTACGGAGGTAGGGCGGCCCGCCACGCTCGATATCGGCGTCCGATACGTAGCTCATGGCCCTTCGTACTGCCATGCGCATCGCCGCCTCCAGCGTGCGGTGAAGATCAATAGCGGCCGTTTCGTCGCTCGCAGCCGGCACCCCGGCGTCGCAAAGCCGCTGCAACTCGCCGTCGCCCAGTAGCGAGCTCAGCTGTGGCCGCCATGAGATACTGTACAATAAGTCATGTCGTCCGTCTTCGGCCTCCTCGTCGACGCCGCCCGACGACACTTCGGAAAAGATCATGCGCTCCACGGTTAGCAATGGTTCGCCATTGTCAGCCACGGCATGGAAGCCGGCCTCCCGTCTCGACGGCGCACTACGGTCCGAGTGCAGCGACGCCGATACCGTCATCGTCGTCGCTTCGTGCCATGGCCTTGACGAGATCCATAGGTTAGATAGGCTGTGAGGAACCATGGCCGGGCTTGGTTTGGTGAGACCCTCGGAGATCTGGGTGAAGACGAGGTGAATGCCGGCATCCAGCACGGCCGGGTGGACTGGACTCTCGACGGCCTCGTAGTGACGCCCGGCCGCTGCCATGTCAATGCTCGCCACTGATCCGTCGCCGCCGTCCCAGCCGATGCCGCCGAGAAGTTCAAACGTCTCACCATAATTGATGCCGTGATTGGCGCAAAAGGCGTAGAACTCGCGCGCGTCGATGGGGCGGCTACAGTTTGTCACCATTCGGTCAATGACGCTGCCGGCGCGGGCCTGCTCTAGCCGGCGCTCACGTCCACCGTCGATGGGCGTCGGGTCGTTATCGTCGAATTGAACCTGGATACGTGCCTGAAAGCACTCGGTCCACCGACCCTCGTGATGTGTAAAGACGCCCACCTCGGACCAAGCCGAATCCTTGTCGAGCGCCGACCGCAACGGCCGCAGGTGCACCTCCGTCTCCGTCGCGTCGTGGACCGTCCTGCCTACCGTGACGGGCGCCAGGAACTTGGCCTCTTTGACGAGAAAGCCCGATATGGCGCGGCCGTCCGCCGCCGCCATCTGCTTGGCCGCCTCGACAGCCATCACGATAAGGCCCGTGCCGGGGCACAAGTGAAGCTGACTGACGGCATGATGATCCAGCCATGGAATCCGCTCCACGCTGAGCCAGTTTCTCCATCGCGGCCGCAGTGCGTTCCAGTCGCTGGATCGTCGCCCCAGTAGGTAGTTGGGCGAGTCGTGCCGCAGCCGGAAGTCCCTGCTTAGCCGCGACTCGAACCAGTATCTTCGGCTGTGATCGAATGGGTAGGGCGGGCAATCGACAAGGAACGGTTGCTGAAACCCGGCTTGGTTGTTGGCAGCCAGCACCGACACGTCGTGTCCTTGGCAGAAGAGGGCACCGACAAGCGACAATATGGTACGAGTAGGGCTTTGGTTGCGGTCGAGCGCCGCGTAGTAACGGATCGCGGCGGGCACGCAGTCCCTAGCCGGTCGCCGCAGCGCTCCGTGTGGGCCAACCTGAAGTCGCTTGAGTGAGATTTTCAAGGCAGGAGAAGCGAAACTACACAAACCTCAATCAGGTCTGTGACGACGCCTGGAAGCGTCACGTCGCTACCAACGAGGCGCCTCAACGCATCGGCAAAGCGCACCGGCGAAAGCAGGTTTTCAACCCAATACTGTGCCGTAGCGAGCACCTTGGGCGTCACTGTATCCGCAGTGACGCTGCTGATCATGGGTATCTGGTTTCCTTCGACGACGTCAGCCTCGAGCTGCCCCATGGCCGCCCCGTAATCGGCCGCCATGGCCTGCATAGCCGGGGAGTGGTACGCGAGACCCGTGTTGAGCTTTGCCGCGAAGACACCCTGTCGGTCGAGAAGAAACTTAAGTTTGTCAATAGCCTCGACAGACCCTGAAAGCGTCACATTAGTTGGGCTGTTGAAGCAGGCAATGTGAACCGCGTTCCCGTTCAAGCCCAGCTGGCCGAGCAACGCCGGCACGTCCGAGGCAGCCAGGTTAGTCGACATCATTGCGCCCGGCGTCCCAGCGGCGGCATTGGCGTCGACGAGCTTTCCGGCCAGCTTGCCGCGGAAGTATGCGACCTTGCAAGCCGAAGACTGGTTAAGAGCCCCCACGGTATACGCAGCTGCCGTCTCGCCGCCCGAGTGTCCGACCACGGTGACGGGTTCGACGCCGAGGCTGCGTAGGAGATCGACAAGCGCGATCTGAAGCGCCGTGCTGAGCGGCTGGCTGAGCTCTGGCCGGCCCATCATCTCGTCGTTGTGGATCTGGTCTGCGCTCATGTAAGTGTCCTGATCTCTGATGTCCCGGGCTACTTTGGCTCACCAAATATCGACCATTCACAGCCCAGGGCGGCCAGAGCCGCGTCAGAACGCCTCAAGCTCTCAGCGTAGACAGGGTAGCGTTGCGTCAGCTCCATGCCCATGCCACTATACTGCGCGCCTTGACCTGTGAATATGAAGGCGGCGCTGAGGCTGTCTGTCGATGCCCGGACCGACGGTCCCGAGGGGAGGCGAGGAGGTGTATCATCGTGGCCATCGTCAGATGAGGTTTCATCATCCAGAATGGCAAAGGTCCGCCATGCCATGATGCTCCGTCTCGCCGCCAGTGTATACGCTAACTGCGCCAGCTTGTGGGCATCTCCAGGGAGGTGACCGTGGCAGTAGGTCGCGTAGGACTGCAAGACTCGCTGTAGGGCGGCAGCGTCCGCCGCGGTCCAGACGAGTAGCTTTGCGTCAGCTCGGCCGTCGGAGGAGAGGTGTCCGTTGAGGACGGAGGAGGCGGTGGCGCTTGCGACGCCGTTGATGGGCATCGCAGGACGCGGGCTTGTGTGATGAAAACCCACGAGGGCACGACTAGAGAGGTAGTGAAGAGCATCGTCAAGAACTACGTGTGAGTTGGCGCCGCCGAAGCCAAACGAGTTGACGGATACACGTCTAAGACCAGCTGACGGCCAGGGTATGCTCCGCGTGGGCACCTATGTCGTCAAATTAGAATTTGCACATCTCAGACCAGAGGTTACACATGCCTCGAGATGATAGAAATCAGCTGCGATGTCTGGGTTGATCGTCTCGAAGAGCGCGTTGGGCGGGACGATGCCCTTCTCTAGTACCAGGAGGGCCTTGACAACCCCCACGAGCCCGCTGGCGCCCTCCAGATGCCCGACATTTGCCTTTATGGAACCCCTGAAAGATGAATGACACGATCAGCACGATGAGCCGGCCACCGAGGAATGCACTCCCGCTCACACGTAAAGGGGGGCCGTGGGCGAGCGTTGGTTTCGAAAGACACGGCCAATGGCCGTCATCTCGATCGGATCCCCGACAGGGGTACCGGTTCCTTGCAGGTGTCAGCGCGAAGGATACCGAACAACACGAGCTCCTCACCGTGAGCCTCAAAATACCGCGTCTCGGCGAAGCTCAAGCCGGCCTTGGCGTATACACGACGGATCAGCGCTTCCTGAGCCTCGGCGCTGGGCTGCGTGACGCCGGGCGTCCGGCCGTCTTGATTAGAGGCGGTAGCACGCACGACGGCACGGATGACGTCGCCGTTGCGGACAGCCGCGTCCAGGGGCTTGATAACGAGGGCGATGACGCCCTCACCTCGGGCGTAGCCATTGGCGCGTGCGTCGAAGCAGAAGCACTTGCTATCTGGGGAGAGGAAGTTCATGTTGGAAAGAAATATGGAGCCCTCGGGTCCGAGAACCAAGTTTGTGCCGATGACGAGGGCCTGTCGAGATGGGATATCAGCACAGCACATGGCAGGGGCAGGATGAGGAAACACATGAACGCACCGCTGAGGCGTCTCCGTTACGCATCGATTGGCAGGCCATATCCAGGGCAATCATGCTACTAGAGCAAGCCGTATCGAGATGTAGACTCGGACCGCGCAGGTCAAAGAACCAGCTTATTCTATTGGGCAACATGGACGGAACGATGCCCGTCGTGGTCTGGCGCGGCATCACATCGGCATCTCGCAGGAGCACGCGCGAGTAGTCGTCCGTCATGGACGCGGCAAATACTGCAGTCCGACTACCGCGCATATCGTCGAGCGTCATACCGGCTGCACACCAGGTCAGGGAGAAAGACGACGAGACGGCGATGACGACCCACCGCTCTCAAAGGCGTGATAGGCGGCTTCGAGGCTCAGGCGGTGCTGCGGGTCGATGGCAGCGGCTTCCTTGGCCGTGATAGAAAAGAAGGGAGCGTCGAAGAGGCCCGGATCCTGGCTTAGGAAGTGCGCGCCGCGAGCGTGCATCTGCCACTATCGTCAGCGGCATTGACGGGCAGTAGCGCAGCAGTCGTACCGTATTGAGGTTTTTGGTTCCTCTATCGTGAAAACTATCAATGGCGGCGCGGTCTTCCGGCCACGTCGTCATCAGATTCTTGCGCTGCTCCAGCACCTCCCAGAGGCTAGACTCGTCGACTGCCTCCTGAGGCATCTTGAAGGAGAGCCCGACGATGGCAAAGGGCTCCATGACTCGCGGTTCAAGGTCGTACAATGAGATGAGATAGGATAAAGTGGCGTGAAGCAGACAATGCCGCCGTCCTCTGATCAGCGCAAGGGCAGAGGCGACGGCTTTTCATGCAGAGGCATAACAGCAGCCTGACGCCGGCAGCACGTAGCCGACAGCCTGCAAGCAGGTAGATACCTACCCAGGTAGGTAGAGAATGCAGGGCCATCTAGCGAAAGGGGGTAGCCAAGACGCACTGAGGGCTCAGCTCCGGCCCAGGGCAAGGCTTCTCCCCGTAGCAATCATGTGCGACAAGGGCTTCGCCGAGGAGCAACAGAAGTGCCACCCAATGCTAAGCGCCGGACGCTCGTGTCGGAGGTCTGTCATTCTCTCAACGACATGGAAAGGGTGGGGGTCCAGGTCGACGACGATAGGGCTGGGTCGCTGACCTTTGACTCAGACCCCGGTCGTCATCATCGATAGGGCCGAAACCAGTCTCTTGGCGTCAAGCCGTCGGGGCCGTAAAAGGGGAGCGGGGAGGGGGGGTGTGGTGAGATGCGTCGTAGGTGAGGAAGAGGAATAAGAAAGGAGGCAGCAATAAAAGGCCAAATGAAGGAAGAATGCTTCATCGTGGGAGCATTCTGAGTGATACTGTGTGAGGATAGGAGAAATGAATCGCCGGGTCCCGTCTTCGCCTCACCTCATCTTGAATGAGACGCCGCCTCGCCTCCCGCGACAGTTCTGGTGACGAGTATCACCAGATATCATCATCAAGACCTAGACCGGTCCTTCGGCTATTGGACCTCTCCCCTTTTCCCCCGCCGTTCGAGGTCAGCTCCGGCCGTCCCTTTCTCGTCAATGACCGGCCAAGGCTCGTGCCACAGGCGGCCCGAGCCGTCGTCTCCTCCCTGGCCCACAGCAGGCCAAGCTTCTTAACCATCTTGGCGATGAAATAAGCTCAAACCTGGATGTCTGGGATTCCTGATACTTGTCGCATGAGCGATGTTGTCTTGTCGAGGTTGCGCGCATTTGCTATTACATACATACATACATACATGCCGTCCCGCTGATCCATTTGGAATGCCACATCCGTTCCGCCGGTCAGCATTTCCCCGCTCTCTCTCGAGATAAAAAGGAACTGCCCCTGACGATGTCGTCCATGGTCCGAATCTACGAAACCGGACCCGGTTCACTAGGTAGGTAGGTAGCCTGAAAACGGGACCGTTCGTATCTTCTTCAGTCCTGACAGAAAGCGTCCTGGAAATCAAGAGACATTTTCTGGGCAGCCTTCTTCGATATAAGTGCAGTTGTATCCGTAGAGTCTATGGCGTTTACCTTTTACTATGCAGCGACCATCTGCTTTCGCTTCCACATAAGCAGCGCAGCCGGTATCTGAGCTGCCGCAAAGGCACAGAGAACGAACATCTGCCGATTATACGCCTCTGACAAGATACTTCGAACGTCTGTCAGCACCTCGGGTGATATAGCTGCCAGCCGCTGCGACCCCACACCCTCAATGCTGGTCACATCGGGCGAAAGGCCTAGACCGGCCAGTCGAGGCCCCGTGTACCCGTTGAAGACGGAGGTGACGATGGCGAGTCCAAATGCACTGCCCATGGTCCGGAACTGGCCGGCCAAGCCCATGCCAATGGCTGCCTTTCGTTAGCATCGACGGCCTCGGCTCTGACATGCGGCGTCTCCAACTCACCCTTGTCTCTCTTGTCGGCTGTGAATGGAATCAGGAGATAAAGCGCCATGTAGTTGAGACCAACGCCGATGCCGCAAAGTATCTGGTAGCCATATACGGCCGGTTGGATTTCGCGAGAAGGCCGCAGTACGCCGAGAAGTGCGAAGCCAACGACCTGCAAGGCAGATCCGGCAAGAACGTGGTAGATGCTAGGCACCCGGAGGCTGCTCGTGAGACGCGAGCTCGCTAACGAGCCCACGCAAAATGCTACGCCAAACGGCAAGATCCTGACGCTCGCGTCAATGCTCGAAAGGCCATTCACGAGCTGGAATCGTTGAGGTAGCTGAAAGTTTGTGACGACTATAGGTACGCCAACGAGCACAAAAACGCTAGAATGCTGTGTCAGCCGTGAACAGAAATCCCCTGAGCTTGGAGGGAGAACGGCCTGCCTACAGCATGACGCCGGCCCTGACACGGTCGTTGAAGAAGCGCCAGGGCATGACGGGCTCGCGGACGAGGCTATACAGGGTGAGGTGGCGCTCCCAGATCAGTAAACCAACCCAGAGGACGAGGGACACCACGAGTAGCGAGATAACATAGGCCGAGTTCCATGCAAACCGCGAGTCGGCCTCTTGAAATCCCGAAGTAAAGGACAGCGCCGCCAGTATCAACAGCACGGATCCCAAAATGTCCAGACGTGCCACCTTTTTCACTTTGGATGAGCCTAAAGCTTTGGGAGACGTCGACTGGCCATGGTGCGGAAAGCCGCTGGGGATGCCAATCTGGGCAAGCACGGCGGCGATGATGCTCATGGGAATGCTGTGTAGCACAGCTCGATCAGATGGCGAGTTTTGGGGTCAGGTAGGGGGAGTTACTTAATGATGAATATCCACCTCCACGTGGTGCCTGTGCTGATGGCGCCGCCCAGGACGGGGCCCAGCACAAGAGACATGATGAGGGCGACGTTGATCTTGGAGGCGAAGGCGCCGAGCTTCTCCGGCGGAACAGCCTCGGTGATGATGATGGTGGTCAAGGCAAGGCAGCCACCTCCACCAACGCCCTGAAAAGCACGGAGGACGATGCTTCGACGAGCTGGCCTTAGACTCCGGAATCGGTCTCAAAAGATATGCTCCCACTTACAGCTGAGCCATGGTCTGCGCCGCTGCGCAACCGGCGGAAAAGACTGCAAAGATGGCAATGCAGGCGATGAAGACGGGCTTACGACCGAAAATATCACTCAATTTTGCGCAGATGACGATGACGGCTGATGGGGAGACGAGTCAACGGTAGAAAGAGGCGAGCGGCGATGGACGGCACAACTCACCCACCCAGCCCAGCTGATAGGCGGAGAGAATCCAGCTGGCGGTCTGAAAGCCACCCAAGTCATGAGTGATGGCGACGAGAGAAGTAGTGGTAATGGTCGTGTCCAAAGAGGCGAGAAATAGCATGACGGAGATGCTGTGCATCGCGCGTGAGAACAAGATATCAAGAGAATCACCGGGATCAACCGACGTGATGGCTAGAAGCCAGAAGCGAAGACCATGGACGTAGACAATGGCCTCTTCGACTTGATCGCTGCTCTCGCGCCGCTCAATGAGAGGCGGATCTGCTTGAGTGTACTTTTCGAGTTCGAGGGCATCGTGGGGGGGAGCCATGATCGACTTTGGCTGAAGTGCGGTAGCTCGGCTATCGCAGGGCAAAGTCGAGACAGAGGAGAAGAGGCATTATGACTGGTCGACGAAGAGCAGGACATGTTGTGCACAGAAATAGAGTCTTGTAACTCTTGTACACCTTCGATGTCGCTGAGCCTGCAGTACGGATACTCTGTAGGACCTGGAGTTGGAGGGGGGTGAGGATTGGTCGATTGGTTGAGCCGAAGGGGGGGAGGGTGTGTGCGCAGTACACGTGACAAAGGACTCTGTGCGGATTACAATGCATGTGTAAGACTCTAGTCACGTGACGCCGAGGAGATTCTGTGCTACTCTGCATGCATGTGTGGGAGGCTTATGAGTTCAACCGTCATGGAAGCCAAGCGTCGTGCCACGACCTGAAGCACACCTACGTCTGTACGGATAACCGTATCCGTAACTGTATGTACTTACAACTATGCGCATACAGTGCGGAGATGACTATCATCAAGCTGCCGTCGCCACATGCCCAATGGTACCCTTCGCAGCCCCGATGCGGCGCAGCCAGGGTCAGGGTCACATCTCTGATATCCGGTGGTGGGCACCAAGGCTCTGGCGACAGTCGAAGCCCTCCCTCAAACCAGGAAAGGTCCCGCCTTAGCTCTGCTGACGCGCAGATGCGTCTCTTAAGTCCAGGACGGCTCTCAACATCCAAAAGGCGCCCGGAAGCCTCATCCCATCATGTCTGAGCTGGCAAGCCTGTCATGGACAACTTCCTCAACCTCCCGCCTGCCCGGCAACACGCCATACTCAATGGCCCCGGGCTGACACCACCTCATGGCGTTGTGCCCAACTTCGTCGACCCGCCGAATAGGACATCCATGGGCATCGCCATCATCTCTGTCTGCCTGGTTCTCGCCACTTTGACGGGACTCATCCGCTTGTATTCCCGCATCTGCGTTAAAAAGATGCACGTCGAGGACTGTATGTTACCAATTTCGAGACGACCGCTCTTAGCTCACAAAGCTCCCTTTCAGTTCTCGGCTTCGCAGCCTTTGTACTGTCGCCTGTCAGTCCCATTATTGCGTCTCCTACTCATCATCATTAGGTTTGCTTCGTGGCTTCAGGCTGGAGCTTGCTTGCCTTTGGACACTATGGTGGCTTTTTTGTACACCAATGGAACGTCCAAGCCAAGACGATGATAACGATCTCTTACGTCGGTCTCCCCCCCCTGTCAGTGACGAAAGTGCCGGCTGATCTTGGGTAGGTCTTGTACTTCTTCCCCATCTTCTACTGCGCGACGATGCTCTTCGCCAAGACGGCTATCCTACTCGAGTGGACACGCCTCTTTGTTCCAGTCGTTCGCAACTCGTTCTACTGGATCAGTCGCGTAACGACTTTCATCAACGTCTTCCTTTACCTCTCGGTCATCGTCGCCACCTCGCTGTACTGCGTTCCGGTAGAAAAGGTCTGGCACAAGTGGGTGCCGGGTCATTGCCTGAATCGCAAGGCTGCCGACACCTGCGTCGCCGTCTTCAACCTGGCCATTGATCTTCTGATCTTGGCTCTGCCGCAACGGATAATCTGGTCCCTCAAGATTGACATGTCCCGTAAAATCGGCGTTTCCATCGTCTTCTCCGTCGGATTACTGTGAGTCATCTCACCCCGAATTGGGGGTAAATGAAAGCTGACAGGATGGCCTATCAGGGCTTGCGCCTGTGCCATCGCTCGGACGTACTTGGTGATACAGCTAGACTTTACAGGCGACGTAACGTACAAGCTCTGCGAGACATTCATGTTCGCCTATACGGAGATGACCTGCGTGCTCATGGTCTTCTTCGTCCCGGGTTCGGCGCGAGCCTTTAAGCAGAACAGCCTGCTGACGAGGATGGTCTCATCACTTCGTTCTTGGACGCGGCTGCCATCGTCGAAGAAGAACAAATCGGCCGAAGACATGGGAGGACAATTCCCGCCAACGATCGGCAGCAAGCCCATCAACCGCGTCTTCCACTCGACGGACGAGGAGACGCAGGCGCTGAGCCTAGGCGAGATGAGGCCGGCGGAGCACTTCATCGTGAAAACAATGGAATTCGAGCAGCGCGATGACACGGCATCCAAGGCATCGACGGAACCTGACCTGCCGAACCGCAGACAGCATCCGTGGGTGAAGCCGTAAGTCAACAGGCGCTCGCTCCAGGTCCGGCGAAAGAAAGGCAAAGGGAGTATGTATGTCTAGTCGACCAATAAAATGGCTATGGCACGTTGCAAATGAAACAGGGGAGCATCTACGGATAGTAATGGCATCATTCTGATATTCTCATTCGGTCACACGGCGGCGTGCTAAGACCACGGATTTCGACCCTCGGCAGACGACAGCCACCGGAAAGCGTGAATAGCCCCTGACTGGCTGCTATGCATGTCTCGGCCCCTCTCTTTGTACGGATACTAATCCGTACCTTCTGTGAAGTGCTAAGCACGGCCAGCGTCGTGAGCAGCGGATTGGCCGTTTATATTTGGCCTCTTACATACATACATTAGCCACTCTCTTGGAAGCTTCTGCATGGAAGAAGTCGACCTCCACGTGCTGCAGAGTGAACCCCTGCTGGCTCGACAGTCATCATAGCCCATGATGACCACCATCATTGAGATAGGCAGAAAGATGCCGGACAAGGCGCTGCACTGTGAAAGACTGGGGTTGCACCGCATCTAGCCAGAAAGAAGCCCCGGCTGCAGCCCCCAATCGTGAGACGGGCATGACGCCGGCTGACGGACGACAATGAAACAAGAGGCTTCTTGGCTGTAAGATCATACATGCAGGCCGGCCTCTTGCTTAGTGGCTGCGGGGAAAATGTGCTGTCCGGCGGCCGATGCGTCCCTTAGCAATTAAGAAGAGACGGTTGGTCTCACGAGGTCTTCGATCTACAAACCCCCTCATAGCTTCTTCTGCGATGTGGATCGTCACCGCGCTCAAGTACACTATCGTCGGCTTCGTCCTACCATGGGTATGTATGACGTTCGACTTCGGCTCTCTTGATGAGGCTGACACCCCCTCCCTCCAAAAGAGCATTGCCTTTGTCGTCTATCGGCTAGCTTTTCACCCGTTGCGAAAGTATCCAGGCCCCTTTCTGGCAAAGTTCACCGACGGCCATGGCGGCTTTCACGCCATCGGAAAGCGACCTCATCTGGATACCTACGTTAACCTCCGGCGTTATGGTCCGTGTTGCCCATCTGTCTTGGACGTCGCGAGCTGAAGTGACGATCTATAGGCGGCGTTTATAGGCCGGCCCCGAACCGACTTGTCTTTGACTCTCTGGCAGCAGTGAGAGGTCCAACCCCTTATTGGCTCGCCTCGTCTGCTCTCTGCTCACACGCAGGACAGACATCTATCATAACCCCAACGTCACAAAGGCTCGGGCCTATCGCCATTCCCGCTGGCTGGATAGGCCCAATCTGTTTGACACGCCCGACAAGGATGAGCACCGGCGCAAGCGCAAGGTCATCGGTCAGGTCGTCTCAGACCGGTCGCTTCGGGTCTTTGAGCCCATCATGAGCGCTCAGATCGACATCTTCCTCTGTCGCTTGCGTGATGTTGCGCGCCGAGGCGAAGTCGTTAATGTGACAGAGATGTGTCGTCGCCTCGCCGTCGACGTCGTCGGCTACTTAGCCTTTGGCTACCCGCTGCGGACTCAGACGGAGACGACGAACCGGTTCATCCCCGAGGCAATGGGCAAGGCCATCTACATGACAAACCTGTACTACACCTGGCCCGCTCTCGGCATTATCCAGCCACTGCTACGGTGGTTGGCCCGGAAGAAGGTCTTTACCTTTCAGCAAGCCGTGCGCAAGATGATTGTAGCCCGCATGGCCGAGCCGCGGGACGCTAAGCCTGACTTCTTCGGCCTCGCCTCTGGCGAGCTAAACGCCGTGGGCGATCAGCTCGACGAGAGTGAACTCTGGAATGAGGCGCTCTTCTTCGTCACCGCCGGCGGCACCACCGTCTCGACCGCCATGTGTGGCCTCTTCTTCAACCTGTCCCATCATCCCGAAATCTACGCCCGCGTCGCCGCCGAGATCCGTGAAACCTTCTCGTCCGGTCGCGAGATTCACAGCGGGCCTAAGCTGGCAGGATGCCGCTACCTGCGAGCCGTGATCGACGAATCTCTCCGGCTGTCGCCGCCGTCTCTCAGCCCGCTGTGGCGCGAGCCGGACGTGTCATCAACGGAGGAGTGGGTGGTGGACGGCCACGTAATCCCGCCCGGTACCGAGGCCGCCGTTCACCTGTACAGCGTACTGCATCACCCAGAGTACTTCCCGGAGCCATTTGCCTTCAAGCCCGAGCGCTGGCTCGAGGAAGAAGATGACGGCGGCAACAAATTGAGTGCAGAGGCGGAAGAGGCGCGGGCAACGGCACGCCGTGCCCAGGTCTCCTTTGGGATGGGTGAGCGCAGCTGCGCCGGTAAGGCCATGGCATACATGGAAACGAGTGTCACTATTGCCAGGACTCTGTGGTATTTTGATTTTCAGCGAGCTTCGGGCGAGGATGGGCTCTTGGGAGGTGGGAGTGAGGAAGACAATGAACCCTGGGCTAGACCGGATCAGTATCAGCTTCAGGATATTCTGGTAGCGGATCACGATGGGCCAAATCTGGTCTTTACGCCCCGAGGGGAGTTGTGGAGAGAATTGGGGGAGGGAGATGGGGGGGAGGGTCCAGATAGGGGGAGGACAGATGGGGAGAGCCGGTAGTACGAGCACGTGATAATCAGAAGCTCAGTCCATACATGCGGAGTACTCCATAGCGGGGTTCTTCGGCGGGTGTTACCGTGTTGCAGCATCAGCGGGGTGAAAATGGCGGATCAAATATGATCCGTCCAAATAGGCACCAAGGCTGCCATGCATCACACCGCTTCTCACCTTGTGGGCAGCCAAATAAAAAAAAAATACACACGCCATTCACGATGGCTGCCGAAATTCCAGGCTACTACTTCGGTGAGCTTCAGTTCCTCTTTCCCAACACCGGTCCTGGGAAACGTCAGCTTATAACTCGCAGACAAGGAGAAGGGGCGATACTTCAAGATCGAGGCCTCACAGACGGCGCCCCCCTCGGCCTGGTCTACTCACGCGGTGAAAAAGCGCAAGGCTGAGGACTCGGCACTCGAAGAAGAACGGCGACGGGCACGCGCTCTTTGTCGTCACATCAGACGGCATGCCTTGAGACGCGACTTCGCAGCTTCGGGCTTGCTTGACAGGGAGACGGCTGTGCCTGTGGATGATGCCGATGTTGCGGCTTCGGCTTGGACCGAGGGCATCGTGAACAAGGGCAAGCTTTCATTCGTGCCAAGCTTTTTGCGCCATCGATTTCCGGATATGCCCTGTTTCTATGTAAACGGAGATGATGTCAAAATGGGCATGGGGGCAGTCTATGCCAGTACGTCGTCGGTTTCGAGACCTGAGAGGCCCTCTACATTCTCTACAACTGCTGACTCCCCCCGCCGTTCCCAGCCCTTGAACAGGAAACTATATGTAGCAGCTTCATCGCAACCGATGATAACCAACGGTGCGTCTGCTGTTCTAAGCCGCCACGAGCAACCTCGCTGACGGCAGAGTCCTCCAAGTATCTGCTCAGACCCGGGACGAGGCCTATCCTTCCACACCGACACAATGAGAAACCGGCACATTTCGTCCATCAAGTTCCACAAACCGTCGCACCGCGTCGTGATCACGTCATGTGAGCAGCGTAATAGTGGCTACAGCATGTCCTTCGTGTCTCCCAGCTGGTTCGACGATGGCAACCTTCAGCAACCCGGGGAACTTGACTACAGTACGTCCATGCAACGCCCATACGCATCTTCACCTCGTCACGTCCGGAAGCTGACTGTCTAACCACTTCAGCGAACTCCCACCAGCGTCTCTCCTTTCGTAGCCGCTACCATGGCGATTGGTTCGTTTATCAGAGTACGCCTGCGCCGGTGCGGTCGAGTCTGGTGTCTCTCGTCGGCACGAGCTGCGGCATCTTCCGCGTCTTTTCCGACGAATCTACGTCCTGGATGACGCCGCCGAACCTCGAAAAGGGCCCGAATTCTTCTAGCGAGGTCTTTGATCAGGACTTTTTGCATTCAACTGATCAGGTGATTGTTGCCGGCGGTCGCCAGCCCCGGCTGTGGATCAAGGACTTGAGGACACCCGACAAGGAGTGGACATGTGCGCGGAACGCGAGTTCTATTGCCCATGTGCGAAGCGTGAACCCTCATCAGGTGCTTGTTGGCGGGCTACAGAACAGCATGCTCCTGTATGATCTGCGCTTCTTCGACCGCAAGCCCAACGGCACAACGCCCTTGGTCCGCTTCCAGGACTACCGCAATGAGGCCTATTTTCAGACGGGATGGGACGTCAGCATCGAGCTCGGCGTCGTGGCGGCTGCGCACGACGACGGCACTGTTAAGCTGTTTTCTCTCCGCTCTGGCCGGCGGCTGCGCTGCAAGGAATTGGATAAGATTCGTTCGGCGACGCCTATCAAGGCCTTGATGTTTCAGCAGATGCATAGAGAGCGGACAGCGAGTCTGTTTGTCGGAGTCGGGCCGTCGCTCGACAAGTACTCTTTTGGGACTCTGGACACCGAAGATGAGGCCTGATGAGGCAACGGGGTGTTCTTTTCAGACGAGGATTTGAAATGTAAGATATATTGGGAAACGGCGTCAAGCCTTACTTTCTAGTTCTGAGACGTTCCGAACATCGAGACAGGGTTGTTCTCATAATCTAGGAAGGGCCTAAGTAGGACCACGAAGGGTTGTTTAGGACACGATGCTCGTTGAGAGAGGTTGTGAACGACAAGCATGACGCCGGACCTGCAATGCCCACTACCCCGTAGACCTGCCTATATTGTTAAGGTTGAGAAGAAGTGGCAGTGAAATTCAATGATCTACGGAGTCGTTGCGCCAGATCATAGCCATGTTTGTGTCACGATATTTGATTTGGACTGTTCGAAACGACATCTTCCGTATCTAGACAGACGCGTCTTCCCGTCAAACAAAGAGGCTCTATGATGAAAATCACTCTAACGAAAAGCCAAGCACGGCTTCTTTTGTCGCCGAAGCTCGAAGCTATAAGCCTAGGAAGCTGCCTATGCAATTCGAGGCCTTACTTTGCTTTGTTCGCGAGACGCCCGACGCTTTGACTTGAAGACTAAGCCCGCCGTCCTCGGCCCGAAGAGACGGACAGCGGGGGGAAAGGACGGCAGTCAAAGAGCCGGGATCCCTGGACCATCTCGCATCAGCTAGCAGGGATGGCGGGCGAAGGCTTTTGCTCAAACGCTGGTCTGACTCTCACGGCGTCTGCGGTCTTTGCCACGAGAAGCTAGTCATTCGGCTGGGTTGGCCGTTCGGGGTTTAGAGTGCTGTTCAAGAGGAGGAACGATTCCCCTTTCCCCCCCTCTTATTTGCTGTTTTGTTCTCGAATCGTCTGGCTCTGGGGCTTGGAATCGGGCCTTGGCTTTGTTCTTCAGCTTGATGGTCGTTTGACTTGACTCGGGGTTGTCGTGTGTTTAGGGAGGGGACCCTTTTTTTGCCGGTTCCTCCCCCCCCCTTCTCCCTTCCCTTCGTCCCCTGAGAATTTACAGTTTCATCTCTTCATAGAAACGGAAAGAAATGGGCAATCTTGATGTCATAAAGCCACCTTGAATCAGTTCTTTCTGGGTGAATCGACAGTTCGTTGTTTTCTCCTCAATCTTCCTCATCGACACTGGTGTCTTTGCTCGTGCACGGCCTTCCGCTGTCTGAAGTTGGCCAAGCCGAGCGGGAAGAAGGATATTCCTGACTTGTCGTAATGCTGTGCCAGGCTCTTCCGGTGAGAGAGATTCAAATTGCATCCCGTCTTGACAGGACAAGATGGCTGACAGGATTTAGCTGGGCCTCTTCGTCACCCTCTTCATCGCCGGGCTCGCGGCAGGGGACAAGCAAGCCAGTGAGTTGTCTCTTTTATCGGAGAGCGGAGGAAGAAGTTTTCTCTCTGGCTAATGACGAAACCAAGTCTCGCAAGATACGTTCGACAGGTTGCAGCGCTATAGTGTGCTCAGCGGCATCACGTACCAGCAGAGTTGTCCGACTCCGCCGGATGGGATCGAAATCGTGAAGAGGTTCAATAACAATGCCAACGGTATCATCTTCAAAGATGACAAGAACAAAGAGATGGTTGTCGCCTTTCGTGGCACCAGCAACCTCCAGGACGTGGGAACTGACGCCGATTTCCTCATCCAGTCGGATTTTGTTAGTCCCGGCGTGTCTGATTGTGACGGTTGCAAGGTAAGGCAAAATCGAGCAGGTTCTGTCTCCTTTCTATGACGACTGACGGCGTTTGTTCCCCTCTTTCAGGTACACGCGGGATTCCTGAATTCATGGAATGCCGTGGCCAAGGATGTCATCTCAACTGTTCAGGGGCAGGTCGCTGACAACCCAGGCATGAAGGTGGTAGGTCAAACTGGAAAGAGAGTTCCCTCTCTCTTCACTGGCGTGTTTCGGAATCTAAAGCGGTTCAAAGGTCGTCACAGGCCATTCGCTCGGGGGGGCGCAGGCGTCACTGGCAGCAATGTCCATAATAGGCTCCCAAATGAAAGCAGACGTCGTCACCTTTGGCCAACCCAGGACGGGGAACCAGGCATACGCAGACTATGTCGACAAGATGGCACCGGGTCTGATGCGCGTCACTCACGCCGACGACATCGTGCCGCAGATTCCGCCCAAGGACCTCGCCAGCTCCGGCTACCAGCATCACTCGACGGAGATATGGCAGGAGAACAAAGCCGACGCGGCCAGCACGTTTCAGTGTCAAGGACAAGAACCTGAGGTGAAGAAAAGATGTCCCCTCCCCCCGAGTCTCTTGGCTTGAGAGAAAGCAAAAGAGAAAAGAAAGAACTCAAAACTGACTCGTAAAAAGGACTGTAACCTGTCGACGAAAAGCGGAGCTGACGTCAACCTAATCGGCAACCTCTCACTGGCAGAGCTCCTCACTGGAAGTGTTTCGCATACGCAGTACATGGGCGTCTCGATGGGTTCCGTTCTTGCTGATAACTCGGTTTGTGGAGGCGCTCCGAACATCATTGGGGACTTGGCTCGGGGGTTCATGGACTTTGTCAAGCTCGCGCTTCCATGAACCTCGTCAAGGCGTCCGAAGATAGGAGATAGTCATGAGGAAAATGAAGTGTGGGATTATGTACGAGTATGGTATTTGGATTTTTTTCTTTCTTTCCTTCTACTGTATCGACTTTGATGTCAACGACTTTCTTTTCTCTGGAAAGGCTGAGGAGGAAACTCTCACTTATTCTTGTTGCTCCCTGTTTTCTTTTTTGCAGCATGACGATCCTTTTCTGTATACTTGATACGTATTAGAGTCTTTCTACGACGGTATGTTGACCAAGAACCAAGATATTATTAGATCTGTCTTGAAGAAGATGTGTTACGACAAGATTTTAGTTAGAGGATGCTTTAAGAAACAGACATGTCATAAAGTGACAGGTGTTTCCATTTTGTATGGAACTAAGTAAGAAGCTCGCATTCATGTAGATGGATATATTCTTCACCAATAGTGCCGTGTTTACATCTTTTCTTCGCTATCGAAACCTAGTCGCCAAGTCGTAAGATGTGACTTTGTTGGTGGAATGCGTCGTGTTTTCTTCAGACTTGGCGGAACAGTAGGGACAGAAGAGGCGGAGTGAACGATGGGATCAAGTGAATTAGATTATGAATATCATCGAGTAGTGGTTATTGCCTTGCATCTGTATTTGCACCCACTTCGATGGCCGAAAGATCTCTGCCGAGTCTGTATATCGCCGATCACAGAGCGTCAGCCGCGTGGAGAATCTATAGTACATATTAACTAGGTAGTCTTAACTTGACTAAAGAGGGAAAAATGTTACGCAATGATTGATTCAACAGAAGAAGTACCACATTGAGAGACATTGGAGTGCTCGATCAGGAAGCTCGTTGACAACGTGAAGAGAGAAACTCAACTGTTTAGGCTTCAGGTCCCTCAATTTACAAGCAAGTCTTGGGGTACGATCCATTCAAGGATTTTTACGTATCAGTTTATTGAATGATCTTGAGAGGGGGTTCGTAGCTGGTAGGTAGGTAGTGATTGCATGTCAGGTCGTCAACTGCGTCGAATATGCAACTAATTAACCACTTAGATGTCACGTCTTCCGTTGGAAACAGTCAGTCAATACACCAGCTGGACGAACGAAATCATCCGTTTCTTCCCATCGTGGACACACAAAATTCTCCTCTTTGACGCATGCACGCTTCGGGATTCCCCTCTTTTCCTACCAATCAGAAACAAGGTGATTCAAAGATGAAGATTATTCTCCATCTTCTCGTCTCTCTTCCCTTCGTCCTACCCGCCCCCAACAAGGTGAGGTGCCTCATCACTCCAGGATGCTACAAGAAGCCAATCGAGTGCGTTTCGTCAACGGTATGTCCCTGCAAACTTGACGCCTTTTCTCTTCTGGGGTTTCTTGTTTGACAAGAGTCTGGCAATGCAATCGTCCTTGAATAGTCCGCGGTTACAATCGTGAGAAGTCCCCGAGGCTGAGTGATGGTGTACGAGTACTGTGTCGTGCGACTTGCTAACTGACAAGAACCTTGAAGCTCGACGGCTGCTGGACTTGTTGTTTTCCCTCAAAGCTTCCTCGTCCTAGCGACCCGCCCAATCAAGCTACGTCACTAGCAAGCTCGTATTCATGAGATGTGCCATCAATTCATCTTCTCTTTGTGCTTAGAGTCTTATTTCTTCTCACTTGACGCTACGCTTTTCAGCGCCTCAAGTCGACTCCTCTCTCTCTGCAGTTCGAGTTATCTACCTTGTTAGTTACAGTTAGCTTACTTATGTGTTATCTGGTGATTTAGTCGGCGCTTTCAGTTATCACGGTTATTTATTCACCTGTTTTCATGGCTTCCTATCTGTATCTGTTGTTCTTCTTTACATGGCTCATAGGGGACTTGTTATAGCGCGCGCCTGCCCTCTTCTCCCTCCTCTGAGCGAGTCGCCCCTTCTTCTTGTATCAGGCACTTCTGTATCATGGAAGCAGGAAAGAGCGACCAACCTCCTACACAAGAGGTGGATGCTTGCTATGGCAAGAGAGGAAATCACAAGAAAGAAACGAAAAAAATCAAACACGTGACGATACACATCTGGTCTTTCTCCCTCGCGAGACTCACGATAACTTCATCATAAGCTGGCGTCTCCAATTCTCACCTTAGGCATGTCTCGTCACGGCTCCTTCACGGGCTCCACGCCGTCGTCCTCGTCTGCATACTTTGGCTCCAGCTCTCAGCTCCTGTCCTCGACTGGTTCTCAGACTCTGTCCTCAGCCGGCTCGCCACGTAACGCAAGCCGGGCCGCTCGGTATACGCCATCCGTTGTAAGCACAAGCTTCAGTACGGGACGCAGCACCTCGCGCACCGCTTCGGGCCGCAGTAAATCTCGTGCTGGCACTGTGTCCTCCATCTTGGGCCTCGGCGAGCAGCAGAACATCATCTGTGCCTTGGGAGAGTCTCGCGGTGTCACCCCGTCCGTGGGCGTCGCCTTCGTCAATGCCTCACTCGGCGAAGTGACTCTCTGTCAGATCTGCGATAATCAGTCCTACGTCAAGACGATTCACAAGATCCAGATGCTGACGCCGTCTCGCATCGTCTTCATGTCCTCGGCCTGTCCGCCGCAAAAGTCCAGCACTCTCTTTACACTTGTCCAGGAACTCATCCCGGAAGCCCGATGCGACGCTTTTGATCGCTCGGCTTGGTCGGAACACGCTGGTCTGGATTATATAAATCGGCTGGCTTGCCCTCCCGACGTGGAGCCTGTCAAGGTTGCCCTGAACGGGAAATATTACTCAATTTGCTCCTTTGCAGCTGTGGGTTGCTGGCTTCCATACAGGTTTCAAGGCTGACGTCGTGGGCGCAATAGGCCATGAAGTACCTCGACCATCAATTCTCCATCAGCTTTGCTCCTCACTCACTGCGCGTCCGCTATCAGCCGTCCGAGGACACGATGATGATCGACATCTCTGCCATTCAGTCTCTCGAAATCATGCAAAACTTACAGAATCCCAAGTCCAAGGATTGCTTATATGGCCTGCTCAACCACACGTCTACGCCCATGGGAGCTCGCATGCTTCGGAGCAACATCCTTCAGCCACCGACTCCACGAGACTCCTTCATAGCCCCTCGTTACGACGCCCTCGAAGAGCTTACTACCAGTGAAGAAATGTTTCGTGAGGTCCGCACGGGTTTGTGACTTCGCCCCGTCTCCTCGTCGTCGCTCTGACTCGGAGCCAGCCCTGAAGCTTTTCCACGACGTTGAAAGGCTGCTGACCAAGGCAAGTTTGCTTCTGGATTTTGCGATTGATCGGCGTCGCTAACATATGCAGCTGATAATCGTTCCCTCTGATGCCACCATGGTACAGATGGAGGAGGAACTCGGCCAGATCCTTATGATCAAAAGCTTTCTGGAGTCGGCTCCCAAGTTATTCAAAGCTTTGGGCCCAGCACGGAGCGCACTCTTGGTCAAAATTCGAGAATTCTGTCACCCAGAGATAACTGGGCCGGTTCTCACCGGGATACGAAGCGTTATCGAGGCAGACGTGACGTACCTGAAATCACCCCTGGACTTGCGAAACCAGAGAACTTTCGCCGTGAAGACGGGCATCAGTGGCATGTTAGACGTAGCCCGTCAGACCTACAAGGAACTCACCGAAGAGGTCCACCAACATGTCGATCGTCTCAATGGTGTGTCTTCCTCGGCAGAGATGGCGAACAGAAACTAACGCGGGCCCAGAGGAATTTCGCATTCGCGCTACCCTCAAATTTGACAACGGAAGAAAGTATTGGCTCCGTCTGAAAGCCGGCATGTTTCAGGGCAGAACGCTTCCTCCCATCTTCATCAACCAGGTGCGCAAAAGAGACGCTGTTGAATGCCAAACACTGGATCTTGTGAAGCTCAACGTTCGGCTTTCCGACACGTCGAACGAAGTCGTCATCAGAAGCGACGTCGTGGTCAGGGACTTGATGCAGGACCTTCGGCAGGCATCACCCCAGTTATTCCGAGTCTGCGAATCGGTCGCACTCGTCGACATGATTACTTCGTTTGCTCAGCTGGCGACGACGCGAGGCTACATTCGTCCTGAAATGACGGACACTCTGGCCTTGAAATCGGCACGACATCCGATCATGGACAAGGTGAGTGCGTGACAAGCGAGCGCATATCATCAACCATTCCTGACCGATAATCCAGACGCTCGACGGGGAATTTATTCCCAACGACTACTACGCGACTGAGCAATACAGCTTCCACGTTGTAACGGGCTGTAACATGAGCGGTAAAAGCACGTATATACGAGCTGTGGCATTGCTCCAGATCATGGCCCAGATAGGCTGTTTCGTACCGGCCGAGTACGCGTCGTTTCCCGTCATCCGTAACATATTCGCCCGAGTCTCACTCGATGACAGCATCGAGGCCAGCCTCTCAACGTTTTCGGTGGAAATGCGCGAGATGGCCTTCCTTCTCCGGAACGTGGACAAAGACAGCCTTGCCATCATCGACGAGCTCGGCCGAGGGACGAGCACTCGAGACGGTCTGTCCATTGCCATGGCCATGTCGGAGGCTTTGCTGGAGACGAAGGCATCGGTGTGGTTTGCAACGCACTTTGTCGACCTCGCCCGGGTGTTGGGGCAACGAGCCGGCGTGCTGAAGCTTCACCTGGCGGCGGAGACTTCAGAGACGGCCGAGGGCTTGCCGCATCTGAAGATGCTCTACAAGGCCACGGCAGGGACGGTGGACGAGCAGGAGCACTACGGTATACATCTGGCCCGTGCCGTGGGCCTGCCGCCGAGCTTCATAGAGAGGGCAGAACAAGTGGCAAAGTCGCTTCGTCGGACGAGAGAGGAGAGCCGACAGAGTTCCGAGTCACACAGGCTCGTGGCACGGCGCAAGCTTTTGCTGAATTTGCACGGGGCTCTCGTGCAGGCGCGGGAGTCTGGAAGCGAGGAGGCCCTCCCAGCCTATCTGCGTCGGCTTCAAGAGGAATTCGTTCACCGGATGGAAGAGCTTGAAGACATGAACATGTAGCCGGTGCTGGAGTGGCAGGTCTTAGGCTTGGCTTTAGCTTTGCTAGAACGGGAGGTCTGGCGAGCGAGGCAGGTTCTATTCATTCCCTTGCTTTTATTCTTCTTCCCCGCCTTTCTAGATATGACACGATGACACTGACTTGTCCAGATTGTGCGTGATCAGTGGTTACGCTCCGTGTCGAGCGCGTGACCGGTGGGCCCTACGGCGGCATAGTCGGTCGTAACAAAAGCGCGGTCAACATAGGGAAGTGCCTCGGCACAATACTGGAGCGTTTCGGCTATGTCATGAGACCGGCCCAGGGGCGTGTCTTCGCCGAGTAGGACGTCGAACTCGGCCCAGACGCCGTCGCCAGCGTGGTAGGCGGTGATGGACTTGAAGCCGTCGACAACGGGCGAGAAGCGCCATGCTAAGTATGTCAGCTTACGAAGCGTGTCATCATCGGCAGCCTCGCCCGATAGTCGAACGACGTTGTCGAAGGATGTGCAACCCCAGTCGTAGACGATGAAAAGGGCCAGCAAGCCGGCGCCGACCGGGTCCAGCCACCATATGCCGGCGCGATAGCCAACGAGAGGGAACAGCAGCGACAGCGAGTTGAAGACGACGTCGGTCTTGCAGTCCTGCACCAGGGCCTGGACCTTGGGGGAGCGAACGGGCCGGCAGGCGACGCCGATGGCCCCCTTGATGACAATGGTGGCTACCATGGTGGAAATGGCGACGACGCCCAGAGGCTCGGGCTCACGATGGGGCGGCATAAGGCGTGAGACAGACTCGCGCAGGATTTGCAGGAAGGAGATGATCATGATGATAGAAAAGACGAGGATGCCGACGGGCTCAAGCCGACGGCGGCCAACAGGAAATCTACGACGCAGGGCGCTCAATCGCCAAAGCACGAGCCGATTAGTGGACCAGACGATGAGTGTGCAAAGGAGATCGAGTGCGGAGTCGACGAGGGAAGCAACGAGCGACAGAGAGGCCGTCGTGATGGCGGCGACGGCCTTGCCAGCCAGCAGCAGCACGTTGGCACCGACATTGAAGTTGATGGCCCAGACGGCACGTCGGGCGACGGTAGCACGACGGTTCCTCTCGGCCTCGGGCAAAAGCTCAGCCAGATTGCCCTGGACACGCTGCAAGGCGCCGCAGCGCTCCTGGTCGCCGTCTCCGTCAGGATCCGGATCCATGGACTCGAGGACGTCATCTGCCAGGGCGACGACAACGGCATCGACTTCGCGCCAGTCGTCGAGGCGTGCATTCTGAGCGCGGTAAAAGTCGCGAAGGGGCTTGCTTGATATCGCCTCAAGCTGGGAGTCTGAGAGGCGAAAGCGCTCGAGTTGGTCGCCGTCGATGCCGTGGAGGAGAGATTGGGTAAGGTCATCACGACGACGGTTGGCGCGCGTTGCTCGAGTGTCTCGATCTTGATCTTGGTTGTCGTCGTCGTTGTCGTCGTAGTCTCGGAAGCGAGCTGTCGGCCGTGAAGATGATGGCGGCAAGCCGAGCATGCGGGCTTCGATGTCGCCGACGCGATGCCGACGACGCGGTGACGAGGCACGGTCGTCTTTGCGGAGAGAGCGCTTGCCGACCATCCTTTTTCTGTCTTGCCCAGGTACCTAGATTGTATCTATGATCTATCAGATGTCTCGACTCGACTGGTGAAGTCGAAAAAGGGGGACCCGACCCTGAAAGAGCAATCCCGGAAGCGTATGTACACACACAGGTGGTGATGTCACGGCCCCACCCTCGGGCCGCTTCCCCCGTGTGGGTCCCCCGTCCGTAGCGCCGGACCAGATGCCGGGGATAAAAACAAGTACGTCCTTGAGTGGAGAAACTGGGAATTTTACCGGGATACGGGGATGGAGGTGCCGTCTTGATTATCTGCTGCGTTATTGCCGTCGGTTGCCGCGTAGGTACGGATAGATGTGCCATGTCATCGTGCCGTTACAGCGTGACGTCAGATTTTCGTCGGGAAGGGGTAATGTACGTACGAGGCTGTTTGCGCCGTCTTCCTTGACAACTTCTTCCCTTCCCACCTGCATTTCACACCAGCCAAGCTCATCAAAGAAGGAAACAAGCAAGAGAAAAATAAGATAATAAACAAACAAATACAGAAATCAAAAAGAAAAAAATCAACGATAAAGGAAGAAAGAAAGAAAGAAAAAAAAAAGGAAGGAAAAATGCTATTCCTAATCCGCCAACGACTCACATCATCGTCCCTGCTCCTCCGCAGCCCCCTCCTCTCCCAAACACCCTCACGACAAAATCTCATCCCAAACCGGAATCAAAGCAGCGACGCCCTCTCAGACGGCAAGGGAACAAAGGGCAAGACGGGAGGCGGACCGGCCCTGGAGAGCACGGCCAGCGGAGCGCCGGACGAGCCGCCCAAGGTGGTCAACTCGCGCGTCTCGGCGGTCGAGCCTGGAAAGGGCCTCGACGAGGAGCAGAGGAGGGAGGTGGAGGAGCATAATAGGGCTTTTGAGAGGAAGCATGATGCCGGTCATGCGGCGTCCGGGTGCGCTGATAAGATTGATGAGAAGTTTTGGAAGTCTGGACGATGAATTTCTCTCTGCTTTGGTCTTGTTTCATATGTACTTGCTTGGCTGTGAGTTGTCTCGACAGGCGCTTCACTAACCATATGTACGTTCTCGGATATACGCACATACACGCTGCACAGGCAACAATCACACGCCATGTCTGAACATGGGACCTGTTGAATAAGCTCGAGTTAGATGAATCTTGTACACAGCTTCGTTAATGTGGAGTTGTGAACGGAGAAGCTCCGTTCTGGTCATAACGCAGCACGTCTTGGCAGACAACCTTGTCAAAACCTCGTCTGAACCGTATGCAACGGCAAACTACAGCCAACTCATGCCATCGCCATAAACTCCCAGATGTTTGCCATGTGCCGCATCTGAAGAGTGGCTGGTCGGGCCCTCCTCGGCAAGGGACCATCGTCAAGTCATAGCCGCCCTCCACAGACTTGCTTTCCGTCTCATGCCACTTGGTGAGGTATTTCTTCTTTCCCATCTGGCGGAACCTGGATCATAGTCAGTTTTGTTCAAACCATATCTATGACGCGACGAATCAAGAGACGTAAACGGGTAGGCGCCTGTCAGAGTAACTATGACAATTGAATGATCACGCAAGGCAAAGCCTTGTCAAATACCATCTAGCGTGATGGGATGTTCATCATCGGCAAAAAAAAAAGGAGAGTACCAGAAGGAGAAAGTCAAGCTCACCATTCCATCTGATTGTGCTTCCGCATACACTGGAGAGCGACTCCGAAGCCATTGCACCACTTGCATCGACCCAACTTTGTCAAGGGCGATCCAAGTTCCAAGCGCCTGCCAAATCGCCGATGGCATTGCGGACACGATCAACGATAGCCTTCACCATGCCCTGATGGCGATTCTTGCCGTCAACGCCTCGCACCGGCTCAGTCCCCATGGTAGGCAAAACGTTATCGCTGGCAGACAGGCTGACGAAGAGAGCAAAGGGAACGAGCCAGACACAAAGTCCAAAGTAGGATGCAATCATGGTAAATGTGGGAATGTCGACGTCATCATAGTAAGACGAGCGCTGATAGGCATGTGTCTGACTATGGGAAAAGTGCTTGAACCAGACGTAGTGATCAACAAGAACAAGAACTTGTCGGAAACCAAAGTCAGCCTCCAGGTGGAGAGGCGGAGAGTGAAGCAAAAAGTGCATTAGACCTACCACAGGCAACAAGGAATAGCGGATCGGACAACTTGACAAAGGGGAAGCGCCTCAAATTGCCGAGATAGACAACGTGGGCAGCGATGCCCAGCAACGTTGACCAGAAAGGAAAACCGTCCAAAAGCCAAAGTGCAACTTGAAGGCCGATGACAGAGTAGATGAGACGCCTCAACAGCCGCTTGGCAATGACGGTGTGCTCCTCGACGAGCTCGGAGAGGTAATAGAGCCCGGAGGCGATGGCCAGCGTCAGGAAACAGAAGCCGACGAGGGCGCCGGCGTAACCGACGAGCGGAAAGATCCACATGTTGCGCGGACAGATGTTGACGGTGGAAGTCAATCCGCAGGCATCTCTGAGAGACGGATGGACGAGAAGTCCAGTGTGGAAGGGAGGAGAAATTTCGAAGAGGGCGGAGGAGAAGAAAACTGCGCACGAAATGAGGACACAGTTCGGTCGGGTACATGCTTGTTCCGCTCCGACTGCTTTGCACCCTAGGGATTATCGATAACGCCACAACGGCAGAAAATGTTAGTCCACGATGCGATGGATGATGGAATGCTCATCAACAGCCTCTCCTCTACCATCTATCGGCCCGGCGCACAATCATGTCCCGCCCCGAGGACTCCCTGTGCGTTTCTATATCTCTTGCTCGTATTCACCAAGCTGACCATTCCTTCTACAGCGCGGCTGACGTCCACTACGACGACGCCGAAGCTCGCAAATACACAACCAGCTCCCGCATCCAAACGATCCAAGCCGCCATGACGCGCCGCGCTCTACAACTCCTCGACCTGTCGCAGCCATCCCTCATCCTCGACGTCGGTTGCGGAAGCGGCCTGTCAGGCGAGATACTATCGGCCGTGCCCCGCTCAGAGGGTGGACCACACACCTGGGTCGGCATCGACCTCTCGCCTTCGATGCTTGACGTTGCCCTACAGCGCGACGTCCAAGGCGATCTCCTCCTCGGAGACATGGGACAGGGCATACCCTTTCGACCGGGAACGTTCGACGCCGCCATCAGCATCTCCGCCTTGCAGTGGCTCTGCAGCGCAGAGTCGTCCGATACCTCGCCCACCGGTCGCCTCGCACGCTTCTTCGACGGCCTATACGCTTCCCTCCGTCGCGGTGGTCGGGCGGTCTGCCAATTCTATCCCAAGAACAACACTCAGCGCGAACTCGTCTCCCGCGCCGCCGTCAAGGCTGGCTTCGGCGCTGGCTTCCTCGAGGACGACCCGGGTACCAAGAATGTCAAGCTATATCTCGTCCTCACCGCCGGAAACGCCCCTGCTGTCGATGACGCCGGCCCTGCTGACATCACGAATGTCGTCGCCGGATTCGACCATGTTGACATCGTCGATGCTCGCAATAATCACAAGGCCGGCGCCACGCGCGTTCGCAAGGGCAGCAAGGCCTGGATCGTCAAGAAAAAGGAGCAGATGGAGCGGAAAGGCAAGGTCGTCAAGGCTACTTCCAGATACACAGGCAGAAAACGTCGTCCGGCGTTCTAGCTACGTTTTCCCGTTGGGTCTCATTCCAAACCAAACAAACCTGGACTTTGCTTCGCGTGGCGTTGTGGTACGGCCGATGGACATCTGCATTTACGACACAGAACAACAAAGACTATACATAAGACAGGCCTTGCGGAATCTGTTTAGAGGTCCGCACTCATCCTGCTTCTGAACATTGCCATACATATCCCGTCAAGTACGCATTTTGATCGTAAGAGCCTGCTGTCTCTTGGCCTAACCCGATCCCGAAGGTTCCGGACCTCTCGCGGCACCGAGAACACGATGCCGGAATGTTTGCAAGCTCACTCGGGCTTCATGGTGGGAAAGGCAAGAACCTCGCGGATGCTATAACTGTCCGTCAAGAACATCATCATCCGGTCGATACCCATGCCCCAGCCCCCGGTAGGCGGCATGCCGTACTCCAGGGCGCGGCAAAAGGCCTCGTCAACCATCTGCGCCTCGTCGTCACCTTGCGCCTTCTGGCGTGCCTGCTCCTCAAACCGCAGTCGCTGCTCGGCAGCGACATTTAGCTCAGTGTATCTACCAGCGGACAGTCAGCGCCGTGGGCCATATGTCATCGACTTGCCCGATACTCACGCATTGACAATTTCTTTGGTGGCGGCGAAAACCTCGAACCGCTCACAGAGGCCTGGGGTTGAGCGCGACGTCTTGGCGAGAGGCGACATCATCTTGGGATGATTCATGATGAATGTGGGGTTGATCTGCGGGTACGCGTCAAGCCGCGCCCAAGGAGCGTGTCTCAGGGTGACACTTACACATTTGGACTCGAGGAATTCGCCCACGAGAGCATCAATCATGCGGGCGTTTGTCAACGGCGGGGAGCACTCAACCTTCATCTTCTGTAGAACCTTCTTGAGAAAGTTGCCGGTTTCGTCAGTGTGCAATTCGTCGGCCGGAGGAAACTTTTCCCCTGTGGCTTCTTCGAGCGCGGGTATCATGTCGATGCGTGGCCACGGAGCCTCCCAATTGATGTGCATCTCCTCGCCTTTGACGTTGTGAAACACGGTCTTGTAGGAACCGTGAACGTGCTTGACCAAGCCGCTGATGAGCTCCTCGGTCATGCCAAAGAGGTCATTTATGTCGGCATAGGCCTCGTAGAATTCGAGCGTGGTGAATTCTGCCGCGCGTCAGTTCCCATGGGAAGACATTATCTGGGAGGCGGTCAACGCACCAGGATTGTGCGTCAAGTCCATGCTCTCATTCCTAAATTGACGCCCCATTTCATACACTCGGTTCAGGCCGCCTACAATCAGCATCTTGAGATATAGCTCGGGGGCGACGCGGAGGAACATGTCCATGTTGAGGTCATTGTGATGGGTTAGGAAGGGCTTGGCCGTGGCGCCACCGGCAATGGTATTGAGTATGGGAGTTTCGACGGAGACGAAATCGCGGTTCTCGAACCAGCGGCGGATATAACTGGCGACCTTGTGACGGGTGACGATAATTTCCTTGGATTTGTCATTCATCATGAAGTCGAGATAACGTTGACGGAAGCGCTGCTCCGAATTCTTGAAGCCATAGTGATCATCGGGAATCTGTGACGTGTGAGAGGATGCATGGAGCACATAGATGGTGGCGGGCCTACTTGGTGCAGACACGGCGACAAAAGTGTGACTTCGGCGGCGGCAATTGACAGCTCACCCGAGTAGTCGCCGGCGCCTTGCTTCGTCTTGGGGTTGGTGCGAGTTGGGTAGCCGCGGACGCCTATGATGTCGCCCCGTCGGAGGTGAATGTGTTGCTCCTCAAAGCTCGGAGCCTTGTCGTCAACATTGTCGACCTGAGCGAGCACCTGAAGCCTCGTGCCCTGCACGGCGTAAGTCAGCGGGCCAGGAGCCGGAAGGAGTAGGGCGAACCTCCGAACGGATGTCGTAAAAATAGAGCTTGCTGCCGGCAGATCGCTTGACGTATATCCTTCCACACAGACGTATCTCCTTGGATTTGTCAGACTCGCCGTTCTTGAGGGCCGAGAAGTCGTCGGCAAAGCGGCGAATATCGTAGTTGGAGTGATACTGTGGGAAAAAAAACTTAGATGGGATAAAGCAGCGTCTCGAGGCATAACGTATACCTTGTGAGGATAGGCCTTTCCCAGGGCATTGAGCTCATTGACAGCACGGGATCGGATTTCGAAATACTGCGCGTGTGTCAGTGTCAGTCTTTCCCGAGTCTTAACGATCTAGGTAGTACCTGGTTCGGGGTGAGGTCCTTTTCAGCGGCCTCGGCGCTTCTGCTTGCAGAGGCAGTTGGCTGCGGATTCGCAGCTTGCTTCCCCTGTTTTGCAGCTTCCTTTTCGCGGGCTTTTTGGCGCTTCTTCAACTCCGTCTTAGACACCATCTCACCCGTAACATCGTCGAGATGAAGTTTGGCGACGGCGGCAGCGGCATCGTCGCCGGCCGCAGTAGATTGCTTATCGGCCATGCTACATACAACCGATCGGCAGGCGTTCACACGGTAATTGAAAAGCGTTGTAGGCCAGAGAAGGCGAAGACGAGGATGGCAATTGGTCTTCTAGAGTGTCTGATATTTTATGCTCAGGCAGCCTTTCGTTGATTTTCGCTTCGAGGTCGGAGAGGTTTTAGATGACTCATCAAAACTGCGATAGGGCATACCCTTGAGAAGTTGAGCCTCATTTTGACTGATTATTACCAGCTGGCGCGACGCGTCACGGGGAAACATCGGCAACCGACCAGCCAACACCCGCCTGCGCCCGCCACCCCATGTATCCATCTCCATAAAGAGCGAGCCGAGCAAGTAACGGCGGGGTGAATCTGACCGGCGAGGTACAAATAGCATGCATTAGTACCGAGTAACTACATCATTAGCGCCACCAGCTTTCTTCGGTCAACGCCCTACCATCGTTGTTGTTTTGATTACATCTGATCTTCCTCTTCCTCGTCCTCTCTGCTCGTCCTCTCTGCTCGTCCTCCCCGCTCGTCCCCCCTCCCTTTTCCGCTGTCAAGCCTTGCCAGACGCTCAGGAGTCGTTCCTGTTCCGCTACCTGCCATGGCGGACAGGAACCGCGACGGCGACGAGGCCAACGAGGCTCTCGACCCGGAGCTTCTCTATACCAAAGAGTATTGCATCGGTGAGACTGACTCTCACGCTTACCCGGCTTTTGCTGACGGGATTGTCGGTTCGTCAAGGTGGTGGCAGCTTTGGCAAGGTCTACAAGGGGTGCGTTACCTGGATTCTTCACCCCTCATTCCTTCATGCACTGACATCCGGCCGTCGCCTCTATGTAAGCGTGGACAAGCGCACCGGTGAGGCTGTCGCAATCAAAATCATCGACATCGAAAACGCCGAGGACGAAGTCGAGGACATTATCCAAGAAATCGCCATCTTATCCGAGCTGCAATCGCCCTATGTCACCAAGTACTATGGCTCCTACGCCAAGGGTGCCGAGCTGTGGATTGTCATGGAGTTCTGCGCAGGCGGCAGCTGTGCCGACTTGATGAAGCCGGGCCTTATTGGGGAAGACTACATCGCCATCATCGTCAGAGAGCTGCTCATGGGGCTTGATTACCTGCATTCCGACAAAAAGTTGCACCGCGATATCAAAGGTGAGTGTCTCCATGCCAGTCCCTCTTCTCTCGTTCTAAAGACCCTTCCTTCAGCTGCCAACGTTCTCCTCAGCTCCGGCGGTCAGGTTAAGTTGGCCGACTTTGGCGTGTCGGGCCAGCTGTCAGCCACTATGACCAAGAAAAACACATTCGTCGGAACCCCCTTCTGGATGGCACCCGAAGTTATCAAGCAGTCCGGCTATGATCACAAGGCCGACATGTGGTCCCTTGGAATCACCGCTCTCGAGCTCGCAAATGGCGAACCTCCATACGCCGATATCCATCCGATGAAGGTCCTTTTTCTTATCCCCAAAAATCCCGCCCCCAGGCTAGAGGGCAACTTCACGAAGGCGTTCAAGGACTTTGTCGAGCTGTGTCTACAGCGTGATCCCAAGGATAGGCCCGCGGCGCGTGACTTACTACGGCATCCTTTTATTCGAAAGGCCAAGAAGACGTCTTACCTCACCGAGTTGATTGAGCGTCACAGTCGCTGGGCTGTTACACATAAACCCGATGACGATGAAGGCTGGGATGCGGCCGATGCTGGTGCACCCATGGAGCGGGAGGCCATCGATGAGGACATGTGGGATTTTGGCACCGTGAGGTTGGTAGGCGACCGAGGCGGCGTCTTCACCCGGTCAGGGCTCGCCGCCCTGGACGAGAGCGCCACCAACGTAAGGGCCACACGCTCGATTGACGGATCCGACGACGGAACTGAGAATCGAGGTGGCGCGAGCCCGATCAAGTCGCGCGACGCCGTTTTCCGGCCAAGCGATACGGTCAAGGCGGCGGCGACATCGAGACAAGCGAGCCCGCAGCGTAGGCCGGTCCCCACACAGCCGCCACCCACCGCCTCACCGACTCGCGTACCACTGCCGCCAAGCCCGATGAAGGTGCCGGCCGGGACACCGACGAGTACCAGCCACACGCCACGGCCGCTGCCGCCAGATCCTTCGACGCGGCCTCCGAGTTATGAGCCCGAGCACCTGCAGCGCGACCTCGGCCAATTGAACCTGGGTCTGGGCGCCACAGCCCTGGAGCCGGCCCGCGTGCCTTCGTCATCTCACCCGAGAGCGCTGGCTAACATCCCGCCTTACCGGGGGCCGGCGTCGCGCTCAGCGTCCCAGCAGGTGACGGCTCAGCGGTCAGTGAGTATGACGAAGCCGCAGTCGCCGGCAGAACCATCCTCATTTCCGTCACCCAGCTCAGCCGACGCCAGTGGGGAGCTTGACGCGCTGAACGATGTCATCTTTCCGGCGTTGGAAGAGGCGCTCAAGAGGCGGCAGACACGACTGCAGCAAGCTGTCAAGACGGGAGAGGCGGGACAGCGGGCCGAGGCGGCACACGACAAGCTGCGACGGCTCGTGTTCAAGCTGGCTCATGTATGCAAGGAGATTGACCACTACGACAAGGCTGAGCCAGTGGGCATGGGCCGGGACGTCGACAGCTTCCTAGAAGGGCTACTGGAGGAAATCCTGGTACGGGTCGAACCTCTGGACGAAGAAGAGGCTTGATGAGAGGAGAGTCTGTCCAAGGCTGTGTGTGTCTTGATATTTATTCTTGTCTCTGGTTTCGCATCTGCATGTTTGATGAGCATTGATTCCGGCCGGAGGCGTCAAACGGGTGGGGCTTTGGAAAGGAAGAAGGAAACAGTAAATGTTTCCTCCCCTTTCCCTCTAGATACCTCTAATATGTGAGTTGAGAGAGTTTTATCTGGTACCTGCCGCCCATGTAAGGCCTGGCTGCACTTTTGTAGGCAGTATATACATATGTAGATAGTCAGTTCTGCCAGCTTATATTATGTAGGTACCTATATAGGTAGGTGCTTATAGGCATCGACATCTGGGTAAGCCCCTGTATCGTGGTAAAAAGTGAGGCTATCGTGAGGAGCTGGCAAGGCTGGGAAAGTTCCAGTCCAGTTCAAGGAACAGGGAAGGAAGGCGGTTAGGTAGATAGGTACCTACGTACTGTCCGGCGTTATGCCGGCCGGAGGCGGGTCACATTAGTACCCGAAACTAAGAGCCGCAACTGGCCTTTTTCTTTGCTCCGACCTCGCTCAGTGATAACTCCCTCTTACGAACTAGAGCCCCTCTAGAGCAGCATCTCTAGACGCAGTCCTAAAGCCTTCTCCTCTCTCTGTCTCTTCTATTTTTCAAGGCTCTCCTTCCAAGATTCGACCGGTCTCGGGATCGCAGCGATGCTGTCGAGGAGCCCCCTCAGGACGACGGCGCAGGTAACCTCGGCTTCCTCCCTGCGGCGCGTACCGACGACTGACGAAAGATCGACCAGCTGCTGCGCGGGTGCACGAGGTCCATGGCGACGGTGCAGTCGGACATCTTCCAGCCGGCCAAGTACGGTGGCAAGTACACGGTGACGCTGATACCTGGCGACGGCATTGGCGCCGAAGTGGCTGAGTCGGTCAAGACGGTCTTCAAGGCGGACAACGTACCCGTCGAGTGGGAGCAGGTGGCTGTCTCAGGCCTGGACGAGGGCGGGGGACGGGCCGAGGAGGCTTTCCGCGAGAGCGTGGCGTCGCTCAAGCGCAACAAGCTGGGGCTCAAGGGAATCCTGCACACGCCCATCAGCCGGTCGGGCCATCAGAGCTTCAACGTGGCGATGCGGCAGGAACTGGACATGTATGCCAGCATCAGTCTCATCAAGAACATCCCCGGCTACTCGACGAGGCACCGCGACGTCGACTTGTGCATCATCCGCGAGAACACCGAGGGCGAGTATTCTGGGCTGGAGCATCAGAGCGTGCCGGGCGTCGTCGAGTCGCTGAAGATTATCACTCGAGCCAAGTCGGAGCGCATCGCCAAGTTTGCCTGTGCCTTTGCCCTGGCCAATGGCCGGTCGAAGGTGACTTGTATCCACAAGGCCAACATCATGAAGTTGGCCGACGGTCTCTTCCGCAACACGTTTCACGCCGTCGCCAAGGAATATCCGACGCTCGAAGTCAACGACATGATCGTCGACAACGCCTCCATGCAGGCTGTTTCAAGACCCCAGCAGTTTGACGTCATGGTCATGCCCAACCTCTACGGCGGAATCCTCTCCAACATCGGCGCAGCCCTCGTTGGCGGGCCTGGCATTGTGCCCGGATGCAACATGGGGCGTGATATTGCCGTCTTCGAGCCGGGCTGTCGCCACGTCGGCCTCGACATAAAGGGCAAGGATCAGGCGAATCCGACAGCCATGATTCTCTCGGGTAGCATGCTGTTGCGCCACTTGGGGCTGGATGACCACGCCAACCGCATCTCACGCGCCATCTATGCTGTCATTGCTGAAGGGTATGTCTTCTTGACTTCTCCCCCCAAACTTTTCACAAAACTATGTGCTCTACAAGGTGTTAATACACAATGACGAACAGCAAGGTCCGCACGCGCGACATGGGTGGTAACTCGACCACGCACGAGTTCACAAAGGCCATTCTCGACAAGATGGAGGCAGACTAAACGGGGAGGACTCGGTTGCACGGGAGGAGCGCTTGCGATTGAAACTTTGGCTTAGAACGGCAACGTCAGCAGATGCAAAACCAAGACAGAGACAAAGACATGACTTTGGCGAGCCGTACCGAGAATGTGTAGGCTTACGAGAGGGAATGCATAACTTACGTTACCGACTTGAGTTCCACCTGGTTCCGTTACCTGAAACCGAACCTCACCGGGCGAGCTCATGTATGCGGTGAAGGGGGCCTTGTCCACAGCAAGGCATGCATGACGGTGAATGATACTCTATGACGGAAGAGACTGACATGGATGAATGCCACACGATGGCGATCAATGTTCTGATGCAAGATGGCAGGCCAGGGAACGAGATGAACCGGCGCAGACGCACTTCACACGATCGTGAGCAGATCAGTGATCTGACCTGGAGTGGCAAGCCAGGCAACGATGGAGTGAACATGTTTATTGCACGATGATAAAAGAGAGGAGGTGAAAGACGGACCAATGTGCTCAACCAAACAATCACTCTGTACACGACCAACTTACGACACAAGGGACCGCTTACCATCTCCGAAGAGAAGATCGAGATATGGCGACGACTACGGGAAGTTGTGCATGCGATGACGTGCGCATCGAGTTTATTGGTGTGTTCGCCCGTATGTCGATGCCCTTCTTCTCATGTCTAACGGAGCAAAACTGCAGGGCAGCCGGTGATGACGGCCTTGTGCCATTGTGCGGACTGTCAAAAGGTTAAGGGACAAAGAAGTCGAGTACTTGTCAAGACTGCTGTTCGCTGACGAGATTCATCTTGGTTGATTTAGTGGACGGGAGGAGCTTTCACGTCTAACATCGTCGTGCAACGAAACTCGTTCCAAGTTACCAAAGGTTGGCAAGAAGATACTGCCCATCATCGTCCTTTTATCGAAACTGACAGGAAAGGGGAATAGGCCAAGTCAAATCATGGGACGTGACAAGCGACAACGGCCATGCCAACCGCCGCTTCTTCTGCGCCAACTGCGGCTCGGGCCTCTACAGCGAACTCGACATCTTGCCGGACTACACCTGCATCAAAGCCGGATCCCTTCACGGTAGAGCGGCCGGACTCGACGGCAAAGTCGACTTTGAGCTCTACGCCAAGCAGCGAGTCGACTATCTTCGACCTTGTTCCGGAGCGAGGCAGGAACCTTTCTTCGACTTGAAATCCCCGGCCATCGCCGCCCTGCGATTGAAGACGAAGAAGGAGGAAGATGTGGCGACGGCAGCGCAGGTGGAGGACGACCAGAAGGAACCGGATCTGGTGTCTGGATCTGAATACGAGTCTGTGGATGATGAGTCTGAGGTCGACGCGGCTGATGACGTTGACACCGACACCGAATTCGCCTACGGCTTTACGCCGAAGAAGGCTCTTGAGATGGAATATTTCATGCGGGATCCTTTGGATTTCACTGCGTCGAAGAAGGAGGGTCCTCTTAAGCCGAAGGAAGCATCGGAGACGGCGATCCCGGATATGGTTCTGACGGAGACGGCATGTTGATATCTAGTCGTCGTCGACTCTGTTTGTTTTCCTGTGTTCTTTTTTTGCTACGATGAGGAGGAACGGACTTTGATTTCTCTGTTTTTGTTTTGCTTCTCTTCCTCTTACGCTTCTTGTTCATGGGGAAGATGATTGCGTTCTTCTTAATTATGTGGGAGAAGATGGGGAGCCGTCTATTATGATGCTTACGACGACGATATGACGATTGATACGAGTCGATGAATCAAGCCTATTTATTGCTTTCACTTTTTTCTACATCTCCTTCTCGTCATCTTTCTCGTGGTCAACTCTCAGCATGTTGAACTTGGGCAACAGGACTCATTTTGATAACTCTCTGCAACGGAGAGAACTCTACTAACAATGTAAACGAAAACATGACGAAACTAAGCTCGACGGAGATGATGTTCGTCGTAGAGATTAAGACTGGGGGAAAAAAAAAGGGGGGGGGGGGGATAAAAGACAACTACGAGATGGGATTAGCCGGTTCAGAGACGATATAATACAGAGACTTCATCAACCAAGGCCGTCTCCCGATCAAAGACAACTGAACCAGATCGTCCCCATCGCAATTCCGCTTCTGCCCCCATGTCGATCAACAAGAAACAGGCCTCTCAATACTACAACCGCAGCGAGGAATCCTCTCCATAGAGCCTGCCTATCTACCACATGACAGATCACATACGACCAGTCCTTCTCATAGGGAAACAAAGTAAGGAGAGAGAGAGAGAGAGAGAGAGAGAAAACATACTTCACCCCTGAAGCAACGCAGACCGCGCGTTCCATGTTGCTCCCCTCAATCTGTCTATATGCCTACCTAGATACCTAGATAAGGTGATCCCTCCCAGGGGAACCAACTCCCCCTTCCCTGTCCCTCTTCTCTCTCTTCAGTCCTCAATAAACTCCACCATTACCGTCCCCTGCTTCAACCCCGTCTCCTCCACCGACTGATCCAGACAAGCCAGCAGGTCCTGCCCCTGAGGCATTTGCTTCAGCTCAAAGGGGACGCCTTGCCTCCCGGCCGCCAGCGGCTCGGCCTTGAGCCACTCGTAGATGCGTCGGACCGGGTCCGTCAGCCGGAAGCGCCGGATGACTCTCCCGTCCGGATGCTTGAACTGGATTCTCGTCGTCGACGCTGGGTCAGGCTCCGGCTCTGTGTGCGGCTTGTCTGACGAGATGCTCTCAAAGGGACTCCTCGTCGTCGCTGTCGGCGTCGTCATCGCAGGCGCTTTGCCCTTATCCGTCGCCTGTGCCGCCGCCGAGAGTTCGGGCGACTTTGTAAGCGCGTCCGGATCGTCCAGATTATTGGGGGCCGGCGTCGTCGTCGCCTCTGCGCCGTCGCCGCCACTACTGACGAGGCTGTTCTTCAGCGCCATCTCCAACATCTCCTCCTCCGTCATGCGATCGACGTCGACGGGCTGCCGTCTCCGCGTCGCCGGCTTGGCCACCGGGTTTTTGCTGTTGGCCGCGAGGCTGTACCGGTCCAGGAACTCGGCCAGCTCGGCGTGAAACTCTCCGGCCGAAGGGAACGGACGCCCGCTCCAGACCTTGACCTGCTCACCCGTCCGCGGATCGACGATGGACACGTGCGGGTACATGTCCGGGTTCTCGTGGCTTCGGTGCGGGAGGTAAAAGGTGAGGTACTCCTCGGCATCCGGATAGTCCTTGTCGTACTGCATGAAGATGAAGTTCTCCCCAATCAGATCACGGACTGCCTGGTCCTTCCAGATGTCACGATTCAGCGCCTGGCAATTGAAGTCGTTCATGTCCTGCAGGTTGACGAGCAGCCACTTCTTGTCCTCCTTGCCCAGACTCCGTGCCTCGTCCCATGGCACGCGCGTCATCAGCTCGTAAGGCGGACGAAACAAGTCTTCCAGTCTCCGCGCATGACTGCCGTTCTCCGTCGTCGATGGCGCGCCGCCACTTCCGTCTCCCCATATTCCCTGGCCAAAAGGACCGCCGCTTCGAGCTGTCACGAAAAGGGAGAAAAACATCTGTTAGCCAGCGCGGACTTTGGGAAGCAAAACAAGAGGAGAGTAACGTACGAGGCGGCGGCCTACGGCGCCTCATCTCTTCCAGAAACGCAGAGCTCATATCTTCGTCGTCGCCACCCCAAGCCGGGTCTGGCGCGATGAGCGTCTCCGTCGTTCTCGCTATGGGCGCTCTGACGCCGCCATCGTCGCCCTGACCCCCCTGATAGAGCTCCTCCTGTAGCCGCTTCGCCATGGCAGCGTCTTCCTCTTCTTGAAGCGCTCTGGTGCCAGCTTGATTCTCGTCTTCTTCGCCGTAGTCGTCGTCGATATGCATCGGGCCTTCATCGTCGCTGATGTGAATCACGCCGGACGAGTCTTCCCGCCCGAGGCGAGGCCGTTCAGAGGTGGGCAACGGAGGTGGATTGCTGCTTCCCGAGATACCAGCGCCGACCCCCGACACGAGATCGGGGTTCTCGAAATAGAGGCCAACTGCGCGTTCAAAGTCGCCGCCTGCGAGCTGGACAAAGCCCCGTGCCACGTCTGCGCTCGCCCCCGTGATAGAGACAAAGGTCGATATACTTTCGTCCATGGTGAGATTTTCTGCCACAGCAGTGGCTTCTCAACGCTCTCGTGTCCCTGTTGTCTTCTGCATGAAAAGGCTGGCGAAAATGACGGGAAGATAGGAAGACGCTGAGCATGGTCTACGTTTGCAGGCTCCCAGGCAGTGACGCAACGGATGCCGGTGGGTCTCGCATCCGGCACGTCCGTCCTACCCTGTAGCTTTACACGTGATGTATCATGTGATCCGGCGACGACTCGATCTTGACTCCACTTTGAACCTCAGTTGGTTGAAGGCTCCATCGAGTTGAAGGCATCACCAGACGGACACGGGTTATCTAATAATTAGTGATGGAGTGCTAATTTATGGATTTTAAAGGCCGTATTATGCAGCTGCGCTGTCCTGTCGCGTGGCTTCCTCGACTACTTCCATCACCGCCCGCCAAAGCCTCTGCACATCGAGAGACCGCTCCTGAGTCAGAGCCGACGCTGCGGCTTCTCTCACCTCCTTGCTGACGCTCGCCTTTCCAAAGACGCCGTCTATCTTGGCTCGAATCGTCGCCTCAACCGCCTTTGCCCTCATCAGCCTTTGAGCCTCCGTCCCCACCTCAGTCTGGTCCATGTCGAGACTCCCGAGCAGGTCAGACAGCAGCGTGCTTCCGTGTTGTAGCTGCGGCGACATGGGAGACGTCATCTTGACCGCGTCCTTCATCAGGTCGCAGACGCACTCGTACCACACCTCGCGCCGGATCGCATCGAACTTTGAGCTCGACAGAAACGGCTTCAAGCTGGTGATCATACTTTCCAGGACCTTGCCAAAGTCCGTGACCTTCGACTCAGGGTACCCGCGCGCGACTGCCTCGAGCGCGCTCTTTGCCGTGGTGAACGTAAGGTCCTCCTTATCCTTTGAGTCCACGTTCATCCTATCCTCCTCTTGTAGCGCCTCGAGGTAAGTTCTAGTAATATCTCTTATCATTTGCGTCATATCAATGTCATCTCGAGTCTTGGCAAAGCGCCACAGACAGCGAAAGGAGTGGATTCGGTATTCGTCATTGTTTCGCTTCGCTTCGCGCACTGCAATCTCCTTCATCTGCGCAGCCACAGCGTCGTCGGCGCTCCAGAGCGCCCGGCTCTGCTCCACGAACCTGGGAAAGGATTCGAGGAGCTTCTCCTTGCCGGGAAACGTCTTGAGCGCCAGCGTCTTGGAAAGTGCTGACCATATTTCCCTTGCCGTAGACTCGTCCATTCCTCCCGCGGCGTCCGTGGCGCTTGAGACGTCCATGGCCAGGGCGGCCGCGGTAAACGCTGCAGTGTGCCGGAGGGACCACTGCGTTGTGTCCATGCACTTATCAATCAGTGCAACAATCTCTCTAACGTACCGCATCACCGTGCGGCCACCTCCCACGTGCTGGCTCCACGCCTCTTGAAACATCTTGGCCGTGTATTCATCCGTGTCGTGGCAGCCAACGTAAGTCAAGGGTAATAGCACCGTCTCGTGAGCACCAAAGTTGTCGGGCGAGATCTTGGCCAGGGCCACGACGACGTCGGCGATCTTCTGGCGCCGGCGCTCGTCTTCCGCCCGCAGATACTTGTCGATAAACCCCTCGCAAAACTGTATCTGCGTCTTCTCTGGGGCTGCTCTCCAGATGTACGCCGCTGCTCGAGCGTATGCCTGGCTGACCTCGTCATTCTTATCCAGAACCTGCTTCTGCAACAGATTGAGGAAGTGACCCGAGTCCAGTAAAGATGCGTGGCGCGTGGCCAGCGTCGTCAGCACTCTACTGCAGCCGATTTTGGTCGGCATTCCCACCGCCGTCTTTATTGTATCGTCGAGTTTCGGTCTCATCTCTGCCATGACCGGGGCGTCGACGAAGCGCAACAAGTCCTCGATTGCCTCCGAAATGGGCGACTGGCTCACCATCTGAGACCGTATCCGATCAATCTTATCTCGTCCATCTTCTCCCAGTCGCTGGTAATGAAAGTTGATCTGCTCCGGTTCGATGATGCTGAGTAGGCCGAGCAATTGCGTCACCATCTCGCCGATGAACGGACGCAAAGCCTGGCCGCCCTTTTTGGCAACCTTCAGCACCGTGATGGTGGCAAAAGCCTGGACGTCTTTGGCCGTGTTTTCTACGCCCTTGTCCGAGAGGAGAAAAGGCACCGCTTCCTGCATCATTGCCTTTGCTGCCGCACTGTGGCCTCCCTCCTCGAGTTGCCGCACGAGGCCGCTCGACAAGGCCATGCAGAGTCTTAGCGCTGCCTCCCTCACGCTGCCCTTGACGTCGTCGAGCACCTTGAGTGCCCCGGTCCAAATGTCTTTGTATCTTGTTTCGTACTGCTTAAATGGCCGTCCTGCGATGAGGCTCGATATGGCCGCGCAACTGGCTTCCCGGACCCTCCATTCGCGGCCCAGCTGGCTCGTAAGTAAGTCCTGCATGATGGCATCGAAGTGCTTATTCACTGTGGCGTTGGAGTCCTTGACCAGAGCCTTCCAGATAGCGTCCATGGATCTCTGCACGTTGGCATTGGGGTCAAAGCGGTACCTGTAGAGCTTCGGATACAGCTTGGGGTCGACCTCGGCTTCCGACAGGATGCTGCTGAGCCCAAACCGACCAAAAGCGGACCTCGTAGACCACGTCGCCGCATCGGCCGCAAGGGACATGAATTTGTATACCAGCCTCTGGTCGCCGACCTCATTCGCCAAGTTGACAATGTCCTTGTACGACGTGACTGACTGTCCCTCGCCTGTCGGTAGGGCGCCGGCGTCGAACAGCTGGGTCTCGTCATCCACCTTGAGCTGCGTCCCCGATCCTGTGAAGGCCCCGACCAGGTCCTTAACCAAAGCCGCTTTCAAATCGTCTTGACCACGTTCGTAGACGAGAGAAAGGCCCCGCGAGGCGGTCTCTTGCACTATCTCTTCCCTCGCGCCGAGCAGTCGCATAAAGGCGGCTTGTACTTCGCGCAGTCGAGACTGGACAGGGACCAGGTTCGAGCAGTTCATGACGAGACAGAGCAACCAGATGCTCGACGACCTGAGAAGGGATGGCTTCGTAGCCTTGCAGCCCCGGAAAAGCTTCCTGATCACGGCCTCGAGGGCGGACCCTCTCGCCGGAGCGAAGCTCCTCACGGGTACCTCTGGAACGATATCCAGGCTGTTGACAATCTTTTCGGACTCCCATCGAGCTACGGCGGCGACTATTGCTTCTCCGACGGTGAACTGAAGCTCAATCTGTCCAAACTCGTGCAAGGAGAAGAGCTCTTTGAGAATGACGCCGAGCATACTTCCAGACGATTCATTGAAACCATTTTCAGCGTCGACCATCTCCACGTCATCGGCATCTTCGACAACCATGGCGAGACGTCCGAGAGCAACGACAGCCCGTTCGTTGCCCTTTTTCGCCTGAGCAGACAATTTTTCGACAATCTTCCTGACGGACAAGTTTCCATCCGCAGGTGGAGAAGCCAGACCGGCGGTCCATAGTTCAGAAAAGGCGTACAGCGCTGCCTCATAGAGTGACGAAGAAGAATAATCGTTGACCAAGAGGTCAAAGGGATACTCCACGTCCGTCGGAAGTTGACGCCCGTAGTAAGTAGCCCGGGATCTGAGATGTGCAAAGGCCATCAACCCGCCTTCGGAGGCGCTTAACTCAGGTCCAGAAAGCTGTGTAGCCAAAGTCCACGATGAAGCCATTTCAGAACTCCATTTCCCGAAGTTCTCTGCATCATGTATGGGATGAGCCAATGTCATGCCAACAGCTTTTGCGGCTAAAGTTGAAAGTCTCTTATTGTTGGACTTGACGAGGCCGAGAAGCATTCTGACATGGTTCCCGAAAAGCATGACGTTACCAATGTTAATCTTGGAACTGAGAGAAGCCACGTCGACGAAACACTGCATGCTGTCTTCAAAGGCAGGTGACAGAGTTGCGTCACGCAGACACCACTTCAGGTATAAGAAGGCGGGTTCGGCGGCGGCAGCAGTTTCCAGATACCGTCGGATCTTGTCCCTGGTGCCGATGTCATTTTGAAATTGTCTCTCTAGCGCTTGAGCGTTTCCAGGGTAGATATCAGACCCCCTGAGAGCCTCGAGGAACATGATGAGACGGCAAAATCGTTGCGCGGCAGAAGCAACTGAAGGTCGTGCGTAGCAGAATTCCAGAAAATAAGCAACGTGAATTTCTGCCGTGGGATTGCTGTGACCAAGTATCTCTTTGCAAAGGTCGCCGGACGGATTTGCGAAAACTTCTCCTATTATGCGCCAGTTAGGTAGAGGAGAACCCCGCTCGTTTGAGGAAGAGTTTTCCCAAGGGTCTAGTCCCCTAATTCCCTGCTCAACCACATCGCTGCGTTCGTCAGGTCGCGCAGATGCAGCTACGAGATCGATCAATCTGCCAACGATGTCGGTGAAGAGAAGACATTGGTTCGCCCACTTGACAACAGCATGACGTGCGCTCCTTACCATCGAGAGCCCTTCGTCGTCGGGAGGCGCCATGAACATCAGGAGTAGCATTCTCAGTTCCTCGTGGGCGCTTCCGATGTCCGGCGGGATACTATCCGACATACTGGAAAGGGCTCCATCGATGCTGACGACAACACCATCAGTCGGGTCCCGAGCTAGAGAGCGAAACAACCAAAGCCCCATCTCGATGCGCTTAGCATCTGACATGTCGGCTGTCCTTCCGAGCATTCCGATCATCTCGTAAGCTTTGCAGCGAAGATCGACTGCGTCTTGTGTGTTCACCGTAGGGCTAGGCCAACCCTGCTTGATGATGAAATTTTGCATGCTTTGCATGATCTCCAATCCAATGAGGAACGGGGGCCTTGAAGGGCCGGTGCGAGCGACCCATGTCAGGTATTGGAACGCAGCGGTTTGGAGCTTTGTCAGTTCCGAGGCGGTAGACGGCAGCCACCATGCTCCAGGAGGACCCAGCATACAGAGGTCCCGGTTTGCGACTTCTCTTATCTGCTCGGTCATTGTCGTCGAAAGGGCAGACTTGGAGAGTATACCCAAAACACGGATGCGGCAAGCAGGTACAGAGGTCAGGTAAACCTCAAACAGGCGTTTGACGACCTTGTCGTCCTCTAGTGAAACAGAGCTTCTCTTGATTATCTCCTCGGCGCCAGCGGCGGCTCTATTGTCAAGGCCGGCCGCGGCGTAGAGGGCAGGCACCAGCTTCTCATGATCTGTAAAGGCTCCGCTAGCTAGCAAGGCGACCAGCTTAGTTTTGAGCTGGGATAAATGATCGAACAGTTTTTCAGTCTCGGCGCTTTCCGTAGAGAACAGAGCCAACTCCGGCGCAGAGAGTGCTGGATTCAACAGCTCCAGACTCTGACCATTCCTTGGCGTGCGCAAGCGAAAAAAAATCCCAAAAGCGTTGGCAAGGTATTCGGCGTCGGCACCATCTGAAAGCCCAATAGCTTGCTTGAAGGCGTCGTCCTCCTGACTTCCGCGGAGCGGTATGCGGACGTCATGAAGTAGCCGGAGGACAATATTTAGCATTCCCGGGGCGCTTGGCTGGCCATTATCTGCAGAAATACCACATAGAGCAACAGGTATGAGCTGTGCCCTCTCGTCGGAGTCCAGCCTTTGGAGACTATGTTGGATAAAAGACAGGTCGAGTTGCTGGACAACCGGAGATGCACAAGACTTGTACTGCTTGAGGAGTTCCTTGACTGGCAAAATGATTTTGGGGTGTTGTATAAAGGTCTTAAGCCGTGCCAGAATTTCGATTACCTGAGTTCCAGTGGAAGTCAGCAACAAGCGATATCACTATGCCCATGACAGCTGAGCACGAGACATATCGGCGATACAAGGATAGATCATCTCGTCGTACCTTGGTGCGAACAGATGCGTTTTCACTGTTTGCTTTTAGTATCAGCGGAGCCAGGTAGCGCTGAAGCAGCTCGTGCAGCTTGTCTTCCTTGTTCGCGACGGCGAGGATCTTGAAGTCAACGCTCTCGACAAGGTGCAGTTCCCGCTGCTCGGGTGAAAGAGCAGCCATGACAATCTGCAAATGAAAGGAATCAGGCACTCTTGTGATCTTGAGACTGCCCGAACAGCTGCATGCCTACCACCTAGTAGTAGTACCTACTATCTCTGCTGAACCCTCAAACGTCGGCAACATCTGATTACGCCATCGCGGTTTCCTGGATGTCGTTATGCACTGGGCTGACTCAGCATGCGTTTCCAAGCTATGTGGTACCAAGCTGCTGAGTCATTCTTTCGACGACATTCGAAAGTCCACTTCACGTACATACTAAGATGAAGGAATATGAATTGGAGGCGTCGCTCGCCAAGGAGAGAGCCACCGAAGACAAGAGAATTTTGGCCCTCAGAAGGTGATGAAAATGAAAATATGTTTCAGGACCGAAGAGGGAAGAAGAACGCCAATTCGTTCCCCAAGCCATGTCTGCCCGCCAGAGTGAATATTCGTATTCCTCTGTCGATCAACTTCCCACGTTCATCTAGAGGACTCTTAGACTTTCTATGGATCATAGGTCATTCTCGGTTTCTCCCGTCTGTAGCCAGGAGAGTTCAACCTTGGACTCGTCGACATACCACCGTCTTTCATCTACAGGTGAATCCTGGCTTATGCCGGATATCTGCCGAGCGGCTGACCAATTAGCGGCTGCTGACCATCCCCTGGCTAAGCCTTTCTCCAACGTCCTACTGCAACCAACTCTCTTCCTCTGACACGTAACATCATGAGCAGACCGGTAGGAGTCAATCACATCTATCTCTAGCAAATTTCGTCGTAACTGACCTGTTCTCGAAGCCTTGTCTACCTTGGAGTCGGCTCTCCCGTGTCAAAAGCGGCAGAATACCGTATCATCCACTCTCAGTCTCAGTCTCCGCAATTCGATACTCCCGGCCTCTAAGTACAACCAAGCCAACTCCCGCGAGCACACAACAGACTCCTTCTTCCACTTCCGAGGAACAGTCACCGCAGACATTGACCGAAAAAATTGTACAACGCTATGCCGTCGATTTGCCCCCAGGAAAGCTCGTCCGGAGCGGCGACTACATCAGCCTCGCCCCCCAATATTGCATGACTCATGACAACTCGTGGCCCGTTGCCCTGAAATTCATGTCGATGGGCGCCACCAAGATCAACCGTCCACAACAGATTGTGATGACGCTTGACCACGACGTGCAGAATACGAGTGACGCCAATCTACTCAAATATCGGCAAATCGAAGACTTTGCCCGACGCCATGGCATCGACTTTTACCCTGCTGGACGGGGCATTGGCCACCAAATTATGGTGGAGGAAGGTTATGCGTGGCCAGGCACAATGGCTGTGGCGTCGGACTCTCACTCTTGTCATTATGGGGGTGTGGGGTGTCTCGGGACGCCAGTCGTACGCACTGATGCCGCGAGTATATGGGCAACTTCGCGCACGTGGTGGCAGATCCCGCCTATCGCGCGAGTGACATTTACGGGAACGCTACCGATGGGCGTGACAGGCAAGGATGTAATAGTTGCAGCATGTGGTCTGTTTAAGGCGGATGTACTCAATCATGCTATCGAGTTCACCGGCTCTGAGGAGACCATGGCAAGCCTCCCTGTGGATAGTCGACTGACCATCGCCAATATGTCGACTGAATGGGGTGCGCTCAGCGGTCTTTTCCCCATCGACCGCACCCTAGAGCGCTGGTTACGAGAGAAGGCGACCGAGGCAGCTTCGTTCGATAAGCGGACGACCCGTCGGCGTATTTACCAACAACGGATCGACGAACTATTCGCCAACCCCCTCGCCGCGGATGCTGGCGCCGTCTACGCAAAACAGCTGTATCTCAACCTCTCCACCCTTTCACCATATGTGTCCGGCCCCAACTCGGTCAAAGTTGCGACGCCACTGGCCGAACTTGCGCAGAAGAACATCGGCATTAACCGGGCGTACATTGTCTCTTGCACCAACTCCCGAGCATCGGACCTTGCCGCGGCTGCCAAAGTCTTCAAGGACGCGGCCAAAGCCAACCCGACGGCAAGTCCCAAAATAGCCCAAGGGGTCAGCTTCTACATTGCCGCCGCGTCTGCACCCGAGCAGGAAGCTGCCGAGGCCGCAGGTGACTGGCAGGCCTTGATAGAGGCTGGCGCGCAGCCGCTGCCGGCCGGATGTGGACCGTGCATCGGACTCGGACGTGGGCTTTTGGAGGCCGGCGAGGTGGGCATCAGCGCAAGCAATCGCAATTTTAAGGGACGCATGGGGTCGCGGGACGCGCAGGCGTACCTCGCCAGTCCCGAAGTTGTCGCTGCTAGCGCTCTGAGAGGCGTCATCTCTGGGCCCGGTGCCTTTCCACAGCCGGCGGATGGGTCCAACGTCGACTACGGCTATGGAACTGGCAGCGAGCACGACGCCAGGAAATCGCGGCAGACGAGATCATCTGTCGAGCAGCCCGAAGCTGTCGAGACGCAAATCAAGTCTGCCACCGAAATTCTTCCAGGCTTCCCCGAGAGAATCAGCGGTGAGATCGTGTTCTGCGACGCCGACAACCTCGATACGGATGCCATCTACCCGGGAAAAATGACGTACCAAGACAACGTCTCGAAAGAGGACATGGCCAACGCCTGCATGCAAAACTATGACCCCGAGTTCCGCAACGTGGCCAGACCCAAAGATGTCGTGGTAGGCGGCTGGAACTTTGGATGTGGATCGTCACGAGAGCAGGCGGCGACGGCGCTCCTAGCCAAGGGCATCCCGCTAGTCGTCGCCGGCAGCTTCGGCAACATCTTCGCCAGGAATAGCATCAATAATGCGCTGATGGGCCTCGAGGTGCCGCGGCTCGTCGAGCGGCTGCGCGCCCGCTTCCCTTCCGCGGATCGGCGACCGACGCGTCGGACGGGCTGGACGCTGACCTGGGACCTGAAACGCAGCGTAGTCGAGGTGCGGGAGGACGAGGCCGGAGAAGTTTGGACCGAACGGGTTGGCGAACTTCCTCCCAACGTTCAGGCGATCATCGCGGCCGGGGGGTTGGAGGCGTGGGTCCGGGCTGAAATCGGGGCCCGGAATGTTTAGTTTGGGATCTGCGTGAGAGTCTTTTTGTATGTATGTACATACATACGGCTACAACGTCATTTAAAATGTGTGTGTACATACGGATTATATGAATCCATATCCCGATTCGGACCTATGCTGATGGCGGCCGGGATGACGGCAAGCTGACCACGGAAGCTATAAATAGACCTGGAGTATCCGTTCCTATCTCTGCGAGGCTACTGAGGAGAGGCATCGAAGGACACAGTTCCAGTCAACCGAAACACATGACTCTTTCTATCGCCTTTGGTCGGAGCATACGGAGTGAATATATACACACATACTGCACATACATACATATGTATGTGTACAATGTGATGTTATGGATACGTGTATCGTTCGAACATTCGACATTCACGTTCGACTTCGGATGGTTGTTTATCGTAGTCCGCACGGGGATGGTCGCTCTCCTCTCCCACCATAATAGGTAGACTGTAGTATATGATAGTGCTGTTATTATGATACTACGGATAGGTAAATACGGATAGAGGCACGATAATATGCATATTACATGCGCATGTACGGATACATGCATATGTATGTATGTACGGAGTACAGATAAATTGGATTGAACCTTGAATCCCCGGCTTGGGATCGATCAGCTTGTTCCATTGCCACAGACTCAGGCAAGAGATGTGCGCAAGGGCGCCGCTACCGGGGTTCAGCATTATCTCAAGCCAGAGACAGCTGCGGATCTGACAAGGGTCGGGCCGTCTGAGAGAAGGCATTGTCCATAGTTTGTTGTATGTACGAAGATACATACATAGGTATGTATGTAGGATTGAATCCAGCCTCCTGGCGGACATGTGTTGCTACCGACTAGGTTTAGGCTCATTGACAGATTGTGAGAGAGCGAACTATGTACGATCTTCCTGGCTTCTGTTCCATGTCCCGTGAATTGGATGGATGGGATGGACGGAAGAGATGAGGATGAATGGAATGGCAAGATAAAAAAAAACAGCTTCTCATCGTGACTAGCCGCATCCACTAGAAGAGCTGGAGTAGTGCAAGGGGAAGGAGGGGCCGAGGCAAGGGAAGCAGCGCGGTTGATGAGCGGGACATGCAGGGAGAGCTTGATAGCGCGCTGGCACAGCCGAGACAGGCTTGGCAATGGTTCGATGTCGCGGTACAAATAGCAGAGGCTGCCGTTTCGGAGCGTGAGACACGGCCACGAGTATTCATATTTGCCACGGCACCTATTCCTATTAGACACGACACTCCTAGATTTAGCGGTACGTACCGAATTACTAAGGCATTTTCCGACCTACCCCACCACGTAACGTGATAGCGGTACAAGGC
>PDHQ01000188.1:34063-66368 GCA_003339415.1 Ophiocordyceps camponoti-saundersi (nom. inval.) | reverse complement strand
GTACTTATTACTTATTATTCTTATTAATAATAAAAGCTTCCTATCGCCTTAAAAGAGTTAAAGTAAAAACCCCCCTTCTTACTAACCTTAGTACTAACCTTATATAGTAAGGCTTAGCTAGAATTAAGGGCTCTATTTAGTAGTAAGGTTAGGAGGAAGGAATACGAACCCTTATCCTTTTTATTACTTATTTACTTATCTTATCTTAGATAAGAAGATAAGGGATAAAAAGGGTATAGTCCGTAACATTAAGAGATATATATATATAATAGGTAAGAGAGTAATAAACTAATTATATTAAAAATATATCTATAAAATTATAAAATAAAATAGTTATAAGTTATAAGATATAAAGGCCGATATTATTCTTACTAACTAATAATATAAGTAAGATAGTAACTAACTTACTTACTTAATAGCAGATTAGTTTTAGATAAAATAGTTTATTTTATATAAGCAACTAGTATAATATATATAAACTTATATAATACGTATATATAAAAGTTATTAATAACTTACTTAAAGCTATTTCGACTATTATATAAAGAATTATTATATAAGGTCGAGCGGGTATTTATTAATACCGCGAAAGTATTTCGGGATTAATAAAGAGAACTTAAATAAATAGAAATAAATTATATATATAAAAGTAGTATATATATTTTAATAGATATATAGTTAGACGTAAAGGAAAATTAATATAAAGATAAAAAGAGGGAAGGATAAGTATAATACGCGTAAGTAATATATAAGTAGCGTAGTATACTAAGTTTATATATATAATATTAATTTATCGATAAGGGAACAACTTTAAAGTAAAATAATAAAAGTAAGATATATTAAATAACGTAGATTTATTCTTAAAAAGCTTAAATATATTTATATAAAATAGTTAACCTAAGCGGGAAAAATAAAATAATAGATAAAGTAGTAATAGTAAAATATAATATAAATTAAAGTTAGGAATTAGAAGTAATAATAAATTATTTTATTTATAGTAAAGTTTCGTATTAGATTACGTATAAAATTAAAAGAATAAGGTAAGTAATATAATATATAGGTAGTAACTTAATTTCTAATAAGATAAGATATAGTTAAGAGAGAGGACCTTTTAAATTTATAAAACTATATATAAGGGTATATCTTATATAAGTTTTATATCTCTATTAAATAGTTCTAATAATAAAGTAATAAACGAAAAAACATATTAGCGTATATTTTATAAAGTAAAGATAATAAGTAAGTTATCGTATATTATAAAAGTAATACTAATATTTTATAAGTAATAGCGTATATAACTAATATTATATATATAATTAGATTAAGGATATTATAACTAAAAACGTATATTAAATATATTAAGTATTAAGGTATAAGGGAAAGAAAAGTTCGTAAATTAGAAAGATAAGGATAAATTTATAAGTAGTTACTAGCTACTAATATTTAAGATAAGGATAATAATATAAGATAAAAAGCGTATAAAAGATAACGAGGGCGGAAGTTTAAATAGTTAACGTAAAAACTTATAATAAGTTATAGGAACCGGTATCGGTATTCCTACTATATAAGCTAAAAGATTAAAAAAACTATTATAGCTTATAATACTAATAATAATATATAGCGTAATATTCGATATCGTTAGTAAAGAAAGCTATATAAAAATATAAAAGTATTATATTAATAATACTAATTATAAATACTTTATATTAAGGAACTAGCTAAACTTTATCTTATACTTAAAGAAAAATATAAGGAAGTTAACTAATATTAAAAGTTTTAATAATTAGAGGATAGAAAATTAAGCGGAATTTATAGTTTATATTTTAAGTATAAAGGATAAAACGCCGTATATCGGAATAATTAAAACTAGAGTATAGATCGTAAATAATCTTATAAAAGGCTTTATATTAAGATAAGAATAGCTTCTATTAAATAAGGTATATATATTTAGTTTAATAAAAATAGTTTAAATATATTTATATATAAGCTTATATATATTAGTAAAGGTTTATAGAAAATAATTATAAATTTTAGGCTAAAATATATATCTTAGATAATACTTACTATATAGATTTATAATTATATCCTTAATTTATTAATTTTAAATATCGTAAAATATTAGGAAAAGATATAATAATATCGGATATAGGAGGGTAAGGAAGGTAAGGTTTATTTAGCATTATTATAATAAATAATACTAATAGCTAGAATAAAAGTAACTAAAGTAAGATAATATATTTTTAATAGTAGAGGTAAGAAAACTAATATAAACGCGTTCGCTTCTTTAAATAAAGGATAATATAATATTATTAATAGCTATAATAATAGCGAAGGAGATAGCTTATTATATAATATAATTTTCGCGTCGCTTCGCCGAGGTAAATAGAGGTTACGAGAAAGAATTAGTACTTATTAAGTCGATTACGTTTACCGGAGATAGCGACTCGCTCTAAGAAGTAAAGTTAATTAAGTTAGTAAGTAATACGGAGAGGGGAGAAGGTAAATAATTAGTAAGTATATCGAGAGGTATTATAATAAGATAAGGGTAATATAGTTAGAAATAATATAAGTAATTTAGGTTATAGCGAGTAGAAATAAATAGCTATTACTAAGATATATATATTAAGGTAGAAGGATAAAAAAGTAAAAAGATAGAGGGGTAGCTTATATATAGTTTTTTTTTATTTACGTAAGTATAAGTTATAATATATATTAATAAGATTATAAAAATATAATACGCTAAATATATAAAGTTATATAATATTATATAATAAAGTATAAAAATACTAAAAAATTTAAATAGGGTTTTATATTATTAATATAAAGAGGGAGGTTTACTATATATATTAAAAATAAACTAGTAATAAGCAGGTATTTTTAGTTAAGGAAGTAGGAAAAAACTATATAAGGTTTTATAATATATATATATATATAAGGGATTATTCTAAAGTTTCAGACTTTAATTAAATTACTCTTCTTAAAACGCTCTCTTTACCTTTTATTATTATATTAGAAATTAAATCCTTATCTCTTTTCCTATAGAAAATTACTATATACTTTAACTAGCTAAAGTTAGAGATCTTAACCTTATACTAGTTAAAGAGTAAGATTACGTATAATAATACGCTAAGGTAGGTATTAGCTAAGCTAGCGTAAGGTATTATTAAAAGTAAAAAATATAGAAAGTTAATTAACTATCTTATAATTTCTTTAACTTATCTAAGGAGTATTACTTAAATAGCTATAGGAATTAAGCTAAAAAATATTCTAATACTATAATATAAAATTTATATAATAATAGAAAACTAAATAGAATAATTATATATTTATTAAAAGATTTCGCTTCCTTAACGCTAGTTTATTATTATTATTTTTAATATCTTTTATTATAATAAAGCTATAATACTAATTCCTATCTTATATTATTAACTTACTATAATATTAAGTATAAGTATATAATTAGTAATTATATTAAAACTAATCTAATATATATTTAAGATAAATTCTAAAATTAAATAAAGCTATAATATTAGCTTATTATATCTAAAGCTAAGATAGATAATAAAAGCTTATTTATCCCTTACTTATAAGAATAGCTAATTATTATTCTCCGCCTCTCCTCTTAATATTATATATATTAGAATAGTATTATTAAATATTCTTAAGGTATTAAAGCGGAGAGTATAATTCGTATAAATTTAATATTAGTTTTTTTCTAAATACTAGCTACTAACTATTTAAGCCGCTTTTTATTTACTTAATTATATTATATTAGTATATTATAAATAAAGAACTCTATTCGGGTATCCTTAAGGTTAGCTAAAATTATATAATATAGAGTTCTCTTTAATCTCCGTTTTCTTAGCTAATTTTAGTTATTTTTAAGCCTTTAACTATTAAGTATACTTAGTTATAAGGAAAATCTTATATAAGTAAGAGGATTCTCCTAACTAAAAACTATATTTTAGTTATATTACTAGATATATTTCTTTTACTTAATTTTTTATTTAAGTTTTATCTTTTTAATAAAATGCGTTTTTATTAATATTTATATTATTTTTATTAAAATAATATTTTATTATAATAATAGAAGCTAATAACTATTTTTTACTAAAGTAAAAAATTAGCTCTTAATAATTAAACTCCTTAACTAAAACTTATATACTAAGCTTAATATAGATATTACTATAATATTACGAAACGCTTACTATTAACTTAGTACCTAGGAATAACCTTAAATTACTAAGTTATAATAGTTCGCTATAATAACTTTATAAGCTATTAGCAAGGTATTAAAGGAGAAACCTAAAAAATAATTAAAGTATTAGTTACTACTAGCTAATAATAATCTCTTACTAGCGATAACTAATACTTTACTAAAAGCTTTTAGATTTAAACTAAGGACTACTAAACTTAATAACTAGTTAGTATAGAGATACTTAACTTTACTAATAGTAAACTTAAGTATAAAAAAAGAAACTTTTTTTATTATATTTATATCCTCCAAGTACTTTTACGGTTTCTAAGGAACTTTTTTAATAGCTATATAAAAGCTTTATCTTATAACCTTAAGCGTTTGCGAACTAAGTATATAAATATTTAAATAAAATTTTTCTAATATTAAGCGATATAAGATAAGTTAGAGAAACTTAGGTCTTATAATACCTATTAACTATTAACGAATAATTAAATATTAAGCTACTAAAGATAAGTATTTATCTATAAGTTTAATAAGAATAGCTTTAATATAAAGTATAAAGCTTATATAGTTATTTAAGGCGATCTTTAATAAGAGTTTAGCTTACCTCTTTATCCCTTAACTTTACTAATAAAGTTTTATAAATTACTAATAAGTCTTATAATATTTTATAACTTTAAAATATATTAATTTAACCTTATTAACGCCTTCCTAAACTTTACGCTATAACGAGACGAATAAGTATTTTATTAATTACCTAATAGTTTTAAATAACCTAATAAAGTTATACTTCCTTTTTTAATATAAGACTTTTTTAGCTTACTTTTTTTATAAGGGTTTTATTTCTCTTAAAAAGATAATTATATCTAAACTAAGGATTCCCTAATTTTTTTCCTTTATATCGATAATCTTAGCTTAATATATTTACTTTAAGATAAGGGGGTAAAGTTTTCCTTAATAAACTTAAGAAAAATTTTATAATTTTAAATTTAGGAGGTTTATTATAATTCCTTAAATTAATATATAATAGGATAGAATAATATAATAAATTTTTCTCCTATAATAAGCGTATACTAAGAAACTTAGTATAAAGTTTAAGATATAAATATAGAAGAAATTCTCTAAAGCGTTTTCGCTTAAGAAACTCTTTCTATAAAAAGGATAAATAACTCCTTAATAAGTAATATTATACTAACTATATATTAACTTTATTAGTTATATAGTAATTATTATTTAGTAAGATCTTATAGAATTTATTAGATATATATATTTAAGCTATATTTTAGAATTTACTTTTCCTTTACTAAACCTAAAACCTATACTTTATATTTTACGGAAATAAGTTAAAATCCGCACTACTATACGCGGAATACTTTAGTAATACTTAATTCGTAAAAATACCTAAAGAAAGGAGTATTTTCAGATATATTATATATCTCTTTAATACCGTATTTTAATATAATTAGGAAACTAAGAGACGATTACGATAAGCACTACTAAAGTAAAACTACTTACCCTTACTTTTATAGTAAAAAAACTAATCGCCTTTTATTACCTTAGCGATAAACTTCGTATTATTCCCTTAAACCCTCCGAAGTTTTTCTATAATAATATATAAATAAGATACTTACTAATAGAAAATATATTAAAGCTATTAACTAAGCTACGATATATTAATATTTTTTTTTTTAATATTAGCTATAATAGGAGATTTAAGATATATATATTAAGATCGCTTAGATCTAAACTTTAGCTAAAGTTAGAGATAAGTTTATAAAACCTATTTAAGGATAATTACTTAAAAAATTATAAAATAAACTTAAGCTTTAAAGTAAGGCTAATTAGCTTATTATAAGTTATATATATTTTACTTTACTTTATATATCTTATTTTAACTTATATTCTAATATTATTATTCGCGTAAGCGTTATTTTTCTAAATTTACTAAATATAAATAATTTTATACTATTTTAAAAGTCTAGTTATAACTTTATTAATAACGCTCTTTTTTAGCGTTTACTTAACGCTACTAGGTAAGAGTAAGTTTATAAGGATAAGGTATTCTTATAAGCTAAGTAATAGTATAGTAAAGATACGAAGGCGATAGGAGGCCGCTATACTTATCTTCGACCTTAGGGCTATCTTTTAGCTTAATAACCTCCCTTTTTTCCGCGGGGTTATTATCGTCCGGAATAGTAATAGCTAACTAAGTAAATAAACCGGCCGTTTTAATAGCGCGCTAAAATATATAATAATAGGTATAGCTAGCTTAGATATATAACTTATAAGCCCTATATTAAAACTTTTTAAAAGAAACGTAATACTCGAAAAAGTAAGCTAGAGTTTATTAATATAGGTATTACTTATAAGGTATAGCGTTAGTAGAACCGTAACTTTATACGAAAAGCGTACAGAAATATCCGTTATTATATATAATTTAACTTCTAACTATCTATAACGGAGTTATAATAAGGGCTTAGAAGGTAACGTTATATATAAGCGTAGCGAGTGCTTATATCTTAGCGTCCTAAAAAAAAGCTTTATATTATTTTTTTTTTCTTTTAAGAGTTTTAAATATAGAGGATTTATAGGGAGAGACTTATATTAATATATAGTATATTTAATATATTATTTATCTAGGGATCGGCTATTATAATACTAAGTAAGTAGTATTTTCTATTAATACCTCTTTATATAAGAACGGGAAACTTTATTTTTAAAAGTAATATAAAGAAGAAAAAAGAAGCTACCGAAGGAAGGAGAAAAAGAGGATAAGCGAAGAAGAAAGGTAAAAGAGGATAAGGAAAGAAGAAAAAAAGAAAAGAAAGGGAGAAGGGAAGAGGGCTATTTATACCCTTTTAGGATATCTTATGAAGCCTAATTAATTTATAAGTATAAAAAAGTAGTAAACGAATAGATATCTCTTTTAGGGAATAAGAAAAGTAGTAAATAGGTTTATCCCTTAAAAAATAAGAAAAGTAGTAAATAGGTTTATTTTTTAGGGATAGGAAGGACGATTAATAAGTTTATTGCCTAAGGGATAAGAAGAGTAATTAAAAAGATACGTATATAAAGTCTTTTACGTTTTTTTTTTTCGCTTTAAAGTTTCGATAATCTCTTCTTATAATTTTTAAAAATAAGGTTCTAGCTTATTAAATACTTCTAAATAAGCTTATAAGCCTAAGTAAGTATATTATATATATATATATAAGAAAGTATCTCCTTTATATTATAAAAGTAAGTATTAGTTTTATAAATAATAGTTATAAATATAAAAAGGAAATAATCTTTAGAAAATAGTTATAAGTATATATCTAAGCGGTAAGATTAAGGCGTTATTATTTATATTTACTACTTATAAGAAAAAATATTAGTCCTTACTATATTTTCGGATAAAACTTAAGAGATAATATTTAACTTTAAAAAATAAAAAGTAAAGGAAAATTATTATATAGTTTACCTTATAAACCTTACTTATAGTTACTATTAAGTATAGCTAGTCTTATATCTTAGAGACTAGCTTAGCTATATAAATATAGTAAAGTTATTATTATTATTATAAGTATTTAGAATATTAACACCTTTATTAGTACTAATATTATATTCTAATAAAAATAAAGACTTTTTAGGGCTAAGTACGTCCCCTTCTCGGTCTAGAAGAATAACGCGCTATTAGCTAAAATACGTGCTTATGCCTAAGCTAAATAAGTTAATAGTAGAGGGATTAAATAAACTAATTATAAGCATAAGAAATAAGCTTAATACGAAGATTAATAAGTGCCTTTATTAATTAATATATATATATATCCTCTAAGAATAACTGCCCCCTATATAAGCAGTTAAGTAAGTATTAGTTATATAATTAAAATAACGTAATCCCCTTTTAACCTCCCCCCTCTAGCTAGTTTATTACTAATATTAAAGTAATAAATTAAAGTTTAAAAGTAAAATAGATAAAAAAGAGGATAAAAAGCAAAATAATAAATAGGAGGGGAACGAACAAATAACGAAGGGAATAAATAAGCTATAATAACTAAGTAAATAATTAAATCTCGCTAAATCTTATTATAAATAAAGACTTTATAAATAAAGTCTTCTAATTAAGCTTCGTTAATACTTTAATAATATTTAGGGTTTATTTAAAAAAAACTTAATTATTATAAAGTTCCTTTCGCAGCTTATTATTTTCCTCCTTAAGTACTTAAAGCTTATTATTAACTTTTATTATTTACTTAGTAGGAGGTGATAAATATCTAAGTTTAAGGTTATTAACTTAAAAGAGAGCGTTAATCTTCTTTTATATTCTAATTATAAATATCTCTCTATCCTCTCTATTATTTCTAATAGTTACCTAATCGGTCTAGTTATTATTATTATTAATAGTTCTCGTTATTATTAGTTTAACTACTATTAATTTAGCTACTACTGTTAGCTTAGTAGCGGTATTCTTTATAAAGATATTATCTATCTATTAGTTAATAACTTAACTATTATCTAAGGAAAAGTTAGAACTAGAAATAGCGATAAGAAAAGCCTTATTAATTATAAGAGTCTAGGTTAACACGCCCTATTTAAAATAGCTTATTTATTTTATTATATAACTTTTAATTATAAGCGTTATTTTAATAGCTATTACTAGCGATAATAATAATACTATAGCTAATATTTTTAGTAGCGGCTTTTAAGCTAGTAATTTTTATTACTTATATTATATAGCTGCCTAATAGTTTGCGTTATCTTATACTATATTATCGAGTAATTATTTTAGTATTCCCTAGCCGGTATTTAACGACTTAGTAAGGGCTACTATAATTTATATAATATTAATATTAGAATTATTAGAATTTAGGTTAGTTTATAAGTTATTAATCCGCTTAGTAGTCTTTATTAGCGCTATATATATCTTTATCTTATTACTTAACGCTAAGTATAATATATAATAAATCTAACATAATACCGCCTAATAAATCTAGCGTTTAAAGTATCCGATTTAAAATACTATTATACTCTTAATTAAGAGGTTATTAGGAGGGTTTTAAATATAATTATTAACTTTAAGCGTTAAGCTATAGAAGTCTTATAAAGGCGTCCGGGCTAAGGTAAAAAATATAATGCTAATATTATTAGCGATAAGAAATAGCTCTTTTAGGGTATATAAGTATATAGGTAAGTATTATAACTTGAAGGCCTCCGCTTTAGAGATACCCTATAACTTAGTAATATAAGGTATAACCTTTTTATTTTCTATCTTCGTTTATATTATTCTAATAATTAGCTAAGCTACTTATTAGCTATTCTAAGCTTTATTTTTAAAGTTACTATTAGCTAGCTTAATTATATAATTTATTACTTTCTTCTAAGATTATAAGATTTTAATCTATTTAAGGCGGTAATTACGGGTAAGGTAAGCGTATACTTAGTTAAATTTTACTTTAGAAGCTACTTATATAAAGGCCGCCTTTTTAGCTAGCTTATCGTTATCTGCTAATAAAGGCGAAGGGTGCTTATCTATTAGCTCCCTTTTAGCACTTTATCTTATCTTATAGAAAATAAAGTTCGTATCTTATAACTAAAGGAAGTAGTTATATAGTATTTTTATAAGTAAGATATATTTATCCGGGCGGATAGAACGCTTCTTATTATAATAATCCTTATAAAATATTTTAAATAACGTTCCTTAAAAGTCCTTATTTTCGCTATAAATATTAAGCTCGCCTAATAGTTAGTATAGTATATTTTTATTATCGGAGATATAGTTAAGCGTTTCTTCTTAAGTTCTTATATCTTAAGATATACTCGTTATAGGAGCCTTACTTTTAAATAGTTACGGGGCTATCTTAGAGAAGAAAAAGGTAAGAAAAGTATAGATAAGTTATAAAAAAGCTCGAAAAATAAAGGTATATAATAGTATAGTCTTATTATAATACGTAGTTAGTTAAAAAGTAGATATTATAAGAGGATAAGAAGGTAAAGTTACGAAACTATAAAGTAAGGGAAAGAAAAGTATATAAAGGAAAAAAGGAAGGAAAAACGATATAGTTATACTTAAAGTTTCTATAAGCTTACTAGCTTACTAAGTAGTAGCTAGTTATTAGGCCTTAAATAGTTAGGTTAGTTATAGTATTTTTTTAGTAAGTCCTTATAAAATAATAGCCCCTAAGCCCTTTTAATAAATAAATAGTTAATATACTTTAATATCTAAGACGTCCTCCTAACTTAGTAGTATAGCTTAAATAGCCTAATTTATATTAGCTTAAGTTTCCTAATAGCTCCGTTAATAGCTAGATAAACTTATATATTAGGGGTTAAACTAAACTTATCTTTTTTATTATAAATAAATATCTTATAATATATAATCTTATTAAACTTACTTTTAGCTACCTATCTCTAATATTTAGCTTAGCTTATAAATTCTATAATAAGGTTAGTATATCTCCCTTATAAGGGCTATTCTACCTACTCCCCTAATCTTAAAGCTTTACGTAATAATCTTATAAATTAAAATAAGTTTAGACCGGTCTATACCGTTCTATAAAGCACTTTAGTAAGTAAGTAGCCTAAGGTCTTAATAACCTTATAGTTAAGTTACTATATAACTATTAGTAAATATTTAAACTAAGTATTCTTAGGGGGCTATAATCTTTTTAAGAATTATTAAAAAATCTTATTTATTACCTTAACTAAACTTATACTATAATATAACTTAGATAGCGCTATTACTTAAAGTATATTTTTTACCGTTAAGAAAGCTAAAACTTCTTTTAATAAAAAGGCAGAACTTAGGTTAGAGTAAATAGCTATAAGTATAATTATAATAAAGTTTAGCTAATTCCTTAGCTTAATAATAGTCTCTAAGGCTCCTATTATTCGGTAAGCTATAAGCTATATAAAATAAGAGAAATAATTAACTAATATTAATATAAACTTAGTCTTATTTATAGCTATTAGGAATAGTTCTATATAGTTTATAGTAAGGACTTAGAAAGGTGCTAAAATATAGATTAGCTAATCTAGCGCCTTTAGCTTTTAGTTAGAATATAAAGTATATTCTCTATAACTTACTATATAAGATATAATATCCTAAGCTATTCTAAGCTAAAAGATATATATATAAAGTTGTTAACGCGTAGTATCTAGCTTAAAATAGCTACTTAAATTATAAGCTTAGTAGAGTGCTTATAAGATCTTATATCGGAGAAGGTATCTCTGCTACTTAGTTAAATAACTCCCTTTATATAGTAAGGTATTCGTTTATATTAACTATTTAAAAGATACCGCTTATCGCTTAATATAATTTGCCGAGATATAGTTAAGCTTATTAGGAACCTTATTATATTATAGCTAATTAACTATATCTATATAGTAGTAGTTTATATAATAGTCTATTAGCCTCGATATCTTATCTATCTTTTTTACGAGTGCTATAGCTGCTTAAAAGTTTACTTAGGTTTTATTATCTTATTTTTCCTAAGTTTATAAAGCTAATAATATATTCTATTAGAGTATAGTTAGTTATAGTAAAGGGGTGCCTGTCTTATTAGTAGGTAGTTTTTTAAGGGGCATACCTGCTAAGTATTTAAGAAGCGCCTTATAGCCTTATAAGCTATCTTTTTATTTTTATAATTTAGTACTAGTATTAACTATTCCCTAATTAGTAATATCCGCAGCTTAGTATTTATCTAATAGGAAGATAGTTTTAGATAAGCTATTTATAGCTTAGTTTCGCGAACTCTTAACGTGGGCAATTTTAATATTTAGTAGCCGCAGCTTAGTTACTTATTAAGCGTAGATACTTTTATAGCTTTTAGAAGTTAGGAACTATATAATAAGGAAGTAATTTATAAAGATAGTTAATTTATTTATTATACGGAATAGATATTAGTAGCGATAATAGAATTTAACTAAAGTATAAAGTTCCCGCTTATATATTCTATAGTTACGCTATATTTTCGTAAAGAGAAAGGAGTTATATAAAATCGGTATTAAGCTATCTCCTTATTATTATAAGATAATATAGCCTGCTCCGAACCTTAAAGTATTTATATATATAAGTACTAGCTTATTAAGTTAAAGCTTATAAATAGCTACTATTACTTTAGTAAGAGACTTAAGGATCGTAAAAGATAAAGCTTTAAATAGCCCTTATAAAAAGGGAATATTTCTAATAAATTACGTTAATAGTTAAGAGAACTCCGCGTAATTAACTATTTATCTCCGGCAGGGTTTAATTACTCTAAGGAATACCTTAACTTACCTCTAATTTATTAGCACCGGCTATTCTTAGATTTTCTAAAGCCTCCTAAGCTTAATTATAATCCGTTTATTAATATAATATATCTATCTTATTACTAGGATTTCTATTATACTAAGAAAAACCTTCTTAAAACTTAACCGGAGTAAGGCTTATAATAATTTAGGTAGAAAGTAGTCCTTAATAAACGCCTATTATTCTTCGAATATAGTATATTTTAAAAAGATATTATCTATATAGTTATTAAGAGGCGTAATATAATAGCTTTTAGTAGGGACCGCTAATAGAGATAGTTCGGGCAGAGGTTTAGGTATAGCCTTAAATACTAGCTTTATTATTTTAGTAAAGCTATAAGCTACGGATTAAGTCCCCTAAAAGAGCCTTATAAGCTATAATTAAGAAAAACTAAGGATTTAAAACGCTAAAATATAGCGTAGTTTAAATATAATAGGTATAGCCTAGTAGCTATATTTTAAGTTAAATATACTAAATAAACTTATTTTTAGATTTAAGAGTTTATTATAAAGCTCCGATAATAATAAAATAGTAATATTTAGTAAGTTTTTATTAACATTATAATAGTTAATTATTAATTATATTTCGGCTTATAAGTTAAACTTATCCTTAACTATTATAATAAGTTTCGCTAACTATTAGCTTAACTTACCGTTAGCTGCTATTATATACTTATAAATTCCTAAGTTAATATTTTTACGAATAATTTTATTTATCTAATATTATTTTAAAGCACTTTATCTTTTTTTCTTATTATAGTATTATAGTTTAGTTCTTAGTATAATCTTTAGGTAATATAGGAATAAGTTTATAGGTAGTATATTACGTATATCCTAACTCTTAAAATTATAATAAGTATAGAACGTGCGTATAATCTCCTCTCTTAAGTAATTTAGGACTAAAAGTTTAAGCGTGATACTATAAGCGTTAAACTATACTATAACTAAATATTTATTAATAAAATTATTAATTTCTCGTTACTAAACTCTCCTTTATATTAGGAATAGTAACGCTAATAGCTTATCTACTTATAGCTTAAGCTAGTATTATTTACTTAACTATTATTTAATTATAGGTTTAGTAACTAGATCGCTTTATAATTATTAGAAACTATTAAGTACGGTCTTTATAGTAGCTATAATTAAGGAAAGAAGATTAGAATTAATAAGGGGATAATAGTAAGAAGTAAGAGTATAATTTATATAAAAGTTTATCTAAGTTTATATATATATAGCTTACCTTATTAATCTAAGGGCGTAGCTTATAAATAAAGTAATCGGGTTTATAATAAAATATATAAAGTCTAAACTAATAATAATATTTCTAGTTAGCTATAGTTTTATAACTTACTTAAGTTAGCGCTAATAACTTAGTTTAATAATTTAATCTAGTTATTATTATTATTTTTAAAAGTTAAGTCTTTAGAAAAGGTTTCGGAGTTATTCTTATTATCGCTATCTATATTTTTAGATATTAATTTAGGAAGCTTAATAAACTTCCTTAAGATAAGCGGGGCGTTAGGCGCTAGGACTAACTTCTATCTTAGCGATATAGCTATTTATAGGCCTTATAAAGCTACCGGTATATTACCTTAATTATAATCTCTAATTATTAAAATACTAGTCTTAATATAAATAATAGCGTTAATATTAAAGAGCTAAGGTATACCTAATAAAAGGGGTAAGTTATCGATTACGTTATTATTTTTAAGCTTAATAATCGCCTAAACTTCTCTAATTACTTTAGAGATATTTATATTTAGGATAGTAAAGTTATAAATAGGAATATACGATCTATCTATAACTTTTATAGCTAGCTTACTAAACTTAATATTTTTTAAGTTTATAATAAGGATCTTATTACGATTAGTAAAATCGTAGTTAATAAAACTTACTTAAGACTTTTAGTCTATTATTATATTCTTATCTGCTAGCTTTAGGGATTTATTTTTACTATTAACTTAGAATAAGATAGTATATAGAATTCTAAAAGTCTTATAATTTTTAGTTTCTTTAATTAAATAGGTGTTTATATCCTACCTAGCTAAGTTAACTCTATTACTACTAATATATACTACTTTAAACTTACCCTTACCCTTACTTTTAGCTTTCGTCTTAATAGAGGTTTATCTCTTATATAATGAGAGATATTTAAATTACTTAGCCCCTTTTAAACTTACCTACTAGAAATTTACTAGATTAATAAGTATAATAAATCTCTTTATTAGTTTAATCTAATTAATATTACTTAGGCTATTTCTTACTTAGACTTCCGCTAAACCCTTAGCCCTCTTTTTCTTATTAGCTATTATACTCTTCTTAGCACTTAATAGTCTTAGCTAATTAGGCACTTTAGGCGTTTTATAATATAAGGTTACCTTTAGGTTTAAATTATTCTTAAATATTTCCTCTAAAAGTATTAGGTTAATTAATCTTTTTTTAATCGGTAGTTTACTAAATTTAGCTACTATAACTAATATTATAAGTATATTATAAACTATCTTACTAAGTTTAACGTTATTTTTATTTATTATAATAAGTAATTAGAGCTTACGAGCTATAATATTAGTATTATTAATACTACCTATATTACTTTATACAGACTTATTAATTCCTAAACTAATAATATTAGAATAAATATTCCTACTATTATCTATAAATATATTATAGAGTTTATTAATTAAACCTTAGTAAAGGTTCCGTTTTAAAAGGTTTTAATATCTAAGGTTAACTTAGTACGCCGTAATAGCTTAGGTTATTAGTAAAGGTATAGTAATTACCTATTAAAGGGGCTTCGGGCCTCTGCTAACTATAGTTAAACCTCTTAAGATATCTTTCTCCTAACCTTAAAGCTACTACGTTTTAAAAGTAATATAAGATATAATATAGTGCCCGGGTTACCTATATTTAAAGTAAATAACCTAGTTTAGTAAAAGGGAAAGTAAACTATTTATATATATATTAGTTAAGTCCTTTAAGTTTACCTAGTTAACTTATCTACTATTATTACTATAATAGCTTTTACGATAGCCTCCGCGATATTTACTCTAGCGGTTATTCTAGCGGTAATTATTTAAAAAGCGATAAGACTTACTTTAACCTCTATAATAAGTCCTATAATTTAAGCTATTAAGATAATTTATCTAATTTAAATAAATATTATCTTTAGAATATCCTATCTAGTTAAGTTAATTTTAGTAGCTTACTATAGTTATATTAGTAGTAGCTTAGGGAGTTAATACTTACTAACGGGGCTTATATTTTAGTCTCTCCTTAACTAATATATTAAGGGAGTAACTAAACTTCTTTTAGAAGAGCTATTATATAATTAAGGCCGTTACTACCTACTTATAAGCTTAGCGCTTAACTTATTCCGTAAAATAAATATCCTTAGCTACTTAAATAATATTCTATACTTTTATAAAACTTAAAGCTATTATAGCTTATTAAGTAATTATAATATATCGAAGTTCTTAGTCGGCTATACTTATAATAAACTTTTAGATAATTATACTAAGTATAACTATCTTTAATAGGGGAAGGACTTATATAGCTAATACTTAGTCTTATCCCCTAATAAACCGAAATATCTAGTAAGTATAATTATAATATATTTAGAGCGACTTACTATCTTACTAGCCGAATATTATCGGCACTTAAGGTTACTATAAGATATAATTTAAAGTAAATCTCTCCTCGAGTAATATTTATAAAACTTTTAGGTTTACTTTAGTTACTATACTATTTCTAATATTAATATAAACGTTATAGAGTAATATATTACTATTAATAAAGTTAGCAGCTACGCTTACTAAGCTAATATTAATTACTTAGATTTTATCGTTATAGTAAGGTATATTACTATTAAGGCGAATAAAGGCGAGGTTAATTACCTTTAGCTAGCGATAGGCGCTATATATCTTATCGAACTTATTAATATCTACTTAAGTTAGTAGCTTAATCTATTAGCTATTCCTACTATCCTAATAAGGCTAATTATAAGAAGCTATAAGATTTAGTTAAAGCCGATACTTGCCGAGGGCATATATAGCTAATATTTTTATAATAACGTTATTTAAAAAAATTAGTTTTAGGTTATAAAATAAAGTAAGGAAAAGGAATAAGGTACGAAAAATAAAGGCTAAGTTAATTTAGTATATATTAAAGGTTCTATATATATATATATATAAAGAAAAAGAAGAAGAATAAGATAATAAAGAGTAGAAAAGGGGGCAATTCGTATCTTATCGAAAAAGGAGCTAATATAGTTAGTAAGGCAGGACTTATCTATTATCTCCTTTAATTAGGGTAGGCGACGTAGCAAGACTGCCTTATTAATTTATATAACTTCCCGATTATTAAGCGAATTATTATTAGGAAGGAACTTAATTACTAAGCAGGTAAGTTAGTTAGAAAAGGGGCAAAATAAGGTTTTTAATAATATCTTAAGAGCCTTAAGTTTATTATTATATTAAGTTAAGTATAGTTACGTCCCTAAGCGTATATAGTAATTAGTAATTAGTGCTAAAAGATTAATCCCCCCCCCTTATCTTAGTTACTAGCTAAATAAGTTAATAGCGGAGGGATTAAATAAACTAATTATAGGTATAAGAAATAAGCTTAATATAAAAATTAATAAGTGCCCTTATTAATTAATATATATATATATCTTTTAAGAATAACTGCCCCCTATATAGGTAGTTAAGTAAGTATTAATTATATAATTAGAATAATATAATCCCCTTTTAACCTTCCCCCTCTAGCTGCTTATAAGTATAGTACGTACTTACTTATTAGTAAGATACGCTATAGTACGCACCTCTTTATAAACTTACTTCGCCCGTTAGTAATAGCTAGTATATACCTAACTACTTTACTTTTAACGATATTTTATAAAAATATAACTATTATTAGTTTTTTTTACTATATCGCTAGGGCTAAAAGTTAGATATAAAAAACTAGGCGGAGGAAGCTATAAGAGGTAGAGAGAAACTAAATATTTCTAATAATATTCTTATAATTATTACGGATATTTATAAACGCTGCGAAATAAGTTATAAAAATTAGAAATATAAATAGTTTAGTAACGGTAAGAGATATGCGAAAATAAAATAGATATTAAATAAGTATAAAATATAATAAAAAACTATTAAAGAGTTTAATTAAATAATACCTTAAGCTTCCCTTTTTTTTAAAAGCTTTAGGGGATTAAGATATAAGGGGCGCTTAAAAGTTAAAATAAGATAGCGGCTATTACTAAGTATATAATATAGTTTAGTTTCCGTAGAAAATAAAGGAATTAAGTAATATAGCTATCTTAAAAGTTATATATCGTAAATTAAGTATTAAAAAGTACTTATAGTAAAATTTCTACTAAACGGGATTATAGCTTTATCTTAAACCTTATATCTTTATATAACGAATTACTTATTTAAATATTAGTTTAGAGGACTAAGGCTATTAATAAAGTAGTTATTACCTTACTTCTCCTCGTTTCCTTTATCTTTTTATAAAAAATAACTTCCTAGGAGAATTACTATTAGGCTTATACCTATTTAGCTAAAGATCGCCTTTTTTATTAGTTAAAGATAACGGTAACCGAGGAAGTTACGCCCTATAAGGATCTGCTACGCTTACTTAGATTGCCCCCCCCCCCCCCCCCTTACCTGCTAAAGTAATATAGCGGCGGTAATAGATATACTTAAGGAAAAATATAATTTAGCCTTTTCTAGTAAGCTATAAAAGGTATAAACGGCGCTTAATTAAATAGTAACTTAACTATTTCCTTATCTTAAAAGCTTCTAAGGATTAGAAAATAAAAAGCGGTTAAGATAAGATAAGGGCTATAACTAAGTATATAGCGTAAATTAGTTTTATCGAAGAGAGGAATATATTAAGTAATACTTAGCCCTCTAACCTTATATTTATAACTATCTCTAAAATTATATATTAAGTTAAGTTTTAGAGCGGACTTATAATATTTTTTTTTTAGTAAAAACTTTATAAAACGGAATTATAACTTCGTTTTAAACCTTATACCTATTAGTAGGAATTACTAATTTAATTACTTATTTCGAAATTTTAAGAGTTTATTTAAATAGTTATTCTTTTCTTTTAGCTTATTCCTTTTACTTTTATATAGTAAATTAACTTCCTATTATTTTCCCTATAGGGAATTATTATCTAGCTTAACCCTATATAGGAAAGGATACCGCCTTATATTAGTTAAAGACTTCGGTTACGTAGGAAGTTACGTATTTTAGATATCTGCGAGGCTTACTTAAGGTATTATTCTCTTTACGTAAAAGAAGCTTATTACGAATATAAGTAATATAAGTAATTAAGAAGATATAATATAATAAAATAAGCTTATTTATTATATATTAAGAATAAAGGAATATTTAAAAGGCGTTTAAATAAAGATTTATTTTCTTCTTAAGTATTCTTATAATTATAAGGGTTTATTATATATATATTATATTTTCTATAATTACGAAGAAAGAAATTAGTCTAGTATAGTTTAATAGCTAATAGGTATATAGAAATAGATTATAGGATAATATTCTTTTACTATATATAGTTTAGTAGTAGTAATAAACACGCCTAAATAAAAACGAGCGCAAAACTTAGCTAGGGGATTTCTAGGGCTTATATAGGGTTTAATTAAATAGTTTCTAAATTTTCTTCTTTTCCTAAGGGTATCTAAAGATTAGGATATGAAAGGTGAATAATATAGGACTAAGGTTATTACTAAGTATATAGCTTAGATTAGTTTCCCTTAAAAGAGGAAGAAATTAAATAAGTAATTAGCTTCTAACCTTATTTTTATAGCTTTTATAAAAGTTATATATTATAAGTTAAGTTTTAAAAAGGGCCTTAAGATAAAAACTCTACTAAATAGAATTATAACTTTATTTTTAACTTTATACTTTTATATTATAAATTACTAATTTAAATACTTACTTTAAGGTCCCTAGCACTTAATTAAGTTAGTCTTATCTTCCCTTCTCTTTTTTCTCTTATCTTTATATAGAAAACTAACTCCTTATTATTTTCTTTATAAAGAATTATTATTTAGCTTTTTCCCTTATAGCTAGAGACCCCCCCTTATATTAGTTAAAGCTTTTAGTTACCTAAGAAATTACGCTACTTAGGTATTTACTACGCTTACTTAAGGTATCCTTCTTCCCTTACTAAAATAGCTTATATTTAAAAAGGTATTATATATTATATTTATTTATATATAAAATTTTATATAAGATCGTTATTATTATCGTAACTAAGTAGTATATCGATAACTAAAAATATAAGCTTATTTAACTATATTATTATATCTTATAAAGCTTTAGGTATTCGCTTCTTAATTTTTAAAGAAATAGTAATAATAGTAGCTATCTTTTTATATAAATTATTAAGCTTTTCCTAAGATATTTCCTAAAAGTTATCTATTAACTTAAATATTAGTTAAGGTAAAAGGAGAAAGATATTAATATTTATTATAAAAAATATTAATCTTAGGGTATAGGATTATAATTCCCTAGTATTAAACTTAAGAGCTATTCGGTAAATATAAAAATATAAGTATATATTATTAGATAAAATATTCTCGCTAATATAAGTAAAGGGGTTATAGTCTTTATTAGCGAATATTTTAAAGCTAGTATTATCCGATATAATATTATCTTAGCTAGTAAAAGGAGAATTATAATATAGCTCGTAATAATTATAAGTATAATACCTAATATAAATATATTAAAAAAAATACTAAAATATAAAAAGATATTATTCTAAAAAATTAAGTTAGATATAATAAGAAAGGGGTAATAACTTATAAGTATTAAGGTTAGTTTTATTTATTAATCCCCTTAGTATACTTATAAGATAAGAGAAATAATAAGAATAAAAGATATATAAAAGTAATAATAAAATAAGAAACGAATAGGAGAAAGAGAAATAATAAGTATATACTTAGGAATCGATATTCTTAAAATATAATATATTCCGATATAGATAAAGGCGATATAAGTAGAATACTTAGTTTTAATAAGTAATTATAATATCCGAATATTTATAATTAAATAAAATATAGTAAGTATTAAGTAAATATAAGGTATTATTATAATTAATTTAAAATCTTATATAAGAGGATTAAGGTTACGGTTAAGCTATTATTCTAGTTTTTCGTTAAAGGTAAGGGAGGTAAATAAAGAAGAGAACGGGGAAATAAGGGCTAAAAAATAAAAAATATCGAATAAGATAGTTAAAAGGGGCGGAGATAGAAGAAAGATAAGATAAGTAAAGAAAAAGGAGAAGGAGAGGGGGAGTAAAATAGTATTAATATATATAATAATAATACTAATACGTAAAATATTAAGTAATAATAAGATTTTTTTTTTTTCTTACGGATATATTAAAGTTTAGGGAGTATATAAATAAATCTCCGGAATAGTATCTAATAGCTATAAAAGTTTAAGAGAGAGATAATAAAATATATAAAGTAATAAGTTATAATTAGTAGAATATAAGAGATTAAATTCTAAGCGGATAGGAATAATATATAGTACTACGAATAATTAATTTAAGGGGGTAGAGATAGAAAATAAGATAAGTAAGGAAGGAGGAGAAGGAGAGGGGGGGTAAAATAGTATTTATATATATAATAATAATACTAATACGTAAAAAATTAAGTAATAATAAGAGTTTTTTTTTTTTTCTTACGGATATATTAGAGTTTAGGGAGTATATAAATATATCTTTAGTATAATATCTAATAGCTATAAAAGTTTAAAAAAGAGATAGTAAAGTATATAAGGTAATAAGTTATAATTAGTAGAATATAAGAAATTAAATTCTAAGCGGAGAGAAATAATATATAATATTATAAATAATTAAGCGGTTTATAATTAATAAGATATAAGAGAGATAGAATCCTAAGCGGAGAGGAATAATATATAATATTATAAATAATTAAATAGTTTATAATTAGTAAGATATAAGAAAGATTAAATTCTAAGTAGATAGGAATAATATATAATATTATAAATAATTAAATAGTTTATAATTAGTAAAATATAAAAAATTAGATCCCGGGTAGATAGGAATAATATATAGTATTATAAATAATTAAGCGGTTTATAATTAGTAGGATATAGGAGAGATCGAATCTTAAGCGGAGAGAAAAGATATATAATATTATAAATAATTAGATAGTTTATAATTAGCAGGATATAAGAAAGATTAAATCCTAGGCGGATAAGAATAATATATAATATTATAAATAGTTAAATAGTTTATAATTAGTAAAAATAAGAGATCGGATCTTAAGCGGAGAGAAGAATATATAGTATTAAAAAAGTATAGATAGTTTAAGTAAAGAAAGGTAAGTAAGTAATAAAGTAAGGGAATACGGAAGTTATAAGGGGATAAACTATAAGATAGGGGGCGTATAGTTAGGATTAAGAGAGAGAAAGGGTTTAGTATACTAGTAAAAAATAGGTATAAATATTTATATATAAAGGTTCTTAAAAAAGATAAGCTATAAAGTAAAAAATAATAAGAGAAAAAGAATATAGGATATATAAACTATATAAATATTAGAAAGATAAGGGGTTTAGTAAAGTATTTAAAACTTAGATATATATATATTTAAAGTTTAGTAAAAAGGATAAGCTAGAAAGAGAAATAACGAAAAAAAAATAAAAGAATATACCTATATTAAAAAGTAAAATTATATAATAAAAATAGGAGGTATTATATATTTAGGTATTATAGCGCGTAGTAAAAAGGATATACTAAGCGTAACTATAGTTTATAACTAAAATAAGGGGGTATTTAAATATTAGGGAATAAGCTAGTTTATATATATAAGATATAAAAAAGAAGTTAATTATACGTAGAGGGACTATAGTAATACTTAGAAGGCGTGACTTTTTATATAATAGTATCTATAATAAATATAAGGGTATCCCTAGCTATTAAAAATAGGCCGGATTATAATTATTTACGGTAATTAGTTAAGAAGTCGATTTTCTATATAAAAGCGGAAAAAAAGAGAAAATAGCTATTAAACTATTTAATTAAACTATCTAAATATCTAAAATAGTGTTAAAGCTAGTAATCTAAGATATAAGGATATAAAATTTAAGGTATAGATATAATACTAATTAATATTTTTTTTTTTTTTTTTTTTATAGTAAGTAGTTTTTAAAACTCGCCTTATAATATATAACCTCTATAATAGCTACGAAGAGAAGCTTAAGAGCTAGAGACTTATTATTTTCTTAATTTATAAAGGGGGGGGTAAACTATACTATATACTCCGATTATAACCGCTATTCTACCTTAGCCGGCTTTATAATATTAATTTATAAACTTTTAAAGATAGAGAAAACGTAAATATAAATTAATATAAAGCTATATAAGTTTATAATAGTATACTATCTCTATTTAGCGTTTATCTAAATATTTACTTAATCCCTTTCTTTAAAGAAAACTAGAATATAATATATATTATTATTAGCCGCGATATTACTAAGTCCGCGTAGATAGCTTAAAATATATAAGAATAATAAAAGCTATAAAAAATAAGGAAACTATTTTAATATACTTATTAAAGTCTAAAAAGGTTTTATATTTTTATCTAAAATTATTATCTTTTAATATATCTAGAATATCCGCGAAATAAGTATATATTATAATATATAGTTATATTATAATAATAGTTAATATTATAATATTTTAAGATATATATATAAAGGAATATATTATAAGTTATAATATATATAATTAAATATTATTTTCGCGGCGGCGATAAATATACTTAAGGAAAAACGCGCGCTTACTTTAGTTAGGGAACCGCTAAGAGCTTATATAAGGTTTAATTAAATAGTCCCTTAACCCCTTTTCCTTTTCCTAAAAGCTGCTAAAAATTAATATACGAAGGTGGCCGATTTAAGATAAGGGCGATCCCCGGGTATATAGTATAAATTAGTTTTCCCTTAAAAGAGGATAAATTAAGTAAGTAATTAGCCCCTAACCTTATCTTTATAGCTATTATAAAAGTTATATATCGTAAGTTAAGTTTTAGAGAGGACTTATAATAAAAACTTTACTAAATAAAATTATAACTTTATTTTAAACTTTATACTTTTATATTTTAAATTACTATTTTAGATATTTATTCTAAAGTTTTTACTACTTAATTAAATAGTTCCTATTTTTTTTTCTCTTCCTTCTCTTATCTTTATATAGAAAACTAACTTCTTATTATTTTCCTTATAAAGAATTACTATCCGGCTTATCCCTTTATAGCTAGAGATCCCCCTTTATATTAGTTAAAAACTCTAGTTACCTAAGAAATTACGCCTCTTAAGTATCTACTACGCTCGCTTAAGGTATCCTTCTCCCCCCGCTAAATTATATAATAAAATAATAATTATCGTAATAAAGTAAATAATTAATAACTAGGTATATTAAATTAAGTTAAAGCTTTATTATATAGTATAATTCTTAAGGTATTCGCTTTTTAATTTATAAAAAAGTAATAATAATAATAGCTATCTATTTATATAAAGCTTTAAGCTCTAACTAATATATTTCTTAAATATTATCTATTAACCTAAATACTAAATAAGAGTTAGGGAGAAAGAGGTTTTTATTTATAAAAGAGGATATTAGTCCTAAAATATAAAACTAAAAATTAATCACGCTAAACTTAATAGCTAGTTAGTAAATATAAAAGTAAAGATATATATTATTTAATAAAATATCCTTATTAATATAAGAGAAGGGGATATAATATTAATTAGTAGATATTTCTAAGATATTATTATCTAATAGAATATAATTATAATAGCTTAAAAAAAAATAGTAATAAAATTAATAGTAGTTAATAGTATAATATTTAGTATATATATATTAAAGAAGATATTAGAGTATAAAGGGATATTAGTTTAAGATATTAAGTTAGATATAATAAGGGGGATATAATACCTAATAAAGATAGGGGTTAGTTTTTTTATTACTTTTTTTAATATATATAAGGTATAAGGGAATAATAATAATATAAGTATATAAGAGAAAGAAATAAAAAAGTAATATATACTTAGATATTAGTATTTCTAAAATAAGGTATATTATTATATAAATAAAGATAATATAAATAGAAAACTCGATCTTAATAAGTAATTAAGATATCTAAGTAATTTTTATTAAAAAAGATATACTAAGTACTTAATAATTATAGGGCGTTATTACGATTAGTAAGAGATATTTTATAAGACGATTACGGATATTATTAGGACGCTATTTTCTAGCCGTTAAGGGTATAATAAGTAAGGAGAGGAGAAAAGGGGGAGAAAGATAAGATAGAGCGAGTAGGAGAAAAGTAAAAAGAGAGTAGGATAAAAGGTAATATAAGAAATAATAATAGTAGTATATAGGTAATTTAGGCTATTTAAAAAATATACTTTTTATATAGATATATAATAATATAGTAAAGTTAAAAAATAAAGATTTAAGAGATTAGCTATAAAAGTTTAAGTAAAATAGTAAGAAGCGTAAGATAATAAGTTATAGTTAAAAAAAATATAAGATATTAATATTAGAACGGAGAGGAATTAAGTATAGTATTAGGAAAAATTAGATAATTTAAGTAGAAAGGAATAAGTAAATAATAAGTAAGGTAATATAAATATTATAAGAGAATAGACTATAAAATAAGTTAGGCGGGAGGAGTTTAGTAAACTAGTAAAATATAAATATTAAGACTAAAAGGACTTAAAAGGTATATAATAAGGGAAAAGGAAAATTAAAAAAAAAAGTATAAGTATATATATATATATAAGGATAGATTATATAAAAAAAGAGTAAATATATATATATATAAGAGAATATATATATTAGAGTAATAATAGTTATACTTATACTTAAAGAAAATATATATAAGTTTAGGATAAGCGCCTTTTAGGGACTTATATAACGCTTAGTAAAATCCCTAAACTATTTTTTTTTTTAGTTTATAAAACCTTTTAAGGATTAATATAAAAAGCGGTTAGGATAGGAAAGCGACTATTATAAACTAGTTTACGGCGGTAGCTAATATATAAAAGAGATAAAATACGCGTTAATATTAGCTAGGGAGCTTTTAGAAGCTTATATAAGGTTAGATTAAATAGTATCTTAACGCCTCTATCCCCCTAAAAGCCTCTAAGGACTAAGATATAAAAAGGGTTAAGATAGGATAAAAGCTATTAGGAAATATATAGTATAAATTAGTTTCCCTTAAAAAGAGGAAGAAATTAAGGAATAATTAGCCCCTAACCTTATTTTTATAACTATCTTAAAAGTAATATATAATAAGTTAAGTTTTAGAAAGAACTTATAATAAAAACTTTAGAAAAACGGAATTATAACTTCGTTATAAATCTTATACCTTTATATTATAAATTACTAATTTAAATACTTATTTTAAAGTTTTTTTTTTATACTTAATTAAATAGTTTTTTTAAAGTATATAAAGTAATTTAGTTTCCTTTAAGTAAGGAAGAAATTAAGTAAGTAATTAGCCTTAAAGCTCTTCTTTAGATATATTATCGAAATCGTATATTATAAATTAAGCCTTAAGTAAACTTATAGTAAAAACTCTAGCGGACGGAATTATAGCTTTACCTTAAACTTTACCTTTTATATAGTAGATTACTATATTAAATATTTACTATAAAATTTTAAGAACTTAATTAAATTATTCCTAATATTATTCTTATAATTTCTTTTATTATTATATAGAAACTTAACTTTTAATAACTTTATTTATAGAAATTTACTATCTAGCTTACGGTCTTACCCGCTTAGAAGATATAGCTAGAGATTCCGCCTTATTTTAGTTAAAAACTATAATAATAAACCTCCCGCACTAAAATAGTTAATCTAATATAAAAAGTTATAGTATATAATAATATATAGTTTAATTTAATAATTATAATAATATTACTAAGTTTATAATAAAAAAACGTGTTAATCCTAGCTAGGGAAATATAAGAGGTTTATATAAGGTTTAATTAAATACTTCTTTAACCTTTTTTTTTTTTCCCCTATATGTTAAGGTTTAGCCCTTATATTATATTCGGGTTATTAACCTAAATGTTAAACTTATAAATTAGCCTTGCGATTAAATAATAAGGCTGCCGCTATCTAGCTTAAAAGCTTATAGCGGAAGGATTAAAAGGAATAGAATAGAAAGGATAGTTAAATAAGGAGGCAAATAAGCTTTAAAAGAAAAAGCGGTATATATAGCTATTTAGCACGCTAAAGTGCGGCTTCCTTAAAAGCTCGTTATATATAATTATTATTATATATAGCCTAGCAAATAAGCACCCCTTTAACTAGTCCCTTAATAAAATCACGTATCTTTTTCTTATAAACTTTTACCTTTATTTTTAATATTAATAGATTAATTAGATTAGATCGGATTAGAATAGCTAACTTATAGGACTAAATAAAAAGGCTTTAGTAATCTTAAGCTAGCTTTAGCAGATATTAATAACTCTTATAGCGAGAGCTGCGAGTTTAATAGTTAGAATAATAAATATAAGTAATATAATATATAATAAAGGATAAGGAGGAACGTTATTAGTAAATCTTAAAGTATATAAAATAGCACTTTAAGGAATAAGCTAATACCTTTCTCGTAGATAAGGAAGCGGAGTAAAAAGCTATACTATAAAACGTATAGTTTACTATCTAGTAATAAGCTATAACTTTTCTCGCGATAAAGAAAGCGGAATATATAAAGTAACTTATAGCCGCGTATACGGACGCCTTTAAGGAAATATTACGAACGGACCCCGTTAAACTAACCTTTACTAAAGCTACGCTTAACTAGGCTTAGATTAACGTAGCCCTTATAAGATAGAAAAAACCTTAGCCTAAGTAAGATAGATCGCTAAATTCCTTTTACTTTTTTATAAGCCGGCTAGTTTACTAATATAATATTAATAAGCCTTAGGGTAAAGCTAGTAATATAGATTATATCTAAGTACGGATCCTAAACTGCTTTCCTAAAGATAAAATATAGAAAGTATTAGCCTTTTAGTAATCCGGTAACCTTAGTAAAAAGAGGCACCTAAAGGACTTCTTTAATTACCTTTATCGAACTTTTAGCAACGTTTAGGAACGAAAGAGGGCTTAAGATAAGCTCCGGACTTTAGTTTACCGTAATAAATAGATATTTAGCGACTTTATTCCTAAGTTCGAAGAGGTCCTAGTAACCGCTACTAGATTTATAAGTTAGGATAATTCCGTAAAACTAACTTAGCTACGCGGGGCCCTTTCCTCGATACTTCGAAACCTTCTAGTTACTATTAATATACCTTATAAATACTCTCCGTTTATTAATCGCTTATAGAGTCTTACTTAGTTTTTTAAATAAACCTTACGCTTCCTTAGGGCGGCTAAGAAATACTAACCTAACCTAAATAAATACTTAGGAGGCGCTAAGGGCGTTCCTATAAACCTAAGTATAGGAAAGGACGCAGATAAGGATATTCTAATAAATATAATAGGAGATAAGAAAAAGAAGAAGCTAAAAGGAAAGGAAGGCGGTTATAATAAGACTCCTACTTAGGTATTACGAAATACCCCTTAAGCTAAGTAAGTAAAGAGATTAGTGCTAGAATAACGTAAAATATTAGGTTTTTATATTAAGTATAGAATAAATATATACCTTATATATAATTATAACTTCTAACCCCTATAAAAGCTATAGTAAAAGGCCCTAGGAGAAACTTATATTAACTATACGGAAATCTTACCTTAGATTAAGGAATATAATTCCGACGATAATTAGGGAAAAGAATAGCTTTAAGATATCGTAGCATCCCGGAGGATAAGGTAGTATAGATAGAGGAAAAGAAAAATATTCTCCGTTCTAAACTATAAGCCTTATTTACTAAAATTCCTATAATCTTAAATAACTTAAAACTAATAAATATATTAGTTAACGAAGGCTATAAGAGCTATTCTATAATATACCCGCGGCTAATATAAAACTTATAAATACTAACGGAAAGAATCTTAGCTTAATAAGTAAAAGGGGTAGTAATAAGTAGACTAAAAGTATTAAGTATCGCTTAGCTCTTGCTTAAGATAAATAGCTTTAATTAATTAATTATAATATATATAATACTAGATCTTAATTTCCCGATTATCCTTAGTAAGCCTTAGCTATAATATATAAAGTCTTACTTAGTCCCTTACGAAGAATAAGTATAGTATAGAGATTCGTAGTAATAGGTATAGGTTACTAGCACTCGCTCTTAACTAATAAAGGAGATCTCGAACGCGGTATACCTTTATAGCTTAACCTTCGTCGGAGAAGTAAGGAGGAGGTAGAAGAAACTACGCTATTAGAAGAAGGACCCTGCTAAATACCTAAAGATCTAAGCGGTAAGAGTTAAAAACGTGGAGAAGGCGTTACGAGATAAGATTCCCTTAATAAATAACTAACTATAAGAACGGATCCTAATAGAATTCTACGATATACTTCCCCTTTTCCGTAAATAGGAAGTAGATAAGTTAAACTTATATAAAGAAGGTATAAACTACCGTATACCGCTTAAGAAAGAAGCAGATAGTAGAGAACTTTAAATCCTATTCGGCCCCCTCTATAGTATATTAAGAGAGGAATTACTTATCCTTAAAAAAACGTTACGAGACCTCTTTTAGAAAAGCTTTATCTAACCTAGCAGCTCGCCCGCGAGTGCCCTAATCCTCTTCGTAAGGAAACTTAGGGGAGGATTATAGTTTTATATAAATTTCCGTATACTAAACGTAATTATAATCTTAGATAGATACCCGCTCCCTTTACTTAATAATACCCTTTAGTTATTAGCTAAGTCTTAATAGCTTATAAAGCTAAATATCGTATAAGCCTTCTATAAGGTGCAGATTACTAAAAGAGAGGAATAGAAAATAGCGTTTCGAACTTAATATAGCCTCTTTAAATAGATAGTTACCCTATTCGGATTTATAAAGGCTCCTACTACCTTTTAAAAATATATTAATAGTATCTTTTAGCCGTATCTTAATAAGTTCTACTTAGCTTATATTAATAATATTATTATTTACTCTAATAGTACTAAAAAGGACTATTTCCGTAAAGTACGCTTAATTCTTTATAAGCTCTAAAAATATAAGCTTTATCTAAACTTAGATAAGTGCGAATTCGTAGTTAAGAAGGTAAAATACCTAAGATTTATAATACTAATAAGGGTTAAGCTTTAGGCAGACCCGGAAAAAATTAAGATAATCGTTAACTAGGCTACGCTAACTTCCCTTAAAAGCTTTCGCGGATTCCTAAGTTTTACTAATTTTTACTAACTCTTTATTACGGATTTTACTAAAGTAGTAAAATTATTAATAAATCTAATAAAGAAAGGGGTAAAATTCGTCTAAGGACCGGATTAGAAATAAGCTTTCTAGAAAGTTAAGAATTTATTTATAAGAGCCCCTTTACTAGTAAAATAGAACTTCGGGGACCCTATATTTTTAGAAGTAAATACTAGCGCCTATATTATAGGAGGTTATCTTTACTAAGAACGAGAAGGATAGAAACGACTAATAGCGTTCTTTTCCGTAAAAATAAACGTAGCTAAATATAACTATCTAATATATAATAAAGAGATATTAGCAATTATTAGATACTTAGAATAATAGCACGCTAAACTATGTAATTATAATAACTTTAATATTATTATTAATTATAAAAACTTAGAGTATTTTATAACTCGCTAGCACCTCTCGGAATAATAAGCTTATTAGGCTAAGTACTTATTATAATTTAACTTTAAGATCTATTATTAACTTAGTAAATAAGCTACGGTCTTAGACGCCTTTTCCCGTAAGGATTAGGATAAACCCTTAACTATAGAGGAGGAGGACGCCCGCTTTATATAAATAATTCCTAAAAAAGCCTTATAATTTTACCTATAAGCGATAGTAATCGATACTTTTAGGGACCTTGCTAATATTCCGGAAAAGGAGGAAGGCGAAGATAAATAATAAAACGCAGATATAGCTACGGAAAACGCTACAAATTTACGAAATAATAATTTACTAGAAACTCGAGTTTTCTCCGATAATAAGCTTTAGGAACTTTAGAATAAGGTAGTATTATAAGACTCGGTCTTTTAGGAAGTATACTAAGCTATAATAAGAGGAGATTACTTACTACCTCTAAAGCTATAACTTAAAGTTTAAATTATAGATTACTATATCGACGTTAAAGGAAGACTACGTTTTTATAATAAGCTTTAAGTCCCGGGAGCCCTAGTTACTATAATAAAGGATTTTAAAAAGGCACTAGCCTCCCCGCTTAATATATTATAGAATTATCTTATCTAAATAATTTATAACTTAGCTTTAGTTAGTTACCTTAAGAGGAAAGGTATGGTAGCTCTTATAACCCGCGATTTCTTCTAGCTGCTTTAATAATAATATATTTATTAATTCTTTAGGAACTATAATACCTGCGGCAGAACTAAGGCCTAGAAATAATATTAAGCTACCTTCCTTAAGTTATTACTTACTTTAAATTAGTTTTACTAATATATATAAATAGATTTTATAACAGATTTCCCGCTTATAGAACGCGGAAATAGGCACTTATAGGTAATTAAAAACCGCCTTAGTAAAAAGATTTTACTTAAGCTAATACCCTTAATAAACGCTCCGCTTTATATAGAGCGGTTTCTTTAGTATTTTATACGGTTTTACTAGTAGCTAAGCACTATTATAAGTAATAAAAGAACTAACTAAACGAGCGAATTCTAAAGCTATCTTTACTAACTCTATAAGATTAATTAAATACTTAGTATAGCCTATTATTTATAAACTAACGGAGGATATAAGAGGGTTAATTAAAATATATAAGCTTACCTCTAAGCGGTAGTCTCTTATAATTAGGATAACTAGGATAAATAGCTTCCCGTAGCTTAGCTTATATTAAATAGCAGAGTCTACTTAGCTATAGGAATAACGCTATTCTTCGTAACTTATAAGTTTTAAGCTTTAATAATAGCACTATTAGACTTAAATACTTTATAATTATTAATAAGGAATCCTAAAAGCTAAGCTAAGGAATTTATAAAATAATTATAATAAGTAATAAACTTATATTAGGCTGCCGATACTTTATCCTTATAAACTTAGGAGTTTTAAGCTAATAAAAATCGATAAGTAGCTAAGCGCTTTAAAGTTAGCGATAAAGTTTAGCTTAATTTATATAATTTCCCTAGCGTAAGGCTTAAGAAGAAGCTTAATTAGAAGAACGCTAAGTTTACGGTAGCGCAGGTTATTAACCCTTCCCTTATTAAACTTACGGGATTACTAATAGAAGCTTATAATCGCTTTAATATAAATTTACTTAAGAGGGCAGCTTTAGACCCCTTACTTAGATAAGAAGTTACTAATTTATAGCCTCCTATAATATTAATTAACGGGGAGGAAGAATAGGAAGTTAAAAAAATTATCTTAGCTAGATAGAAGAAAGTAAGTAGAGGTAGGAGATAGGAGGTCTTCGTTAAATAAAAGGGTTATTAAAATCTAATATAAAAACTTTTAGCAGAACTTAAGAGCACTGCCGCTCTTAATCGCTTTAAGGCTTTATATAAACTAGCTATATATAATAATAAGCAAGTTATTAGGAAACGCACGGTAAAATAGCTAGTAGCGGGATTATATTAAAAAGCGCACTAACGGGCGCGGAAAATATACCCCCCCCCCCCCCCCCCCCCCCCCCGCCGCCGCACGACGCCTTAGCCCCACAAACACCCCCACACCGTTCGT
>PDHQ01000188.1:0-34053 GCA_003339415.1 Ophiocordyceps camponoti-saundersi (nom. inval.) | reverse complement strand
TTAATTACGTATAATAATAAGCAGGTTATTAGGAAACGTATAGTAAAATAGCCGGTAGCGGGATTATATTAAAAAGCGCACTAACGGGCGCGGAAAATATCCCCCCCCCCCCCCCCCCTTACGATATTTAGCGGCGCTACTTCTTCGCAGACGATAACTCCCTAGCTAGGTAATAGCAGCGGCGCGATAGCGTCGAGGTTATTAGTTTAGCGGCGGCGGCGATAGGTACGGCGGCGGCGGTAGCAGCAGCGTTACGCTTTAAAGTAGTAACCCTTTCCTCTAATATTAAAGTATTAGCTAACCCCCCGGAGCCCGAAAGCTTACGGGGGGGGTAATATTAAAAATAGCGTTAATATACTCCTTAGAAAAGGAAATTAGCTTTCCGCGTTTAGTATTATAAGATTAGGAAAACTAACTATATAATAAGGGGAGTATTACTATATATAAGCTTAAGCTTAGCTAGTATCGTTAAGGCCTAAATAGTAATAATTAACGCTTAAAGAATATTATCCGCCCTTATTATTATTTTAGGTAGCGGCTTAGTTTTAGTAGTAATATATTATATTATATAAGCTAAAACTAAGAGCTAGGGGGCAGGCGTATAAGTTTAGTATAAAAGTATATATTCTATATAAGATATATAGGGTTTCTACTTCCCCGCACGCCTTAGCATCGCGGCTTAATTATAATACTTATAACCCTATTCTATATAATAAAAGCACGGAGGCTCCCGAAAGGCCCTCTTATTATAACTATCCTTATCTTTATCCTCGTCCTTATTATTATCTTCTTCGTTAACGGGGTTAGTAATAAGGGTAGGAGGAGGAGAGGGAGCGGGGGCGAGGGCGGGGGCGGGAGTCTTAGCCCGAGACTTTTTCTATAAGGTAAGCTACGAAAAACCTAATATTAGCGAACGCCTATTATAGATAAATCGCCCTCTTAAATATAAGATAAGGACTTATTATAGTAAAAGGAGGAGGAGGAAAAGGGGAGAGCCGGCAAGGGGCCCTAAGCTAGGAGCTTCTCCGCACGGTAACCTAAGAAATACCCGATAATATTAGCAGCGTATTTCTCTATAATAAGTAAATCGCCCTCTTAGATATAGGATCGATAAGTCTTATATAGTAAGCTACTAGGTAAAAGGAGGAAAAAACTTATATTAAGAGATAAAGGAGGAGGAGAAATAGAAGAAAAAGAAAGAGGAGGAGGAGGAAGCTTAGAGCGATAATAACCCCCCCGGGTTAGCTTACGGCTATAACGCTCTTCGAACTAAGTATTAAAAGCTAGGAAATCCTCTTTTAAACTAAGGCCCTTATTATCGCCCGCGATATTATTATCGCTATTATTATTACTATTATTATCGCTATTATTATTATTATTATTAATAATAATATTAATAATAGTAATAGTAGTAGAATTAATAATAGAGGAGGCGGCGGCGGCGAGGTTCTAAAAATAACTATTATATTCGCTAAGCTAAGATATCCCTATAAGTAGGAAAATATTAGTATAGTTAAACTTATAGAATAGGTAGCGGATTCCCTTACTAATAATAATAATAATAATAATATTAATAATAATAACGATAAGGCTATAAAAGGAAGAAGGGAAGGAATAAAGGATTTAACGGGCAGGCATTATAAAAAGCTATAGAAAAGTGGGGCGGACCGGGTAACTTAGCGGAAAATTTTTTACCTAACTTTACCGTATACTATATAATAGATCCCGCGCTTACAAGTAAGGGGAGGGACCTTATATTAAGGTTTAGCCCTTATATTATATTTAAGTTATTAACCTAAATATTAAACTTATAAATTAGGCTCGCGATTAAACGATAAGGCTGCCGCTATCTAGCTTAGAAGCTTATAGCGGAAGGATTAGAAGGAACGGAACGAAAAGGATAGTTAAATAAGGAGGCAAATAAGCTCTAAAGGAAAGAGCGGTATATATAGCTATTTAGCACGCTAGAGTGCGGCTTCCTTAGAAGCTTATTATATATAATTATTATTATATATAGCCTAGTAAATAAGCACCCCTTTAACTAGTCCCTTAATACTAAGGGCTTCTAAAAATTAAAATATAAAAAGTAATTAAAATAAGATAAGGGCTATACTTAAGTATATAGCGTATATTAGTTTCCCTTAAGAGAGGAAGGAATTAAATAAGATTTAGCCCTTAACTTTATTTTTATAAATATTATAAAAGTTATAAATTATAAGTTAAGTCTTAAAAAAAACTTAGGGTAAAAACTCTACTAAACGGAATTATAATATTATTTTAAACCTTACCTCTTTTTGCTAAAAGCTACTAATTTAAGTAATTATTTTAAAATACTAAGAGTTTAATATAGCAGTTTATATCTTCTATTATCTTATTTCTCTTATCTTTAACTATAAATATAATATTTCTTTTATATAATATAAGATAATATATAGTTATATAATAAATAAATATTTTAAGTAGTAATAATAATTATTTACTTAAATACCGAGTATATTTTAGAACTTAAAATTAATAGCTTTAAGGTATAGAATATAAGGGTTAGAGAAAGAGTAGGTAAAAGACTATAAATAAAGTTTATAGAAAATAAGTTAAAGTTATTTAAATAGGAGGTTTAAAATTATAAATCGGAATTAGATTAAGTATATATAATATTAGGAGGTATTAGATAATTTTAACTATAAACTAAAAAGTAACGAGTTATATAGTTATATTTAATAATATATAAGATTTTAAATTATAGCTTACGCTAAATATTTAAGTTCTTAGCACTTATATAACTAAGCTAGTAGCTTAAGTAACTAAATAGCGTAGCTTAGATTTTTTATTATTATACTTACTAACTATATTATACTTATTCGCTACTTTTTATAATAAAAGCCTTCTTATAATAATTATTATATAGTGGAAATTTAAGACTATCGCTTATAAGCTTTAAAAATAATAATAGTAAAAACGATATTTACTAACTAGTATAAGGTAGAAGATAGAGCTATAGATAATTTATAAGGGGAGGATATAGTAACGATACTAATAAAGGAGAAGACTAGAGTTAAAAAGAATAAAATCGTAATAATAGCTATAAAAAACAAGGTTAATACGCCTAAGCTAAAAACGATAGCGGTTATAAAAATTATATATTCTAAATTAAAAGATAAGTTTATAGTTAAGAAAAATAAAAGCGGGACTATAATTACGAAGAACGAGGTTAGCACGCTTAAGCTAGAAACTATAGCGGCTATAAATATTATATATTTTAATATAAAGGAAAAGTTTAGAGTTATAAAAGACGAACCCGCGATATAAATTATAAAGATCCTAGTTAATACTTATAAAGCTAAGACTCTAATAGTTAAAAAAAGGAAATCTTCCGAACTAAATAGTAAGTTAGTAGTTATAGAGGAAAAAACCGCTATTATAATAAGGAAGAACCTAGTTAGTAAGTTTAAGGCTAAAACCCCTAAAGTTATAATAATAAAACTTTCTAAACTAAGTAGGAGGTTAATAGTTATAAGGAATAAAGCTATAGTTTTAAGGGAGAAATATAAACTAGAAAAGCTTAAAGCTTAAACTTTAAGGGTTTTAAAAACGATACCTGCTAAATTTATAAAAACTAAGATTCTAGCTTATTTAGCTTCTAAATATATGCCCCTATATCTAAAAAGATAGAAATAAAAAATATATAATTTATTATAAATAACTTATAAGGTATAGCTTAATAATTATTCGCTTTCCTTTTATTTTTTTACTTATTCTTTCCCTTTTATCTATTTTATATATAATAGCTATAATAGCTTTATAATCCTCTATTATTTTCTTTCCTTATTTCTTAATACTCCTTCCTTATTATATATATAATAGTAAGATTAAGATTATTATAATAATAGTTTAGCGGCGATAGCTAAGATATTTAAGGAAAAAAAAAATTAGCGTTACCTTTACTTAAGAAGCTATAAAGGGCTAATATAAAGTTTATTTAAATAGTTACTTAATAGCTCTCTTCTTATAAGGGCTTCTAAGGATTAAGCTATAAAAGTAGTTAAGATAAGATATTTTAATAATATATATAAGGTAAGATATTACTTATATAATTTAGTATTTTTTTTTTATAATATATATATATTAAAGATAAGAATTATAATAACTAATAATAGTAGCGAGGAGTAAAAGGCGCTTAATAGAAAAGAAATATATTATATAAAATAAGATAATAAGTAGAAAAAGAGAGGAAGGATAAAATAAAGTTAATATTATAAGCGTAATAGGATAGATATTATATTAATAAATTATACTAAGTTCCGGGCTATTAGCTTAATAATATAGGTAAGGGGGGCTATTAGAGAAAATTCGATATTAGGAGAAGATAAGTAGTAAGGCGGATTCGTTATAAACTTATAATCTTATTATTTATTATAAAAGTTATCGATATACCGCGCGCGATTATATCTAATATAATATAGTATATCTTTAATAATATAAATAAGGAGATTAGTATATATATCTCCGCTTTCTTTAGTAAAGGGTAAGATAGCGTTATCGATAATAGTAAGAATAGTAAATAATATAACTTTTTTAATATTATACTTCTTACGAAGCTTTATAAGTATCGAGGTAAAAAGCGAGAGAGGAGAGGTATAAGATATGTCCGTTACGTTATAAGTGGAGGGTAAAAAAGCGTAAGATATTAAGTTAATTAGGTTACTTAAGTTTAGGGGAGTAAGAGAAGGTTTACGATTTTTAGCTATACTTATAAGCATAATAGATAATATATATATAGTAAGGAAAAATATAAAATAAGATTAGAATATTTATAAATTTTTATATTATAAAAAGCGGAGATAATATAAGGGAGGATTCTTACTTTTTTTTTATCTTAAAAAAAAAGAAAAAAATCGAAAAACTTATTAAAAAATATAAAATACTAAAAAATAGTTAATTATTAAAGTAAAATATTATTAGAAGGGTAATATATAACTTATATATAAGAATATAGGAAAAATTTAAATAAACTTCGGATATATTTTTTTTTATTAAAAAAAGTATAGTTTTATTAAAAAACTTATATATAAATAAAAGTTAATATATAGTTTATTAAAAAGAATAATAGTTTTATACGCGTAATATATTTAGGGATATTAAAAGAATTAAGATAATCCTACTCTTTTTATAATTATAAGTTATCTTATTAGAGCGTAACGATAAGGGTTTTAAAGTAGCCTTATTACTTAGTTTAAAAATCCTAAGATAAACTATTATTTCGAAGGGCGGTTACTTTTAATAAAATAATATTAAGATATAAATCGGTATTATAAGTAAGAGAGTATAAGAGATAAAAAATTTAGCTTTATAATTAAATAATATTAGTAAGCTATTTTTAAAGTATATTAAGCGTGCTTAGAGTTATAGTAAAGAGGGCAATAGTTATACTTTAATATAGATAAGTATTACTTTCCGATTTTAGGTAATATATCCTTAAAAAGAGCCTTCTTAAGCGCCGAAAAGTTTAGCTAAGAAGTTAGAATATATATTTTAAAGTAAAGTTATAGTTTAGGACTAATAATTAAGGCGCTTAAGTATATACTATACGCGTTTAAAGTTAATAGTATCGGAATATTAAAAATAAGTTTATTTAAAAAAATAAAGATAAAAGTATTAAGATATATTTTATTAATATTATATAAGATAAAAGGGGGGGGGGGGAAGAATTTCGCTAAAGCTGCTATTAGTAATATATTTTTTATAATTAGTTATAACTTATAAGAGAGTAAAATTACTACGTAGCTTTAAGTATAAACTAATTATTATTTTATTAGCTAAGTTATTATTTAAAGAGGCGATTATTTTATAAAGTATAAGGAAATAAGTTATATTTAAAGATATAGTAAGCTTTTTAGCTTAAAAGAAGCTTATAATCTTATAACTTAAACTAAGTTTATCTTTTACTTATAATCTTATAAGAGTTATTTAAAGCTTAGTTAGCAGGTAGTATTTTTTTTTCTAGTTATTTTAATATTATTAAGCCCGAAATCGGAGGAGCTTATCTTCGTTAAGCTAATATTTCTAATCTTTTTTACTATTAGTCTTAATAAAGTAACTAGAAGTAAGTTTAAGGTATATATTAACTAGAAATATAATATAGCGTCCGTAACTAAATTATTATTTTCTTTATTAAGTTTAAGTATATATATATTAAGTTTTATTAGTAAAATATAGTAATTAAAAAATAGTTTAAGTATAAGAAGATTAAGCTAACTATACTACTAATATAAATAAAGATATAGCGTTATATTATTAAGATATTTTATATATAAAGAGTTTAGCGGTAGTAGTAGATATACTAAAGAAAAAAACTACGCGTTAGCTTTAGCTTAGAAGCTAATAAGGGCTTATAAAACTCTAATTAAATATTTTTATTAAATCTTTCTTCTCTTAAGAGCTTTTAAGAATTAAAAAAAGAAAAATAATTAAGATAAGATATAAGCTATTACGAGATATATAGTATAGTTAGTTTCCCTTAAGTAAGGAAGGAATTAAGTAAGAATTAACCTTAACCTTATCTTTATAAATATCTTAAAGTTATAATATATAAGTTAAGTTTTAGAAAGGACTTAAGGTAAAAACTTTAGTAAATAGAATTATAACTTTTTTTAAATTTTAAACTTTTTATAATAAGTTACTAATTTAAGTAGTTATTTTAAAATATTAAAAGTTTAATTAAGTAGTTCCCTTTTTCCTTCCTCTTATTCCTTTTATCTTTATATATAAAACTAAGTTATTATTATTTTCCTAATAAATAATTACTATTTAGCTTACCGCCTTATAATAAGAGATCCCCCTTATATTAGTTAAAAATATAAGTTACTTAGGAAGTTATATTTAGTAAGTATTTACTACGCTTACTTAAGGTATTTTATAACTTTATTATACTTTTTCGTTTTATAGTAATATATAGTATTAATTTATAAATAGTATTATATTATACTAAATATATTATAAAAGCTAGTATTATAATTATTAAATTATTTATATATTTTTTATATATTTATCTTATTATTAAAAATATAAAAGAAAAATAAATAATAATTTAATATATTTATTTATTTTCTTTTTAAAAGAGAGACTAAGTAACTAAACTAATAATCCTATTTTTTCTATATATTAAAAGATAGTATTTAGAACCCGGAACTTAATATATATATAGGCTAACCCTAACCCTAACCCTAACCCTAACCCTAACCGCCTTCGGCGCCCTCCTAGGGGGTGCCTGCGGCAGGCCTAACCCTAACCCTAACCTGCCTCCGGCGGCCCTCCTAGGGGGCGCTTATAGTAAGTAATAAAGCTATTAGCGGTATTCGTTAAGCTTTTAAGATTATATATAAGTAAAATTATACTTTAATAATAGTAATAGTTAAGCTAAAAGAAAATAAACGTAAAGCTAAGATAAAATATTATTAAGGACTTATCTTAAGTAGAATTAAATAATTCTTAAAACCTTTCTTTCCTCCCGAGAGCTTCTAAGGATAAGAATTATAAAAGGCGCTTAAGATAAGGGAGCGGTTATAACTAAGTATATAGTATAGTTTAGTTTCCCTTAAGAGAGGAAAAACTAAGTAAGAATTAGCTATTAAACTTATCTTTACGGCTATCTTAAAAGTTATATATAATAAGTAAAATCTTAAAAAAGACTTATAATAAAAACTTTACTAAATAGAATTATAACTTTATTTTAAACTTTATACTTTTATACTATATATTATTAATTTTAAAGTTTTTTTAAAGGTTCCGAAAACCTAATTAAATAATTTTCGTTTTTATTATCTTAAGTTTCTTCTATCTTTATATAGAAAACTAACTTCTTATTATTTTCCCTATCGAGACTTATTATCTTATCTAGCTTATTCTTTATAGCTAAAACCCCCCCCCCCCCCCCCTCCTTATATTAGTTAAAGATAATAGTAACTTTAAAAGAAGCTACGCTTTATAAGTATATACTACGCTTACTTAGGGTGCCCCCCCCCCCCCCGCTAAAGCGATAAGGGGATTTCGATAGTAAGCTTACTTAAGAAGGTTAAAATAATAAGCTATTATAATAAAGTATCTACCTCCCTTCCTATATATATTAAATTAACTTTCCTAAGCCTTTTTAGCTCTCTCTAGCTTTTATCTAGCTAAGCGATACTAATTAATTAGATTTATTAAATTAATTAGATCGGCTTAAATAACACTTTTTAACGCTTATAACCCTAACTTACTTATATAGTTTATAGGGGCTAGCAGACCTATATAGTCCTGCTTCCTTAAAACTATCTTCCTTGCCGGGGGCCTTATATATATATAAGTAAGGGTGCTTATTACTCCCGCTAAGGTAGCTTTTATCTTTTTTTTTTTACTAATTTATTAATAAAGAAATATTACTTAGATACTTATTATTTATTACGCCTAAAAGCTTTCTACTAGCTAATAGTCTAATAAGACTTTATTTATTATTATTAAGTTAAATTAAGTATAACTATTTTACTATTTTAAAGTATATATTATATCTTTTTAAAATTTACGAAGTAAGAACTTACTAATATTATATTTTAACCGGATTTCCCTAAAAATCTAATATATTTTATAATAAACTTATATAATAAAATTACCTAGAAAAATATATAGGGAACTAGAAATAACTAGGAAACGTAATTATATCTTTATTAAGATTTTACTACGCTCTCTCCCGTCCTTATAAGCACGTGTTTATTTATATTTAACTAAGATTTTACTAATAAAAATTTCCCTCCTTTCTATACCTTTCTACTTAGCTTCGATTTTTTTTTTTAATATTACTATTTACTTAATATATATATATTATAAGGCCGATAAGACTATCTTAAGCTTATAATTCGCTAATAAGTAATTAACGAAAATATACTAACTTTTATATTAACGCGGAGACGGAAAAAGCTTTATATATAACCTAAATTATAACTTTACTTTAAAATATATATTAAGAGCGTATAACGAGACTTTTCGTTAACTAAGGAGACTTATATAAGAGAAATATAACTAGGGAAAAATTAGTATCCGTTTATAGATAATATTAGAAAATAATAATAAACTCCTTTTCTAGGACTTTAACTACGCTAAATACGCTAGAGGAGTAGCGTGCTAAGATAAGGTAATTATAAGTATAGATTTTTTATCTTAAAAAATAGGTAAACTATACCCTGGACGTCGAGGCTAGCAATATATATTATAAAGGATCGGCTATTTTTAAAAATAATAAGGGAACTTCGGAACTAAGTAGTAAGGCCGCTAATAAACCTCCTAAATATAAAATATAAGTAGCTATAGAAAACTTATAATATAACCTAAGCGGGCCGCGTTATACTTATAATAATATCGAAACCTCTTATAAATAGAAAAGTAACTTTAATAGCTTATTAATATATAACTGATTTTACTTAGTATATAAGCTATTCCTATAATATAACTTAAGTAGGCCGTATTATACTTATAATAATATTAAAACCTTTTATAAATAAAAGAGTAACTTTAATAGCTTATTAATATATAACCGATTTTATTTAATATATAAGCTATTCTAAAGCTATAAGTTTACTTACGAATATTATCTTAATAATTCTTACGAGACTCTACCGCCTTTCTCTAGCTTAAGGTACTTATAAAAAATAAAAAACTTATATTAATATACTAAGAGGGCTAAGCTTAAAGCGACGAGAAGGAGGTAATATATTAAAATAATAGCTTTTATTTTTATTATAACGCGTTTAAATACCGCTTACCGCTAGCTAAGATAACTTAGTTTTAGAAAAAAAGCTAGATTATTATAAGCTTATTAATAGTTATAAAGTTATTACGCGTAATATAAATAGTAAGAGGATTATTTACTATTAATAGTTAAGTTTAAGTTACTTATATAATTTTAGCGTTTATATACTTTTACCTTTTATAAAACTAAAATAAACGCTAGTTTCCTTATTAGTAGTTATTTCGTAAAGTAAGTAGTAAGGCGCCCTAGCGCTAAGCTTATTTACGTTTACCCTATCCTTATTATTAATTTTTAAAGCTTCTTAGCAGGTTAGGTGCGTAGATAGCAGATTATTAAGTTAGTTATTAGTAGATAATACTTTTTTAAGAAATCTATTAGGCGATAAATTACTTATAAGACCTCGTTATATACTTTTTTTAGATAACTAAGAGAAAGTTACTACTTAATTATATTATCCGGAAAATAAAGTAGCGAGATAATCTACTTACCTTAGCTAAGCACTCGCGCTTAATCTAGCTACCTAATAAACCGTTACTAAATATAAATATAAAAAGGGTAACGTTAAGTAAAGACTTTATAGCGGGATAGGATAATATAGTTTAGCTATAGCGGCAGAAATACTTAAGAAATAAATACGCGTTAGCCTTAGCTAAAAGGCTATTAGTAGCTTAGAAAGTAGTTAATTAAATAGTCTTTTAGACTTTTTCTTCTCCTAAAAGCTTCTAAGAATTAAGATATAAAAGGTAATTAGGATAGGATAAAAACTATTATAAGGTATATAGTATAGATTAGTTTCCCTTAAAAGAGGAAGTAATTAAGTAAGAATTAGCCCTTAACGTTATTTTTATAGCTATCTTAAAAGTTATATATTATAAGTTAAAACTTAAAGAGGACTTATAATAAAAACTTTACTAAATAGAATTATAACTTTATCTTAAACTTTATACTTTTATATTATAAATTACTATTTTAAATACTTATTTTAAAGTTTTAAGCTTTAGATTAAATAGTTCTTACTCTCTTTTATCTTATCCCTTTTATATTTTTATAAAAAACTAGCTACTTATCGTTTTCCTTATAGAGAATTACTATCCGGCTTACCCCCCCCCCCCCCCTACTAAAATAGTAAAATGATAATAAAACGAACGCGAATATAAGATCCTTAAACGCTTTAGGAGGAGAGAGGACTTTATATAACCGGCAAAGGGAAAAGAGCTAACCCTAACTTACTAATATTATTAAGGAATCGATAAGAGTATAATAATAATAATAAGCTATAGCTATCCTCTATAAAGGCCGAATAATAGCTATTAACGGTTAAATTCCTAGGGCTAAATCTACTAACTACTAACCTTAATATAATTATTATCTTTTTTTTATACTATAATCTTACCTTATAATACTAACGTTAAGATAGGGGGGGTAAGGACTATAAGGTTAAACTAAAAGAAGATTTTATAATCTCCGAAATTAAAAATTTATTTTAATTAATTAGATTCTAGCTTCTAAGGAATAAGATAGAATAAGAAGTTTACTTTTATTAAGAAATATATAATTTTTAAGCTAATAGTTAAGTTTAGGTTATAAGTATAAAAAAGTTCTTTTAGCTACTTTTGCTAAAAAAGCTTATTCCTAATAATATATAAGCGTCCACTTAGTAAATTAAACTATATTAGTCTCTAGTTAACCCCCTTAGCTATGCGAAGCTTATTACTTCTAGTTTAAATCCTTTTTTTTTTTTAACTATTAGAAAGCTATATATTTATTTATATAATCTTTTAAATAAGTATATACTAGTAGTATATTAAGCGCTAATCTTCCTCTATTAGTTTCGATAATAAAGTTTAATATTTAGCGGGGATATATAAAATCCGCACCCTTATACGTAGAACGCTTTAGTAATACCGCCTTTATAAACTAATAAAATAGGAAAAGTATATTCGGCTACGTAATTAAGCTCCTTAGTATTATAATTTAATATAAATTAGAAGATAAGTAACTATTATAATAAGTAATACCGAAGTAAAACTACCTATACTTACTTTTATTACGAAAAAAATAAACGCTTTTTATCGCGTTAGTAATAAACTCGGTATTATTCTTTCGGCCCTCCTAAAAGTTTTTTATAATAATATATAAATAATACGCTTACTTATAAAGGAAATATTAAAGCTATTAACTAAAATATAATATTTTAATATTTATTAGTATTAGTTACGATATAATATTTAAGTAAATTATATAGAGATCGCTTAGATATAAACTTCCGCGAAGGTTAGAGATTATTTTATAAAACCTTTTTAAGGATAATTATTTAAGAAATTCTAAAATAAACTTAGATTTAAGATAAATTTACCTAATATACTAATCGTTTATATAGTTCCCTTCTATTATTATAAAGTTTACTTTATTTACTATTTTATATTATTATTATTATAGTTGCTATCTCTTATATTTACTACCTAATATTATCTTTTCTATATAAAGGACTAGTTTATTTCCCTACTAACGTCTCTTCTCCGCGTTTACCTAAGCTTACTAAGCCTAAGTTAGGGGATATAAGTATAATATTAAAGCTAGCTAGCGTATAGTATACTCTAAATACTATAATAATAAGAGAACTATTTACCTATCTCTATTTTAAATATTTATAATATTTTTAAGTTTAATAATCTTACGGTTTTTTATAATATTATCGTTATTAGTAATTATAAACCCCCTTAACCCTATTAACCTAGCCGTTTCGATTAAATACTATAATAAGTAATAATAACCTTTTCTAGCTTAAATATATAAGCTATAAGCACTATACTAGAAACTAGGTAACGAAATATATAACTTAAAGGGATAGGCGCGTATATATAGATAAGAGTATTTTTCGTATAGAGTCGCGTTCTTAGTATTATAGCTTTAAATTAGAAGCGAGCGAAAGTATCCGTTATCTCTTAAAACTTAATTTACTATAAGTTATAATACGGCTATAATTTTAGCTTAAAGTATTACGCTAACCGTAGGTATAGGAAGCGTATAACGCTTTATATCCTAAAAAGGTATTTTATATTATTTCTAAGTATTAGGAATACGGGGAATCTAAAGTAAAGACTTACGTTAATAAATAAAATTATTATTATAGCTAATATCTAAGGATAAGCTATCGGAACCTTAATAAGGCGATATCTTCTATATATACCTAGGTTTTAAGGACTTATAATATCTATCTTAGAAAAGGAAGAAGTAAAGGAATAATTAGAAAACTGCCTACGAAAGAAAAAGAAAAGGATAAAGGAAGAAGAAAAAGGAAGAGAGAGAGAGGAAGAGAAAAGGGCATTTTATACTATACTTAGATAACTTAGCTAGCTTTACTAATTTAATAGGTATAAAAGATATATACTTATAGTTTTTTCCTATAAGTTTTCTCTTAAAAGTTTTAATAATCTTATCTTACGATTTTTAAAGTTATTTTTAAGGCTTATTAAATACTTTTAAATAAGCTTATAAGCTTAAGGGGGGTATATTACGTATATATATATAAGAAAATGCCTCCTTTATACTATAAAAATAAGTATTAGCCTTATAAATAAGGGCTAAAAACTTAAAAAAGGAAATAGTTACTATAAAATAGTTAGAGGCAAATATCGAATAAGTAAGACTAAGGCGTTATTATATATATTTCCTAATTATAAAAAAGGATATAGGTTCTAACTATATTTTTAGATAAGACTTAAGATATTATATTATTTCTAGATACCTTAACTTATATCCTTATAATAATTATAAGCCTAATTTACTTTATCTAATCTAAGTTATACTTAAAAGTTTTAGCTAGGAAAAACGTTTATCTTTTTTTTTTCCTTTTATTTTTAATATATTTATATAAGCGTTATTCTTCTATATTTACTACCTATAAACGTTTCTACTATCTAAAAGTTTAGATACCTCCTCTTAACTAATAGGTTTTCTTTACTATAACCTAAGCTTACTAAGTAGGAGTTAGGTAATAGGGGTAAGGTATACCGGTAAGCTAGTATATAGCGTATTTAAGGTATAAACCTAATAAAAAACTATCTTATTTATTTTTAGCCTCCGGAGTATCTTTTATCTTAAATACTTCTCTATTTTTAATAATATTATTATTATTAGGAATAGTAATAGCTAGTTAACTTATCGAACTAACTACTTACGCGGTATGCTAAAAAGAGTAGTATTATCCTTATCTAGCTTAGATATAACTAGCGTAAGCGCTATATTAAAAGCTAGGAAGAGAGGCGTAACGCTAAAAAAGGTAAGCTTTAATACGTAAGCGACGGTATTTAAGGTAAGGCGGTAAGTTCCGCGTGCTATAACTCTAAATAATAATCGCCTTAAAATATTTAAAATTACGTAAAATCTTAAGGTAAACGTTTTTAGCTAACGTAGTAATCTTAGCCTTAAGAATAATATCGATAGTAAGCTTTAAAAATACCTAGCGCTTAGAATCTTATAAAGGAAAAATATATTATTTTATAATATAAGAAATCCGTAAGTAAATACTTATATTTACGCTTAGTATAGTTATAAATAATATTATCGATAAGTTTATAATTAGAAGTTTAAGAAAGCGATACCTTTTTTAGATATTACGATTACGGGCGGATAGAAGACTTAAGTTACTTATAAGATTTATAATCTTCTTTAAAGAAAGCTATATAAAATAAAAAAATAATTATAGGAGAAGAAAAAGATAAGGATAAAAGAGGAAGAAAAGAGAAAAGAGAGAAAAAAAGAGAGAGGAGCTTTTTATACCCGCCTTAAATAACTTATCTAGCCTAACTAATTTAGAGGTATAAAAAATATATACTTATAGTTTTTTCTTATATTTTTTTCTTTTAAAAGTTTAGATAATTTATTCTTACGATTTTTAAAAATAATTTTTAAGCTTATTAGATATATTTAAATAAGCTTATAAGCTAAGGGGTATATTATATATATATATATAGGAAAATACCTCCCTTATATATACTTAAAAAGTAAGTATTAGTATTATTAATAAGGGCTAAAAACTAAAAAAAGAAATAGTTATTATAAAATAGTTATAAGTATATATCTAAGTAAAGGGATTAGGGCGTTATATTTTATACTCGCTACTTTAAAAAAAAATATAAGTCCTAACTATATTTTTAAATAAGACTTAAAATATTATATTATTTTTATATACTCTTACTTATATTCTTATAATATAATATACTTATATTAGTAAGATATATAATAGTACGTACCCTTTTATAAACTTATTTTATTTATTAGTAATAGCTAGTATATATTATAATACTTTACTTTTAACGATATTTTATAAAAATATAACTATTATTAGTTTTTACCGTATTATAAGGGCGAAAAGTTAGATATAAAAAACTAAGCGTAGGAAGCCGTAAGAGGTAAAGATAAATAAAGTAACGATACTCTCTTCCTCGCAAAAAATAGTAAGTTATATAATAACTTAGCTAGAAAAGATATAAAAGGCTTTCTCTTTTCCTAAACCCTCCCCTCTTATTTTCTTCCTTTCTTCTCTTCGCCTCTCCTTCTCTTCCTCTTCTCTTTTAGTAAGGTAAATAGCGGCGATAACGATAACGATAACTAAGGTACGTTATAATAATATCTATAATAGCTACGGCGGCGACCTTAATTAATAACCTTACTAACTTAGTTATCTTATATAGTTATTTTTTTTTTTTCGGATAATCTTTTACGTATTGCTTAAGAAGCGTTATACCTTTTATTTATAAATACCTTCCTCGAAAAGTTAGTAAGAATAGAAGGAGATAAGAATATCCGGTACTAAGGAAAAAAAAAAAGCCTTCTTAAGAGGGTTATAAAGGCACTTAATTTACCTTATAAATACGATATTAGCTAGCTATACGCTTAGGGCTATATAATATATATAACGAAGCTAAAGGAAAAGATCGTAAGATTAAAAAAGATAGCTCCCCGCGCTTAGAAAAGTTATCTTATTAGTATTAAAAGTTTATATAGCTATATTTTTAAAATATAGCTTCCTAAATAAGAGACCGTTATTTAGGCATAAGATATACGCTTTATTAATTATGCCGGGGCCCCTACTATTAAAGAAAACCTATTAGTTAAATTTAGGGCTTATTTAGAAGAAAAAGAGGTTAAAGTTATCGATTTTAAGCTAATTTCTCTTCCTTTTAGAGAGAAAGGGTAGGAATAACGTTCCTATAGCTAAAATAGCAGTATTAGTATTTTATAGCCCTTTTCCGCACTAAATAATAAGTAATAACCGAAGAAATATCTAACTATTATAGCTAGATTATTAAATTTATCGCGTATTAAAAAGGAATTTATAAGGCTATTAAAAGAGCGATTTAAAACGCCTAAGAGAGACCCTTCGTACCTTCCCTTACTAAACGCCACGCCTAATTAAGGTAACGAGGCACCGCGCCCGATTTCTAAAGAAAATACCCTTCTCCTATTAATTAAAAAAGCTAAAAAAGCTAATAAAGAGGTATAATTACTACCTATATTTATAAGCTTTCCTAGCTTTTAGATCGATTATAATAATCGTAATAATCTTAATAAATTAGCTAGTACCTTATAGCTTTAATAAACTAATTTAATACCTAATAAATAACTCTTTTAATATATACGTAAGGTATCGATACTTTCTTTTACCTTAACTAATATATAACGCTATAAGCGCTATTTATCTAAGGAGATTTAAAGCACTAAACTTACGAGAAGATTAAAGAGGCTTATATAAGCTAATTTAGCTACTAAAAGTATCGTTAAGATAGCTACGCTATATATTACCTTTGCTAATAAAAATAAATATATTAGTAAGACGCTTATAATAATTCTCTTAGCCTTAGCTACGGAAACTTTTATAAGCTATACCCTTAATAATTATTATATTATAAAAAAACTCCCTAACTTCGATAAATAATAAATACCCGTAATAAATAAAAAACTTAATAAACTATATTAAAAAGGCGCTTAGAAGCTTATACTAAAGCTTTACGATATAAAGACCTTTCTTAGGCGTTAGGTATATATAGAGAAGCCTATTAAAGGCGCAGATCCGATAGCGAAAGCCCGCTAAGTTATTTACGAAGATCGTAATCTTATAAATTAGCTAGTTAAAAACTTTTATATTATAATAGTATATTAATTATTTATTCGTATCTTCCTTACGCTTATCGCTATATAAGACCTTAAATAAGCTAAGTTTAATATTATAAATACCTTTATTAACGCTAAACTTAATAAAAATATCTTTATTAAATAGCCTTATAGCTTTAAGGATAAATTAAGCTGCGTTTGCCGCCTAAAAAGGGCTTTTTATAAGTATTACGCGTTACTATAATAGTAGTTCGAGCATATAGCTAAGGATTTAGCTAGTCGCTATTTTAAACCTCTTAACTCTAAACTTTACTTTTATTACTATAATAATAATAGTCTCCTCGTTCTTTATATAGATAATATCCTCCTTATAGTATTAATATAAGTATAGATTAATAATAAGGCTGAAATTCTTAACGATTTATATAAAGTTAAATACTTTAAAGAGCCTTAGGAATTCCTTAGCCTTAAGTTTAATCGCGATTATTAAGCTTACACTATTCGAGTATATTAAACCTCCTTTACCTATAAGATTTTTAAGCTATTTAATACTAATAATTTAAAGCTTACGAAAACGCTATAGCTAATAAAGTATATAATTCCTTATAATTAGAAAGAGGCTAAGATTGCGATAAAAGCTACGATATAGTAGAAACGAATAAGTAGCTTTAATTAGCTAGCCTTAAGTATAAGGCCCGATATTATATATAGCGTAAAAAAGCTATTAGAGGCAAATTCCTATATAACTTACGCTTATTTAGCTACGATAAAGCACCTTTTCCGCTATTTACGCGGCACGCTATCTCTTAGTATCACGCTTAGAGGAGCAGCTTATAGTAAGGACTTTTAGCTACGCGTTTATTCTAATATATTATTCGTAGATAATTAGGTAACCTACGCCTTAATAGCCGGGTTCGTTATCTTCCTCGCTAGTAGCCTTATCGCGTAGCGCTTAAAGCGTTAAACTATTATTATAATAAATAGTATAAAGGCTAAATTTATAGCCCTTACGCCCGCTAAGCTTATAATAATCTAGCTCTCTAATATTATTTAAAATACTAGCTATAAATAAAAGAGGCCTCTTATAATATTTACTAATAGTTAGAACGTAAAGTTAGCTATAATTAACTTACTTAATAAAGTATATATAAGGTATATTAACTTATAATATAAATAAATTATCTAAAAGTATTAAATAGGCTTCTTTAATTTATAGTAAATAAGTATAGAAGATATAATTATAGATAGCTTAATAAAAAGTTTATAAGTAAATAAGTATTAGCAGTTCGTATATTAGCTAAATTTAGCTATATTAAGGAATAGGGGCGGCTTTAGTAGCTTAAATATTAAGAAATAATATTACGATAATTATTCTTTAGCCTGCCTAGCCTTAAGGGCGGTATTATATAATATACCTTATAGTTTAAGTTATAACTTACTTAGGGCTTAAGCCCGGTTAAGTCCGTATATTAGCTATATTAAATTAGTATAAGAGGGGCACTATTAGCTTACTTAGTAAAAGTATAATATAGCTAAATATCTAAATAGCTTATATATTTTAATAGTTAGTAGCAGTAGTTATATACTAAGGTATTTTACTTTTAACGATATTTTATAAAAATATAACTATCGTTAATTTTTACCGTATTATAAGGGCGAAAAGTTAGATATAAAAGACTAAGCGTAGGAAGCTATAAAAAGTAAAAATAAATAAAGTAACGATACTCTCTTCCTTATAAAGAACGGTAAGTTATATAATAGGCTATCTAGAAAAGATATAAAAGGCCCTTTTCTTTCCTAAACCCTCCCCTCTTCTCTTTTTCCCTTCTTCTCCTCTCCTCCCTTTTTTTTTTCTTCTCTTTAAGTAAGGCGAGGAGCGATAATAATAATAATAATAACTAAAGTAAGTAATAACGTTATCTACGATATACGCGGCGGCGACCTTTATTAATAACCTTACTAATTTAGTTTTTTTATATAGTTATTTTTTTTTATTTTCTAATAAGTTTTTATATTTCGTATAATAATTTTATACTTACCTTTTATTATATAATATCCCCTAATAAGGCTTACTAAGAATAGAAAGTAATAAAAATATCCGGTATTAGAGAAAAACTCTTTTAATTATTTACCCTTATAATAAGTAAAAATAATAATATATACTAAATAAAAGGAGATACTAATATATAGTACGAAGGATAAGGAGAAGCGTTTAGCGGCGCTCCCTAGTAACGATATCTAAGTAAAGTCTCTAAATATAATATTATATTAAAATATTATAAAGCGCGTGCTATAATAGCGTAGACGCTTATTAGTATATCTAATAGTAAGCTACGCCCCGATATTATTAAGCTTATATAATATTTACTAAAAAAACTCTAGCTTTTTTAAAAAATATTTCTTATTTAAGTCCGGTAAGTACGTAATATATATATTTCGTTTATAGGGAGCGCGGTATTATATAATTATAATTATAGTAGCGGCTATAAATTTAGTTATAAATATAATTATAATTATTTAAAATAAGGATAATAACGATATTAAACTTAAGGTTATAAATTATACGAAGTAAGTTAAGATTATTATAGCTATTTTAAATATAACGTAAGCGTTAAGAGATATATATAAATATATATAATTAACTTAGTATTTCTAAAATTAGTTAAGAATAAGAATAATTAAAAGATATTAAAAAAGAGGAAAATAAAAGTTTACTTTTATATAATATAAATAATATATACTAAGTATAAATATAAGCGGGAAATATAAAAAAATAATTATTATATAGCGATAATTAAAATAATATTATAGGGGTTATTAGAAAATATAATAAGGTTATAATAATAGGAGGCTATAATAAGCTTAAGTAAGCGTCTTTAGTTCCGATTAAGGAGAAAAGTAAAAAGATATAATTATAAGGGTTATAATAAGAAATATATATAAAGATATCTAGCGCGCTTATTTTTTATAAATAATATTACTATATAAAGGAGCGTGCCGAAAAGTTATTTAATAATATATATATAAATATAATATATATTTTAGACTTTAAAGTCTAAATATATATATATATTTAAAAGTGCAGGGAGTGCGTTTTAGAGTAGTAAATATATATTAAGATTAAGGGTAAGATATATTACGATTTTATTATTAGAAGTTAATATTATAAAGATATTTATATATTATATAATATATATATATATATATATAAGATAGTAAGGATATATACCTTAAAGTAGTAAAATAATTATACTTAATTTAACTTTAAGATAATAATAATCGAAAAGGGGGGAGGAAAGGGGAGGGGGCAGTTTATAATAGTTTACGCTTATAGCCCTACTAATTATACCTTCGATAATATAATATTATATATATATAAAGGTAAGTTAATCCCTAAAGTAGGGGTAGCCTAGGTAGCTTAGTAGGTATATTAGGTATAATAAGTATAGACTAAGTAAGATAAGTATAAAATATAGTAAAATAAAAAAAAAAAAAAAAAAAAAAAAAAAAAAAAAAAAAAAAAAAAAAAAAATAAGGGTAAGAATAAAGGAAAATAGAGGTATATACTATTATATAACTACGTAAATAATAATATAATAGCGTAAAATAAAAAAACCTATTAAGTATAAATTTCGCGTTATTATTTTTTTTTTCTTTTTTATTTTCTTATAAAATTTAGTATAAGAACTATTTAATAAAAACGCTAATTACTAACTAAGAAAGAAAATAAAGGAGAATTTAATATTAGAACTAAAAATATTAGCGGCTATATTATAAGTAATAAACTTTTTTAGGGGGGTAATACTAGAGGCTAGATTCTTACCTCTTATTTTAAGATATTCGATAAGTATATAATCGGATTTATTAAGTATAAGTAATATTCTTAAGAAAGTAAAGAAAACGATTCCTATATTATTATAATTTAAGTAGCTAAGCTAATTTAAGCTATAATTATAATAGCTAGATTAATATAAGCTATTACTAAATATACGCGAAGAAAAGGAGGTTAGAATATTAAATAAAGTAGAACTATTTACCGATATCGTAAATTAGTAAATATACTATACGGACCTATTCGAGTTTCTAAAAGATACTAAGCGGTAAAACTAATACTTATTATTTAGCTTATAAGTATTAATAAAAATTCTATAAAAAAGGCTTATAAATACTATATATCTTATAAATAACGCGCTAAAAATAATAGCTAAGTATAGTAATAAGCACGATAATAAGATATTTTAAGGAAAAGTAAGATTTTTTGCTTATAGCCTTAAAGAGCGGCTTAGTAAGTACGAGCTTATTAGCGGACTAGTTAACTTTAAAGCGAAATTAAATAACGGGGGATATTATTAGGGTAGTTTTTTATAAGACTAGGGAACGTAAATACTTATACTATTTAACTTATAAAAGGAAAGGAGGGAGGAAAGGGTAAAATATATAGTAAGGGTATAAAAAGAGATCTTATACTTATAAGAAAAGGGAGTAGCGTTCGACTACGTTATTATACTATATATAAAATAAAAGGAAAAATAGGAATATAGCTACCTTTCGATAATAATACTCTAATACTAAAATAGGGGATTTATTAAATATAAGCTAGACCGCGTTACCGAAATCGCTAGTATTAATATTTCGAGGATAATATAGTATAAAGAGGTAAGATAGTTAATACTTAAGCTAAGACTCCTTATATAAAATTAAGTTATATTAGAGGCGGGAGAGAAGCTAATATATATAAGTATAATCGATATAGTTATATTAAGCTTATATAAGATAGTAGCTAATAAACTTAGTATTATAAGTTTAAAAAGATAGGGGGATATAAAATACCTTTTTAAAGCTAAAAGATAGAGAATAGATAAGGGTTATAATAAGAGTAAGGGATTAATAATAATAAAAAAGATATACTTATTCTATATACCGCCCTTATACTAAGTATTTAAAATAGATAAACTATTTACGCGTATATAAATAAAAGGCGATAAAATAAAACTAAGTAATTATTAAGGATTAGATAAAAGAGGCGAAATAATATAAAGCGAAAAATATAATATAAATATATAATAGGAGGAGATAAATAATACGGGAAAAGATATTAGAGGAATAATATCTCTTATAGCTAGCTTTATAGATAAGGTTTTTATAAGTTCGGTAAGAAGCGAAGATAAGGTAAGAGGAAATAAAGAGGTCCGGTACTATCTTTAAGCTAATATTTCCCTTTTTTTATAAGGAGAAGCGGAAAGGGAAGGTATTAAAAGAGCGAGAAAGGGGATAAGAATAAGTATATCTTATAAAAGAGGAGTATAAAATACTATACTAAGGGATATAATAGAGAAAATAGGAGAGCTAAACGTATCGGAAATATCGGGTATATAAGATAAGCGTAATAAAAATCTAGAGGAAATAAGAAAGGAGAGGGAGCGGAAAAAAAAAAACGCGCGGAATAATAAGATAAAGGAGAAAAAAAGAGGTAATAATTCGAGTAAGATAGTACTAATAAGAAGCGCGGTAAAAGATACGAAAGATACGCGTAAAGCTATATTATAGAGGAGAGATTTATAATAAGCTAATAAAGCTAAAAATAAAACTTACGCCGTATTATTAATAATAAGTCCGCGAAAGCGAAAAAAGAAGCTAGCTTACTATATAATAAAAACCGAGAGGAAGAGGAAAAGTACGAAGACTAAGAGGAAAAGGAAAAAGGTACTTAGTTTAGAATAACTAAAATAACGCAAAGTAAAGGCTACGAATACGGAGGAAAATATAGATAAGGAAAAGGTAATAAAGGCGGCAAATAAGATATCGGAATTTAAGGTATTAGGAATTAGGATATATATAAACTATAAGGACTAAACGGAGAAATACTATACGGAAGGAAAAGGTATTTTAAGATTTAGTAAAGCTAGATTAAGTATAATAAAAAGCGGAAGGAAAATTTATATAGAGAACGGGCACGAGTAGAATATAGTGCTAAAATATATAAGAATAAGCACGTTTATCTTAGCTTAACTACTAAGTCTAATAGTAGGCGACGCGTAGAAGTAAATTAATATCGTAGTTAAAAGATATTTAAGATAAGGGCTATTAGAAAAAAAAAATAAAGCGGGGACGAGAGAGGAGCGTAAAATAGTAAAAGATAAGAAAAAGTAAAATATAAGAAATACTAAGTTAAGTAGTAAGGGAATATTAAGTTAGTAAAAATAACTATAAAGGAAGCGTGCTAAGTAATATAAAAAAAATATTTAGTTTCGATCTAGTAAGAGTAGGTATTTATAAAAGAGGGGGAGAGAGAGAAAGGATATTTTTTTTTCTTATAGATTTATTAAATAGTATATAATTCTTATCTACTCTTACTACTATTACTCTATCGAAAAGAGAAATATTATTATTTTATATATAGAGAATTATTATCTAGCTTATACCCGCGTAAGTAAAAGTAAATAAACCTAAACCTTTATATCCCTTCTAGTAAAGTAATAAGACTTATACCTCCCTACCCTTTTAATTATCCTCGGTTAAGTTATAAGATAATAAGACTTAGACTTCCCTATTTTTTAATTCTTCCTTAGTTAAGTTATAAAAAGTTCCGTATTTATATATTTAGAAATATAATAGTAGATTATAAGCGACTATAAGAGGGTTTTTAATCTTTACTATTTTATTATTACTAGTTAATATAAATCGTTACTTTATAATATAAGCGGGGTAATTATATATTTAATACGCTTTATAAGCGCCTAAACTTACTTAATAAAATTATAAACTTCTACTTTAATTATAGGAAATATATTATAAACCTATTTTATTTAGTTTATAATATAAATAAGATAACGCTTTATATATATATATTAGGCGTACTTAATATAAATAATTTCTACCTAAACTATAATAAGCGTATAGATAAACTACTATATTTAATTTATAATATAAATAAAATAACGGCAGAGGTCCGCGGATTAGGTATATAACTTATTAGAGATTTATTTTCGAAAATCAATAATTTAAAAAAATATATTTTAATATTTTTTTTTATATATTCTTTATAATAGAGTAATACTAGCGGAATAAGATACCTTTTCGAAATAAAACTTATAAGTAATAATAAGAGAGAGGGGGGGGGTAAGAGGAGGGGGGGTTTATATATTAAAAAATAAAGACGTAAATTTATTATAACTTAGCTAAACGAGTAAATAAAAAGATAGTATAGTAAACTAATAATATTATTATATAAACGGTAAAGAAAAACTAATAAAATAAAACTTAGAAGAATAGCGTTTATTTCGCATTTTCTAAAGCGTAATAATATTATAAAGCTATAAATAGCTATTCGAATAGAGAAAAAGATAAGATTAGGATAGATTAAAGTTAGCTAATAAAGGTATTTATATATTACGATAAATTAGATAAGATAAGACGGATAAAGCTAAGGAAAAAAAGTAAAATAAAGTAATAAAACTATTAATTAGATTAGATTATAAATAATATAATAGTTTAGAATTAGTAATTAATCGCTATACTTAATAATAGTAGAAAGGCAGGGGAGGGTAGTTTAATAAATACTTAAAATCTTATAAGGTAACGATTAATATAAATACTTAAATAGATAAGAGGTATATTATAGCGGTATAGAGTTTTTTAAAAAAGTATAATACCTCTCCTTTATCTACTTACGTATAATTATACCTTCGTAATTATAGCCTTATCTTAAAGTATTTTTATTATAAAGACCGATTTGCTTAGTAGGACTTATTTTCTAGATAGGTAAATTAATAAGATCTAAGGTTTAATAGTTATATAAAGCCTTAATATTAAAGGATTTTTTTTCTTCTTTTCTTTTATATATTAAATAAAAATACCTAAATAGTTAGAAAGGTAAATAAGTAATATAAAAGGTTATATAGGAAAGCTTATTACTAATTATATTTAGTACTATTATAATTACTAAGCGTATTTATAATAATATATATATAAAGCTTTAGCTAAATCTTAAAAATATAAGTAATTACGCTCCTCTTTAAGGGCAGATATATATCGCGTAAGCGCCTTTTTAAAGTAAGGGGTTAAGATATAGCCGATAAAAGAGCGCGGCGAATCGGCGAGGTAGGAATAAGGTAATCTTTAAAAATATATCTTTAATCTTATCTTCTTAATAATATATTAAGTAATAATATTATTACTTTTTATTTATATAGTAATAATATAGGTAGGATATAAGAGAAATACGGTCTTATTAGCTTATAAAGAGTAAGAAGTAGCTTTTATTATATTAAAAGAAAAGGGCGTATTATAGAAAAGTAGCTATATAGCGAGTAGGAGTTAAGAGAGTTAGTCTTAAAATATAAAAAAATAAATTATCCGTAATCGACTAATAAATAAGTTATTTATAAAAATAAGAAAAATATAATATAAGGCGATAATAGGATTTATAGCTTTTTTCTTTTCCTTTTAGGAAAAATAAATATAAGTAAGAGAAAATATAAAAAGAATATAAAATATTAAATAAAGTAAAAAATATAAAATAAAAAAAAAAGAAAATAAAATACTTAGCTTATTTATAGAAAAAATAAAATATAAAAAAGAAAAGATAGTAAAAAAGAGAAAAATATAATATATATTAATATAAGGGCGTTTATTAGTATAAGTATATATACGTATATTAATAAGTACGTTAAGGAAAGGAAAAGAAAGAGAAAGAGAAAGAATAAATAAGGGGAAGTAAAATAAAGCTAGGAAAAAAATACCTATTTACTTATATAATTACCGTAAGTAAGAGAATAACGGGTACGCGAAAGGATAAAGAGAATAGCGAGGGAGCGAGGAGAGTAGCGGGGGGGAGAGAGGGCGAGAGGGCGAGAGAGAAAATAAGGCTAAGCTACTAGATTTTTTTTTTTTTCGGGGTTTTAATTAAGGGCCTTAGCTAGGGCAAATTAAGTAAAAGAGTAAATAAAAAATAAGCTTTATTTTTTTTTAGAATAGGTTTTAAAATATATAAATATATATAGAAAATAAAGTTAAAATAAAAAAGTAAGGTATAAGGCGCGGTATATAAGTAAATATATAATATATAAATATATATAGTTTACTTATATAAATATTATAAAAAGCAAGATATAAAAAGAAGGCTAGATATATAAAAATAGCGTTTATAATAATAACGGTAGCTATATAGTTAAAATATAAGAGGTAAAGAAATATAGTAAAAACTATATATAAAAAGGAAAATATAATAGTATAATAAAGGCAAATAGGAAGATATAAATATAATATTATTAGTATTAGAATAAGTATAATAACTAAGTAAGTTATATTTAACCCTAACCTTATTTATAGTATTTACTATAATTTATTCTTTAAGAGGAGAGTAATTAAAAAAAGGAAAAAAAAAAGAAAAGAGAGAGAGAGAGAGGGGAATTTTTTTTTTTCTTCGTATTATTATATTAATATTTATATATAGCTATAAAAGTAAGAATAAATAAGAAAATTAATATAAGAAAGGTTTCTACTAATTATAGTTTATATTATCGTCGCTACTAAGCGTATTTATAGTAAAATAAAAAATAAGTATAGCTAAGTTTTAAAAGTATATATAGCTACGCTACTATCGGAAGCGGATATATATTACGTAAGCGCTATATTTAAAATAAGGCGTTCGGATATATTTAACGAAAGGAGACGACGAATAAATAAGGTAGCTATAGCTATAATCCTCGACTAAGGATCCTCGCGATACGGTAAATATAGCGCGGAAGAAACTTATAGATTATATAATTTTAGTAATCTAAGTCCTTATACTATCGTCGCCTTTAAGGCGTAAAGTAATAGGGTAGGTAGGTTAAGAGAGGAGTGCTATTTCGTTAGCTTATAAAAAATTAAGAAGGGCGTTTTTTTATTCGGAAAAAAAAGGGCGTTTAATAGTAAAATAATACCGCCGCTAGTAATAATCGAAAGGGACGGTTCTAAAAAGCAAAACGATAAGATAATTACTATTTTGCGGGTAAAAGAGTTTTTTAATAAGTTTAAGTAAAGTAAGATATAAGGTAATAATAAAATTTATAGCCTTTTATTAGAAATAATTAGCTTAAATAAAAGGAAACGGAAAGAGAGGATAATTTTTTATATAAAAAGTAAGGTATAAGGTATAGGGAAAAAAAATATACCTATTTTTTATATAAGCCGTAAATAGTTAAGAAAAGAAGATAATAAAAAGGATAAAAATATCTTATATATCGATTTAGACGTGCGTACGCTAGTAGGCGAGTAAGCGAGTATTTATATATATATATATATATATATAAGTAAAGAGAAGTATAAAGAAGCTAGGAAAATAAACGCCTATTTATTAAAATAACTATTATTAGTAAGATAATAAGTAAGGGCGTAAGATAGCGAGGATTTAACCGAGGCTAAGTAAAGTATATAAAGGTTAATAAATATACGTAATATATTAAGAGGAGTAGGAAAGTTAGTAAAGAGATACGCTAAAAAGGAAGGAGGATAAGGTTTTTAGCTATTAAAAACGGTTTCTTTAAGTATAGGGGGGTAAGCTATAAAGTAAATAGTAAAAAGGATTTTTTTTTTCTTTTTTTTTTCCTTAGTAATTAATTAAGTTATATAAGGGTAAATAATAAATATAAAAATTTATATAAGAAAGATTATTACTAATTATAGTTAGTAGTATTATTACTACTAAGCGTATTTATAATAATATAGGAGATAGGTATAGTAAAATCGCGAAAATATATATAGCTACGCTATTATCGGAAGCGGATATACCTCGCGTAGGCGCCGTTTTTAAAATAAGGCGTTCGGAAATAGCTTAAAAAAAGCGTAATAAATAGAGAAAATAGCTATAAGTATAATTTTTAGCTTATAATCCTCGTAATACCGCGAGAATAGCGCGGAAGAAACTTTTAGATTATATAATCTTAATAATTTAGGTTTTTATAATAAGGTTACGGTTTAGGACTATATTAACTTCCTAAGTAAGATATAAAAGGAGTGCGATCTTATTAGCTTATAAAATATTAGGAGGAGCCTTTATTATATTAAAAGAAAAAGGCGAATTATAGTAATATAATATTATTACTAGTAAGAGTTAAAAAGTTTAATCCTAAAAGGTAAAATAATTTTATTATAATTAGGGGCGAAATAATTTCTTCTAATAAGGCTAAGGAGAGTATTATATACGATATAAAAAGGATTTATTACCTTTTAGTAGAAAATATTAGCTTAAGCGAGAAAAAATAATAATAAGGGATAAAATATTATATAAGAGGAAGGTAAAAATAAAAGGTAGGAGTAAGATAAAAATATAATACTTAGTTTATTTATAAAAATAGCGAAAAGATAAGAAGATATAATAATATATATTAATATAAATATACGTATATAAGGGCGTAAGTATATATATATATAAAAATAAAAAAGTAAAAGAGAGAGAGTATAAGAGAATATAAAGCTAGGGAGCTAAGATAAAAAGCTTACGTTTACTTAAATAATTAAAAATTATAAAAGAAAAGATATACGTAAGATAGCGAGGAGTTAAGTAATATTAGGATAATAAGCGCGGTAAGGGATATATTAAGGAGATAGGGAGAAAATATATAAGTAAGGAAAGATAATAAAATTTAACTAAGAGAAGATAAGATCTAAATATAGTGTAATAAGCTAGTTAAAAAATATATATAAAGAGGATATAAGTATTTTTTTTTCTATATAAATATATAAAAAGGTAAAATATAAAAATAAGGGGCTACTTTAATTAAATACTTATAAATAGATAAATATTATTTAATAGATTTAAGAAGTAAAAGATAATAAAAATATAAAAATACGAATATTTTCTTTTTCGCCGTAAGTTTTAAGATAAGATTATAGTATAGGATATTTTTAGTAGCTCTAAAAACGAGTTTAAAAGCTAAATACTAATTTTATAATACTTATCTAAAAAGTAATATTAAGATATTTTATATATATTAACTATAGCCGCTATTATAATATTATATAATTATTTTTTTTTTTACGATATTGATTTATAAAAGCCCTAAAGCTTAAGAAGTAAAATAAACTATCTAATATCGTTATATTTAGGCATTTCGCAGGGGAAGAAGGATACCTTAGGAAAGCTTAGTAAATACCTAAGTAAGGTACCTTGCTAAGTAACTATATTATTTAAATAATAGAAGTAGGGATTTTTAGCTATAAGAGGATAAGCTAAATAATAATTCCTTATATAAAAGGGGATAAGAAGTCGATTTTTAAGATAACGAAAAGAGAAAAAAAGATATTTTAAAGTAAAACTATTTAATCTAAAGCTAAATATCTTAAAAATAGTATTAAAATTAGTAATTCGTTATAAAAAAGTAAAGTATAAAAGTAAGGCTCTAATCTTATTTAATAAAGTTCTTACTATTATAATTTACGACGCTAATTTCCTTATCTCTAAAGGGAAAGTAAACTATATAAATACTTAGTAATAGCTAATATACTACCTTAGCCGCCTTTATAATATAAATCTAGAAAAGATTTTAGAAGGCGAGGAAGACTAGGATACTATTTAATTAGGATATATATATATTATTAAGAGGCTTACTTTTTACTTTAGCGTTTATTTTCTTTAAGTATTACTATTATAGCTGCTAAAAAATAGCTTTAGGACTAAGATAATAAGTGCGTTTATTAAGATAAGAGGAAATATATTATAATATAAAAAGTATAAGATTTAAAGTATAGCGCTTAGAATATCTATATATTAAATATATTATATATAAATATATATATAGCTTAATTATAAAGCGGGTTAGGAAGATATACTTTATATAAAAGCTTCTAAAAATATATAGCTAAGATATAAAGTTAAAATAAAGTAGTAAGGTACGGGGGGGGCATATATATATATATTACGTATATATAAACTATCGCGTATATATATATAAGAAAGTGCCTAGTTTATATATATTATAAAAATAGGTATTAGTCTAATAAATAAGGGCTAAAAAGCTAAAGAGAAAATAGCCGCTATAGCGTAGTTATAAGTATATATATTAGTTATAAGATTAAGGCGCTATTACTTATACTCGCTACCTATAAGGAGGATACTAGTCCTTACTATATTTTTAGATAAGACTTAATATAAAATATTAAATCTAAATACTTTTACTACTATTCTAATAATAATTATAAGCTAAGTTTACTTTATTTAATCTAATTAGTTATATAAAGTCTTTACTAAATAAATATTACCTATTTTTTTTCTTCCTTTTTTTTTATATATAATATATCTTTATCTAAAGATTCTATTTATTCTTAAAAGCCTCCTTAAATCTTTTATAAACGTAAGGACTAAACTTAATAATATTATAACCTAAAAAAAGTTACTAAACTTTATAATATCTAAGAATATATTAATCTAAATATATCTTATAATAAACTTATTAAACTAAATAAACGAAAATATATCTTTTCGAATACTTAAGCCTATTAACTTAATAACTTAGAATTAGAATTATTTTTTACTTATAAGATATTACTTTATATAGTTATAGCTAAAAAGAATATAATATAACGGGTAGTATATTTTAGTAGCGGTAATAAATACGCTTAAAGAAAAATAAGCGTATAACTTAGCTAGGAGATATCTAAGAGCTCTTATAAGGTTTAATTAAATAGTTCCTTAACCCCTTTCTTTTCCTAAAAATATTTATAGATTAGGATATAAAAGGTAAATAATATAAGATTAAGGTTATTATTAAGTATATAGCTTAGATTAGTTTCCCTCGAAAGAGGAAGAAATTAAGTAAGTAATTAGCCCTAACTTTATTTTTATAGCTATTATAAAAGTTATTTATTATAAGTTAAGTTTTAGAGAGGACTTATAATAAAAACTTTACTAACCTTATAACTTTATTTTAAACTTTATATTTTTATATTATAAATTCCTAATTTAAATACTTATTCTTAAGTTCTTAGCACTTAATTAAATAGTTCTTATCTTCCTTTCTCTTTCTTCTTTTATCTTTATATAGAAAACTAACTTTTTATTATTTTCCCTATAAAGATTTATTATCTAATATTTCCCCTTATAGCTAAAGATCCCCCTTTATATTAGTTAAAAACTTTAGTTACTTAAGAAGTTACGCCCCTTATATATTTACTACGCTTACCTAAGGTATTTTTCTTCCCTCGCTAAAATACTTATATTAGAATAATATTATAATTCCCCGATAGAATAAATATTATACTAATTAGTTTCGAGAAGGAATAAACTACTTACCTCCTTTTAAAATTACCTCTCCTTAAGTATTCTAAAAGAATTTCGAAATTTTATAAGTATAGAAATTATAATAAACTTAGACTTTAAGACTAAGTTACCTAATACCTTAGTTATCTATATACTTTCCTTCTATTATTATATTATTTATTTTTATTAGTATTAGATATTATTATAATTATAGGCGTTATTTCTAGTATTTACTATATACTATTATTACCTTTTATTTATATATTTAACTTTTACTTTAATACTGCCGATTTTTCTTAGTATTAACTTAAGTTTATTTAGTAAGCGTTAAGGGAAATAGGTATAGTATCCTTAAGGAGCTTAGGAGATAATAGCCCTTCCTATACTTATTTATTCCTAATTTTAACTTTAAGAGAGTTTTCTAATTTTATAATTTCTCTACTCTTTATAATATTATTATTATTTTTAATAGCTATCGCTATAATTTACGTAAAGCTAGAAGTAGTAGTTTAGGTTTAGTATAAATATTATTATTTAAAACTAGCTTATATAAAGCTATTAAAAACGCTATACTTTAAGCTTAGAAGCGAGATATAGTATTAAAAAGAGTGCGCGTAAGTCTATAGGTAACTATATTTCTTATAAGTAATATTATTCGCTACCTAATAGCTTTATATAACTAGGGCCTTAAAATATTTATTATTATATAGAATTTTAATATATATTACTAAGGCGGATATAGTAATCTTAGCTTAAAGAATAATATTTATTATAAGGCGTAAAAATACTTATCGCTCCGACTCTTATAAAAAAAAACTATATTATTTTAATAAATATAAAATCTATAAGCGGATACTTATATTTATACTTAAAGCGTTTATTATAGCTACGATTAATAAGTATATAGTTAAAAGCTAAAAGAGGTAATACCTCCCTTATACGCTATAATCGTATATAAGAATAAAACTTAAGTTTATTCTAAGATTTATATTCTTTTTTAAAAAAAAGGCTATATAGAAAACTCTAAAAAGAAGAGGAAAAGGAGGATAAGGGAAGAAGAAAAAGGAAAAAAGAGAGAGGAAGAGAAAAAGGTATTTTATACTATACTTAGATAACTTAGCTAGCTTTACTAATTTAATAAGTATAGAAAATATATACTTATAATCTTTTCTTATAAGTTTTCTTTTAAAAGTTTTAATAATCTTATCTTATAATTTTTAAAATTATTTTTAAAGCTTATTAAATATTTCTAAATTAGCTTATAAGTTTAAGGGGGTATATTATATATATATATATAAAAAAGTACCTTTTTTATATTATAAAAGTAAATATTAGTTTAATAAGTAAGGGCTAAAAACCTAAAAAGGAAATAATCGCTATAAGTAATTATAAGTATATATCTTAATAGTAAAATTAAAATATTATAATTTATAAATACTATATAAAAAAAAGATACTAATCCTTATTATATTTTTAGATAAGACTTAAGATAATATATTTATTTTATATATTTTTATTATTATTATTATAATAATATATAAGTAAATATAAAAAATATAATTATAAAAAGCGGTAATATAATAAGAGACTAAATTTATAAATATATTATAAGATAAATATTTAGAAGAGAAAGTAAGCTATTAATAGTTATTTAGAAGTCTAAAATAGCTTATAAAGTATTTTTTAAAATATATATATTTATTTTTTCCTAAAAGGAAATATATTCTAAGCGAAGAAAATACTCTTAAAACTTAAAAATATATCTCCGTATATTATTATTATTAAACTAGAAAATTAATAAAATTAAAAATTAAAATTTAAAAGTAAGATATAATAAAATAAGGGTAAATATATATAGTTTTATATTAGTAATATTAATAAAGCTAGTAAAAGCTATATTATTTATTTCTATAATAACTAAATAAAGTTAATAGCTTTTAAAAATATATAAATAAATATATATAGCTTTTATAAAGCTTAATATAAAATATAAGCTAATATATTTCGGTAGCGCTAGTTAAGCGTAAGCTTAGCGCGGTATTAATTATAATAAAAAAGTTAAGTATTATATTATAAGCTATTTTAACTTACTTTAATTAGCGGGAGTATTACTTAATTTTAATATAAATATTATAATAAAAAATATATATAATATTTAAAAAAGCGAAATATTAATATATAATATTACGCGTTTATTTTTTAAAAGGTTTATAATAAGGAATAAGATATAAAAAAAAAAGTAAAAAAGTTAAGGAAAATAATATTTATTTTATATAAAAAAATAATAATAATAAGAAAAATAATTAGAAAAAGTAAAAAAAAAGGCGTATATATATATATATATATTTATCTATAACTATATAAAGAAGGAGAGAAAGAAAAGAGGGAGAGAGGGAAAGAGAAGAGAGAGGAGAGGAAAAGTAAGAGAGAAAAGGAGAGAGGGAGAGAAGGAGAGAGGGAAAGAGAAAAAAGAGGAGAGGAAAAGAAAAAGAGAAAGGAAAAAAGGGAGAGAAAAAGAGAGAAAAAAAAGAAAAGGAAAAAAAAAAAAAGAAAAAAAAAAAAAAAAAAAAAAAAAAAAAAAAAAAAAAAAAAAAAAAAAAAAAAAAAAAAAAAAAAAAAAAAAAAAAAAAAAAAAAAAAAAAAAAAAAAAGAAAAAAAAAAAAAGAGAAAAAAAAAAAAAAAAAAAAAAGAAAAAGGAAATATAAAAAAGAAGAAAAAAAAATAACTATTTACTTATATAACTAATAGTAGTAATAAAATATAAAGATAAGTAAAAAGAAAAAAACTTATATAAGGTAATAATAAGGTATAAGAGGGTATATTAATATATATAAAAGTGCGAGGAGTAGTAAGATATAAAAGTAAGGTAGCGGAAGCGTAAGGGGGGGGGGGGGGGGGGGGGGGGGGAAAAAAAAAAAAAAAA